>VONZ01000741.1:0-364994 GCA_012976165.1 Labeo catla
TCCAACCACCTCACCCACCTCTGAAACCTTATCCACAATGTCCTATAAACACTACATGTTACACAGGAAACATTATGCACCTCTGAGTGTGCTACATACAGGTGAGTGGGCTAGACAAACCACCTGTAGAAACACTCTATATATGCACCAGACACTTTCTTATTAACACTCCATGTTACAAGGACATAATAAGGACTTAACAAATAAGGACCACAAATCATATTGCACTATTTGCTTCTTAACCTTTTAATACCTCTTCTGCACATTATCATGCACAGTTATCATGTAAAGTACTTGTATAGTCTGTCTTAGGTTATGTGTATGTATAGTCAATTATTTATAGTTCCCCTTCAGTCGTTTCACTACGACGTTACATATGGGAACTCGCTTGAGAGTCCAATCATCTCCAAGCCTTATTCAAAAGGCCAATGAACATTCATGAACATTGGCGAGTGGTATTTGCATGCCGAGCCACTCCCCCGTACATACGGGTATATAAGATGGCGGCGTGCAACCACTCATTCAGACTTTTGCTTTTGGAGCCTCGTCTTCTGAGCCATTTAAAAAAAAAAGAGTTCCTGAGTTCACACTCTCTCTGCTGGCGTGCTGCCGAGCTACTAAAAGAGCTTCATCTAAAAGAGCTTCATCTAAAAGAGCGTTCGGCAGCCGCCAGCCTAATCCTGCGGGCTGCCGTTTTCACGGCATTCAAGCCTCCCGCACTCCAGCGAGCCCCGCCCGTTTGAGAGCACAGTTGTGCCGCGGTTTCTCCCTGGGCGGACCGGGATTTCAAAAGAGTGAATTTCTCGCTGCTGTCGAGGACATCTTCCCGGTATGTATCTCCGGCCGTGCGCTTCCGGGTGCGGTAGTTTCCTCGCCTCTTTGGACGGACATGATCGCTGTCTCACGTGCCTGGGCCGAGAGCACGCGGAGGCAGCGTTCACGGATGGTACGTGCGTTCATTGCGAACGTATGTCCATGGCTGCGTTAAAGTCCCGCCGCTCATTCATGAGTAGGCACCCCTTGTTGTCTTCCCGCGGTAAGTCGTTGAGCCGTCAAGGTTTTTCGGCTGCTGCGGCGAGGCACTTTGGGGACATTCAGGTGACTGTGCAGAATGTTCCGTCGGCCCCCAAAGCCCCGCGGACTTCTGCGTCACCACGCAGTCCCGTTGAGCTGCCAGAGCAGTATACCTCCCCGTACAGCGGGCTGGGTATCTCCTTTGGCGCGCCCCAGGAGATCGAGATGTCTGCTGCAGCATCAGAGGGAGAGTCTGACGATGAGGCTGACGACTCGGCGGGTCGGTACCCCTCTGCGGTTGCCGCCCCGTCTGAGACGGATGCTGAACTGTCGGCTAGGCTCCTCCGAGCCGCCAAGGAGATCGGTCTGGAGGTGCCCAAAACACCTCCGGCCGATCCCTCTAGGCTGGATGATTGGTTTCTGGGGAGGGCTCCCGCGGCACCGCCGCGCTCTCCCCCAGTGCCTTTCTTCCCAGAGGTGCATGAGGAGCTGGTGAGGACTTGGCGAGCCCCGCACTCTTCTCGTCCACGTCCCAGCTCCTCTCCCCTCGCCTCTCTCGACGGCGGTGCAACCCGGGGTTATGAGGCGGTCCCTCAGGTCGAGCACGCTGTCGCGGTGCATCTATGCCCGCCCGGCGCTGCCACCTGGCGGGATCGGCCCCATCTCCCCTCCAGGGCGTGTGAGTTCTCGTCCGCTCTCGCGGGCCGGACTTACCACGCTGCTGGACAGGCTGCCACCGCCTTGCACGCCATGGCCACCTTACAGGTGTACCAGGCCAAGGTGTTGAAACACCTGCACGAGAGGGGTTCTGACCAGGGTGCAATGGAGGAACTCCGTGCCGCCACCGACTTCGCCCTCCGGGCTACGAAGGTGACGGCGCGTTCCCTTGGTCAGGTGATGTCCACCATAGTGGTCCAGGAGTGACATCTATGGCTGACCCTGGCCCAGATGGCAGATGTCGACAAATCACGGTTTCTCGACGCTCCTGTCTCCCAGGGCGGCCTATTCGGCGACACCGTCGAGGACTTCGCCCAGCAGTTCTCGGCGGTTCAAAAGCAGACGGAGGCGATTAAACACATCCTGCCCCGCCGCGACATTCCAACCACGTCCGCAGGGCCCCAACCTCCGCCTGCTCGTCGCCGAGGGCGCCCTCCCGCTGCTTCCAAACAACCAGCTCCGTCCCCTGCTAAGGTACATGACACCAGATTGGCAGCCCGACGTCGAGCTGGCCGTGGGAGAGCGGCGCCGCCCGCGTCTCAGGGACCGGTCACCCGCAAAAGATCTGCGAAGCGTCCCTGCCGGGGGCAACCCGGAGGTGGAGGGAATCGCTCTTTGGGGGATGACAACATCAATTCTCTCACCTCCGGGGTTCAGGCCCCGAGTTCCATCTTTGAGCAGCGCCCAAGAAGTGTCTCCTCGGATTCGGACTCGGAGCCTGATGTCGCCAGCGCGCGAACCAGGGAAGAAGGTAAGCGCTGCCCAGTGCAGTCTGACTTTTCTCCAGGACGTTCTTCCTTCTGGGATCAGTCCCCTTCCCCTTCCCCTTCCCCTTCCCCCCCCAGGCTGCCCCACTGCGGTCACGTCGGTCAACGTCCCTTTGATACCCCTGGCAACCAGGCTGGGAGCCTGGCTTCAGCTTCCCAGCCCCTCGCGGTGGTTGATTCGGACGGTACGTCTCGGCTATGCGATTCAGTTCGCCAGGCGTCCGCCCAGGTACAGAGGCGTCCTTTCCACTTCTGTCCATTCGGACACACATGCCGCTGTGCTTCGTGCGGGGGTTGCGGAGGTTGCAGTCCTACTGGCGAAGGACGCAATCGAGCCTGTCCCTCCAGCCGAGATGAAGTCAGGGTTTTACAGTCCTTACTTCATCGTGCCCAAAAAGAGCGGTGGGTTAAGACCCATCCTGGATCTTCTAGCTCTGAATCGGTCCCTTCTCAGGCTGCCGTTCAAGATGCTCACGATGAAGCGCATGCTAACATGCATTCGTCCCCAGGATTGGTTCGCAGCCATCGACCTGAAGGACGCGTACTTTCACGTCTCGATCCTGCCTCGACACAGACCCTTCCTACGGTTTGCTTTCGAGGGTCGAGCGTATCAGTACAAAGTGCTTCCATTTGGCCTCTCCCTCTCTCCCTGCGTCTTTACGAAAGTCGCGGAGGCTGCCCTGTCCCCTCTTTGGCAGACGGGCATTCGCATCCTCAACTAGCTCGACGACTGGCTTCTCATAGCTCACTCGCGAGATCTGTTGTGCGAACAGAGGGACTTGGTGCTCCGGCACCTCAGCCATCTGGGCCTTCAGGTCAACCGAGAGAAGAGCAAACTCTCCACAGTGCAGAGGATCTCTTTTCTCGGTGTGGAGCTGGACTCGGTCAGTATGACAGCCCGCCTCACCAACGAGCGCGCGCAGTCAGTGCTGAAGTGTTTGGAGTCATTCAGACACAAAACAGCGGTCCCTCTCAAAACATTTCAGAGGCTCCTGGGGCATATGGCAGCCGCAGCCGCAGTGACGCCGCTCGGCCTGCTTCATATGAGACCGCTTCAGCGCTGGTTACACGATCGAGTCCCGAGATGGGCATGGCACCGTGGCACACTCCGGATTGGCGTTTCCCCGCAGTGTCGCCGCCTGTTCAGCCCGTGGTCAGACCCGGCCTTCCTTCAGGCCGGAGTCCCCCTGGGACAAGTCTCCAGGCATCTTGTGGTATACACGGATGCCTCTTCCACGGGTTGGGGTGCTGTATGCAACGGGCAAGCAGCATCGGGCTCCTGGACAGGACCTCGACTGCAATGGCATATCAATTGCCTAGAGTTGTTGGCTGTGCTTCTGGCCCTTCGTCGCTTCCGACCGACGTTGCGTCACAAGCACGTGCTTGTTCGCACCGACAGCACAGCGACTGTAGCCTACATCAACCGTCAGGGTGGTCTACGCTCCCGTCGCATGTCACAACTCGCCCGCCATCTGCTCCTATGGAGTCAAACGTGGCTGAAATCGCTACGTGCCGTTCACATTCCAGGAGAACTCAACCGTGCAGCCGACCAGCTCTCACGGCAGTCCACCCATCCTGGAGAATGGCGACTCCACCCCGAGACAGTCCAGCTGATTTGGAGCCATTTCGGGGAGGCCCAGATAGATCTGTTTGCTTCCCCCGAATCCTCCCACTGCCAGCGGTTCTACTCCCTCAACGAGGCTCCCAACAGCCTCGGCAGGGACGCACTGGCACACAGCTGGCCTCCGGGGCCCAAGTACGCCTTTCCCCCAGTGAGCCTCCTTGACACTGTGCAAGATCAGGGAGGACGAGGAGCAGGTTCTGCTGGTTGCGCCATACTGGCCCACCCGGACCTGGTTTCCAGAACTCATTTCCCTCGCGGCAGCCCCTCCCTGGAAAATCCCCTTGAGGAGAGACCTTCTTTCTCAGGGGATGGGCACAATTTGGCACCCGCGCCCCGACCTGTGGAACCTGCACGTCTGGTTCCTGGACGGGACGCGTCAGACCTCTCCGGCCTTCCACAGGCCGTGATAGAAACTATCACTCAGTCCAGAGCCCCCTCCACAAGGCAGGCTTATGCGCTGAGATGGGGTCTGTTCGTCGACTGGTGTTCCTCTCGCGGGGAGGACCCACAGAGATGTACGATTGCAGTAGTGCTTTCCTTCCTGCAGGAAAAGTTGGAGCGCAGGCTGTCCCCTTCAACTCTCAAAGTGTACGTTGCTGCCATTGCAGCGTACCACGATGCAGTGGATGGAACATCCCTAGGTAAGCACCAACTCATCGTGAGGTTCCTGAGGGGTGCGAGAAGGGTTAATCCCCCAGGCCGCACCCCATACCCTCTTGGGACCTCTCCGTCGCCCTCCAGGGCCTGCGGGAGGCCCCATTTGAGCCACTTGCGTCGGTTGAGCTAAAATATCTGTCACTTAAGACAGCGCTCCTGACCGCACTGGCCTCCATCAAGAGGGTAGGGGACCTACAAGCTTTCTCTGTCGACGAAACGTGCCTAGAATTCGGGCCCGGCGATTCTCACGTCATCCTGAGACCCCGGCCTGGTTATGTGCCCAAGGTTCCCACCACGCCTTTCCGCGATCAGGTGGTGAACCTGCAAGCTCTGCCCCTGGAGGAGGCAGACCCAGCCTCTGCGCTGCTGTGTCCAGTTCGCGCTCTGCGTATATACGTGGACCGCACTCGGCACTTCAGACGCACCGAGCAGCTCTTCGTCTGCTTTGGAGGTCAGCAGAAAGGGAATGCTGTTTCCAAACAGAGGTTGGCCCATTGGGTGGTAGATGCCATCTCCCTGTCGTACCAAAACCAGGGAGAGCCATGCCCCTTAGGTGTTCGTGCCCACTCCACACGGAGTGTTGCCTCATCCTATGCGTTGGCTCATGGCGCCTCACTAGCAGATATCTGTAGAGCTGCGGGTTGGGCGACACCTAATACCTTCGCCAGGTTCTACAACCTTCGCGTAGAGGCCGTATCCTCCCGTGTCTTAACATAGACATCACAGGCGAGCGGGAGTCCGGCTGGTGTCGGCTTGCTGCGCCATTCCTAATGGATCCGTGCGCTATTTCCCTCAGTTGTTCCCTCTGGCGAACCTGGGTCCCCCATGCCCCGCAGTCAGGCCTAGTGCGGAGTAGTGCTTGTCTGTGCTCCGGTTGGGTCTCCTTCGCCCAGCAGGTTGTGGCAACATGTTTCAGTATTTTTCCACGGTCAGCCAGAAGACCGATGTTTCCCTCATATATCCCTAAAATCTATGGATATATTGAATTTCTTGTGTTCCACATGTAGAGATTTCATGTGCTCCCCCCCCCAACTCCTGCTTCAGTACAACTGGCATCCCTGTGGGGCCCCCTATTGGCCCCCAGGGCGTTGGGAAGGTTACGCTCATATCCGTCTGCTGACACGTCCGCCTGTCGGCACGCGGTGTGTTGCGTAACGCGACGTCTGGTTCGTGGCCTGTTCCATGGGTCTGTTCCCATATGTAACGTCGTAGTGAAACGACTGAAGGGGAACGTCTAGGTTACGTACGTAACCCTCGTTCCCTGAAGGAGGGAACGGAGACGTTACATCCCCTGCCACGACCTGACGTCGCGCTGACGCCGGGCTGCAGCTCGGCTCCTCAGCAAAAGCCTGAATGAGTGGTTGCACGCCGCCATCTTATATACCCGTATGTACGGGGGAGTGGCTCGGCATGCAAATACCACTCGCCAATGTTCATGAATGTTCATTGGCCTTTTGAATAAGGCTTGGAGATGATTGGACTCTCAAGCGAGTTCCCATATGTAACGTCTCCATTCCCTCCTTCAGGGAACGAGGGTTACGTACGTAACCTAGACGTTTCCAAAACAGATTCATGTGTATTCATCTATTCGATGAAAAAATTAGCTTCACATCAGGACTTCTTATTTAAATCATCAAAGATCATTGCTCCAAGCAAACTGAGACAAGAAATGCTGCTGAAATGTCATGAATCACATCTTGGAGTTATCAAATGTACACAAGGTGCCAGTGATGTTCTGTTTTGGCCGAACATATCAACCCAAACTGAGGAGTTTGTTTTCTCATGGCAAAATATTAGACATTGTCATAACAATATAAAAATCAAAACACAATAGCAAAACTATTTTACATACAACAAGCAAGACATGTGCTGGGTTGTTACACAATATAACATACACAACTACTTTTTAGTCTTTGTAGATTCATCTTTTGGAAGTGAATATAAAACAAATTTACTCACAGCACAGGATACAGCGTCCTCTCGACATGACATAAACCACATGGAAATTTTACTGTGTTTGTGGGCGGGCAAGTTGTTTGTGACGTAGAATATGGGTGGACATTATGCAAATGTGTTGCTTCATGACGTACAGCCGTAACAGAAAAAGATTTGAGTAAATTCTGTGTGTAAAACAGACCTTCCCGAAAATTCTCATCCGGATTCACAAACACTTCGTAAACATCCCATTTGATAGGATTAATAAATTCCAATCATAAGTAAATAGGGCGCTAGTGCACGCTCCTTCACAATTAGCATAATCCCTGCCTTTTAATTACAGGTACGCAAATTGCATGTCCAGAAAGGCAGTGGAATATTCTGGTCTACTTTCTCAGGTTTGGCTCCAGTATATTGCATAAATGTAAAAACGACTAATAGGCCATATGCCTAACAATAAATATTTAATAACATGTGTCCACCAAAGAGTTTTTAGCCAGCTGAAAAAGTGTCAGGCACTCTTCTTAAAATGAACTAGTGGCACTTGAAAACACAGTTCCACCACGCTGTTATCCAAGGTGATAAGAAATATAATGTCATTTTCATGATTGACATCAAGAGTTTGATGGTATTTTGGTGTTGATGTGTGAATGTAAAAAGTAAGAACACCTTGTGTGAACAGCAGATTTTTTTTTTTTTCATTCTGGTAATTTTATGGTAATTTACTGGTATTTACTGTGTGAAATAAGCTACCGACTCACACACATGTATCTCTAAAAAGAACGGGTAGCATTTAAGCTTCCATTCTACCTAATATCTATCTGTCTATCTGAACACATTTGGATAGAGAAGTGTTGCTTTAATGCTTCTCATAACAGGATCAAGCCTAATGAAACTAGAAACTATAAATCAAACCACGAACACACTCACCAATGAGAATAAAACGTAGAGGTTGATCCATTTCTGAGAAAGAAAAACTTTGGAAAATTCAAATATCAAACATTTCCAGATATATTTTGGGGTAAAATATGACAGTTAATGGCAACATAAATAAATCATAATCAATTAAGACAACATTAACATCTCAACACTATAATTCTAGTTAAAGAATGAACATTGGAGATGTTCTTACTTTAGAGGTTGCATGTTTCTGTCTGCAGTTTGAAACTGTGAATATTATATGTGCTTTCATCTGTCATTCAGCATGACATCATTTATTTCTTTAAAATTAATTTTCATAATTTACCTTATTTCTGTTTTTGTCCATCTCTGTTTGTTTGTTTTATTTGCATATTGGTTTAGTAATCAGAAAACTATATACACAGAAGAGTTTGCATTTTAAAATAAACAGCTGCTTCAATGTTATTGGTGGGCTGCACAACTTGTTTTAACCCCTTGTTTTAACATCCCTTTTTAGCTTGACATGCATGCTTGTGTTTCTCAGCTTTGGGACACTTTTTAATCTGATGCACTTTGAAACTCAACCCTTTTCATGAGGTTGAGTTAATTAGTGAAGACAGGTAACACTGGTTACTGTTTGAAGGGTAAAGGCTAGAAGGGATACAGCTGCGGCTTCTGGGCATGTGCACATCACTATAGCGTATTTTCTGTTTTTGCGTTATTGTAAGAGGTAGGGTTAGTGTTGGGGTAGGTAGACATTAATAAAACACAACCTAATAGGTAGAAAATTGAATTTAATGTTAGGTTATGGCTGCAGCTGCATCCCTTCTAGTCACAACCTTGTTTGAGGCTCCACTCAAAGAGAAAGAAATGTGTGTGAGATGAAGGAATGAGTGTTATTATTCATAGTGTGTGTAACCCTCGAGAGAGGGTTGAACTGTGAGAGACAGTTTGGAATATTTAAAAAGGGGGAGAGAGAAGCTTTTTGCTTTTTTAGGATCTATAATGGGCTTGAATGTGATCAGTCTCTCTCCTTGGGGTGCTTTTGATATCTGTGTTTGCATTCATTTACAAACAACAACACTGACTGTAAAACACATGTTCTATATCAGTACTACATCCACCAAAGCTTAATTACTGGCCACAATTTATGTCACATTTTATCTCCTCATCTGCTCTCCTCCATAATTCATGGGGTTATTATGCAATAATATATTAGTTAGAGGTACATTTCAGAATCTATAGGCTAACTGAGTTAACAACAGGTCTACATTTATCTTTCAGATGGGATTCTGCTTTGTCTGTCTGCAATTATTTAGCTACTAAAATATCAAAACACTTTTTTAAACAAGATACTTCAAATATGTATGTAACATAATAATAACATCATGTACATCTAAATGTTAAACATAAATGCACCTTGTTTTTGATATAAGATGCAGAGTATATGTGACCCTGCACCACAAAACCATAAGTAGCATGGGTATATTTGTAGCAATAGCCAACAATACATTGTATGGGTCAGAATTATTATTATTATTTTTTCTTTTATGCCTATAATCATTAGGATAAGTAAAGATCATGTTCCATGTAGATATTTTGTAAATTTTCTAACGTAAATATATCAAAACTTAATTACTGATTAGCATTATGCATTGCCAAGAACTTAATTTGGACAACTTTAAAGGTGATTTTTCTCAATATTTAGAGTTTTTATTATTTATTTATTTATTTACCCTCAGATTCCAGAGTTTTATCTTGGCCAAATAGTGTCCTATCCTAACAAACCTTAAAAAGTGTATGTATTATTATTTATTATTATTATTATTATTATTTTATTATATAAAAAAAGCGCAGGTTTTGTGGTTCAGGGTCACATATGAGCAGTATATATGACATATGATGATAATACTTCACAAATAAAGTAATATTGAAGAAATTTTATTAGCATGATGTAAAGTACAAAAACAATCATTTGTGAATATTAGGAAAATGATTAATATTTAAAGTTGTCTCCTGGATTGAGTCTCAGTGATCTTTAACTCTCCGCATTCCTGCTAAAGTCTCCACTGAATGAGTGGCAGCGTCCAGATAAGAAGTCCTGCACAGAAAAAGCAATACATTCTTTCTGTTTAGGAGCCTGATAAAATTACATTAACGTTACTATATGTTTAGCGAAATAAGAACTTAATTTGCATTTAATATTCAGTAAAGAGAATTGATTATTCTTTTGTTGTTTTGTTATTGTTGTTGTTTTACATTAAAAAAAGTTAGGCTAACAGAAGTTAACCAGGTTGACGTTAATATTATTTGAGTCACAAAAATAAACACATCTGCTCATTACAATTCACATAAAGTATACTATTTTTCTACAATATTGTAAGTAGTAAGAACTGATCTTTAATTTGACAAATGCTACCTGCACAGAGAAGCTGATAGACCAAAAATGAGGCTGTAGCTGTTGCTCCACTTGCAGTTGAGCCACTGATCATCGTGACCGCTGTTGTAGCTGCTGCCGATGGAGATGCTGGAGGTGCTGTAGAAGCTGGAGGTGCTGTAGATACTGGAGGTGCTGTAGAAGCTGGAGGTGCTGTAGAAGCTGGAGGTGCTGTAGATGCTGGAGGTGCTGTAGAAGCTGGAGGGAGGTGCTGTAGAAGCTGGAGGTGCTGTAGAAGCTGGGGGTGCTGCTGGCTGTAGAAGCTGGAGGTGCTGTAGATACTGGAGGTGCTGTAGAAATGGAGGTGCTGTAGAAGCTGGAGGTGCTGAGAACTGGGAGTGCTGTAGATACTGGAGGTGCTGGAGGTGCTGTAGAAGCTGGAGGTGCTGTAGATACTGGAGGTGCTGTAGAAGCTGGAGGTGCTGTAGAAGCTGGAGGTGCTGTAGATACTGGAGGTGCTGTAGAAGCTGGAGGTGCTGTAGAAGCTGGAGATGTTGTAGACGCTGTTGTTGTTGCTACTGTGGTTGTACAGTGACATCCATTGAAGAGCAGAAGAACAGTTACAGCAAAGACACTCAACTGCTTCATCTTCCTATGGGAAATAAACGTTTGTTAAACCACACTAAAAAGACAAAGGTTTGATTTGATCCAGTATATGATTCTGCTGCCGGTGTTACTGGATCATAATGCAATGTAGCTGGACTCACACTTGATAAAGCCATATCCATCTTATTGCGCACGATGGAAGTAAGCTATTTTCTGTGAATGTGACTTCCGATTTATTAGCCGATAGAGCGAAGTGCAGTAAACGGTAAAACTTGTGCTACAAACCAGGGTGTTTATGATTATCACAATTTATTTAAACAATGTGATGATAAATAACAGATTGTAACATTAAGTTTGTGATGGACTGTTTTTGTGCCGACAGAATAACTGGAAGCGAATAGGTGGATAAAAGTACTATTATTAAGTTACACAGTTTACATGATTACTGTTTTACTTTGCACACAGCTGGATAAAGTGTATATATAGCCTTATATATACACATATATATTTGCTGTATAAAATATTATTTACCAGGTTTTAAAATCTTAATTACCGTGGTGTTTTGATGTCTTCTTTCTTCTGATTAAACGACTCTAGAAAATAATGTCAATTTTAGTCCACAGAAAAGCTGCTTCTGGCCCAAAATATTTTATTTTACAAGTAGGTTATAAAAGTTATGAATACAAAGTATTAAAATATTTATATCTACACTCTTAAAAATGAAGGTTCTTTACTGGCATCAGTGGAACATCCATGGAACCTTTCAAATGCAGTTTCTTCATAGTTGAAAAAGGTTCTTTAGATTTTTAAATATTCCTAAAAATTGTTCTTTTGTGAAATGTTCACTGAAAGGATCTTTGGGGAACCAAAATGGTTATTATATGGCATCACTGCCAAAACACACTTTGGATCCGCTAATCAATTAATAATTGATGTAAATGTATAATCAGATAATAAAACTCTGATTGTAAGATAAAAAAGGGTGTAAATGAATTCCCTGTTTAAACTAGTCTTTATATACATTTTAGTCAAATTAAACGACTTATAATATTAGTAAAGATCATGAAGGTTTACATACCTGCTCTCTGTGTCGTTGTCACGGCAGTCGGTAGGTCTGTGAGGTTTATAAGTGTTCGTGTGAGCAGTGATCTCTGTGGAAACCCCTTTCTAACCTGCTAGGTAATTGTACGTTTTTAGTTTCAGCACTTCCACTTATTGTTCTAATGTTAGAGCTGATTTTAGCCCTCTAGCAACAAACAGAGCCGTGTATCAACACTGACCACATCAGACACACGAGTAACCATGGTCTGGTTTTCTATATAGAGAGAAAATAAAACTATTACAGGAGTGTCTCACGATCTGCCAAGTAACTTTTTGTTTTGATCCGACCCAAATCTAAAAATAGACTCGGTTTAGTGTGTTAACTAGAGATTACTCGGTTTGTGAAAGTTCAGACTGAGTCAAATCAGCAATAACCCAAATACTAAGTGAAATGTGGTTAATATGAAATAGTTTTGGTATGTGTGATGTTTTCTTATGCGCATTTAACAAGAATTATGGTGTAGAAAAATTGACTGAAATTGTGAAAAAACTGAGTTGAATGTACTTTAAATACACCTTAAAGATTCAGATAAACAATTTAGCAAACAGTTAGCAGTTCAGAAACAACTTTTTAAGGCTCTCTGGTCTGCAGTAAACTTGGATATATTGTTAGAATTTTTACTCTCTTATATATTAATCTAATATATTTACATAAAAGTATAATAGAGCAAACAAGTATTTGAGCTACTAATAACTAGCTATAATCACATGCATGTACTGGATCCCAAAAAAAGATCTTTAGAAATATCAGAGCTTTAAAATTCAAATATAATAAAGGAAAATAAAGGGAAAAAAGAAAACAAGTTCACTGTACATGTGTGACAGAAGCATTTTTAAAAGTGCAAATGTTTCATGTATCTTTTCCCGATGAGTCACATTTTAAGAATCCTTTCATTCCAGAGTATCACAGGACCACATAAAAAATATTTTACATGACCAAAAAGTACATATGAAAATAAGACTCAAATAACATTGTCATTTTGATCCCTTTAATTACTTTTTTTCCAGTTGTTCATAGTATTACACAGAGAAATTAGCCACACAGTTAATTTTGATTGCATTCTGTTATTCATGACATTTTATTATTATTTTTTTTATTATTATTTCTTTTTTGTTAATTACATTATTTCCTTTTTTAGTGCTAATGCTAAAAAAGTTACACAAGAACTAGCACACTGATGTCTAACCCATAGGGACACTGAGACGCAAATCTACTTCACAGAAAATAAAAAGTAAAAAGGGTTTCATTGAGGAGAGTTAAAAATAAAAGGGAAAAAAATGGACACACATTTACATTCACACCCAACACACGCCACAACCTAACCCATTTCTTTCTCCGTTATTTGTATTTTATTGTGTCATTACTCTCAAATGTATTATGGTTATTTCTCTATGTTTTTGGTAAAACATTTCAGATTCTATTTATTTTTTGGTAAAGGCTCCTGTAAATCTGGGATGATCTTGCAGTCTTTACGCTGAACTCAATTTTTAATATTCCAACAACCATCCCAACATGAACTTTCCATTAGAAAGAAAGAAGAAAAACACCACGTTTCCCACTTACCCAACCCATTAATGCCAACTCTCTGTCATGAACAAAAGAAAAACGTCTCTAAAACGGGATAACAAACAAAAATGAAATGTGATTTGAGAATCTCTATGAACACTGGACGAACTTTCCAATTAACATTGGATATTTCGATTTGCTGTCATCTTCAGGGCAGTGCTTTGCTGAATGTGATTGTTACGATGCATCTGCAGTTGTGAGGTTTTGGTCTATGTTGTTATTGGCAAGTGTTAGCAATCGTGTCAAAAAAAAAAAAAAAAACTCACCGTTTCCGGTATTATTTTGAGCACTCTATATCAAATCTTCTATATGTTTAAAGTTTAAAGATTGCAGCTAATCTCGATGGCTTGTCTATTGGAAGAGCTCTTGGCGCTAATGGGTTACTAACATGGCTACAACCTGTTGGCAGTGAAGGGGCTGGTTAATCAGCAAAGTGAATTTGACACAAGCGCTTTAAAGCGTCACTAAGAAACTCACACGAAATTCCCTTATTGTGCTTCTAAGAGGTAAAGCACCGCACGCACGCTCAGACATGCCCACACGTCCTGTTGCACTCTGTGTACAAGTCACTATGGTTCAGCATTAGATCACACCATGGCTTTAAGTACATTTCAAGCCAGAGCTAAAGCTCTCAAGTTACGTTAAATCTAGGAACGGCCATTCAAAAAGACAAACGTCACCATCACCATGAATCCACCTTCACTGTTTCCAACCAAACACTTCTGCAACCCGACTAACGGGGTTACAACAAAGTCTCGTGTCCGTACCATGGTACAGTGATGGTATCAAGACCTTAGGCTTTTGATACCACAGTACTAGATGGTTACGCTAATAGGCCTACTGTACAATGGTATTTCTCCACTGTACTTCAAAGAATACCATGGTCCACAAAGGTACACATCCAGAAACTCACAACACACTCTCATGGCAAATCGTAAACATTTTATGTTTTGGCGAATTGGTGGATATAATTTGATCTAAATTATAATTATACATTTGTATGATCTGCCCACTGACGGTGCACAGGTGGACTTGTATGCTTACTAAAACCATGGTAACTACAAATTAACCATGGTTTTGGTATACTAACCATAGTTTAACCATGGTATTTGTAGTTAAACTGTGGTTTTACAACTGGTAATCAATACGAAAAAAACAAAAAACATGGTTACTACACTTTTACTATAATAAAACCATGGTTAATTTTCGTAAGGGGTTTAATTTTAGGCCTATAAAGTCGCCACCTCATTTACTGAGTGCAGGTGAAAACGACACTGTGTAGATTAAATCCTGTTTACAGGTCAGTATTTGCTTGAATAAAAACATTATTAATGAATTATTATTCATCATGCAGGTATATTATTTCTCAAACTAGTAGTTGAGTTGACTGCTTTATAACTGGACTTGTGAATGAGCGTGTTTACATGTGTGATTTTGCACAAATTAGGCTACGCTTAACAATTCCTTAAATGGCACACTCTAATGACAGTCTGTAAGTACCTTAAACTTCGGCGAACTTCTAAAAATCACACAAATCAAATCATACAAACAAGTAAATTGGTGCGGTTTCTCCCAAGACCAGGTTTAAATGACTTTATGGGCATTCTGTTAGCTCATTTATGACACAAGCAGAACACATTTCTGGTTTTTGTCCGTTCATAAAACTAGAAAAGATGTTCACATTTAGCCACAAATTTCCTCTGCGAGCTGCCGTGTGCATTTGTGATTACGACTGGAGAAAAGGATGTCAAAATCTCATGTAAATGTCAATACTGACATTTTGTCTTGCGGTAATTTTTATAGACTGATTTGCAGAGATGTGGTTTACAAATGAGCTGATTTTTAGTAGTTCTCAGCAGCATTTCATTGTACATGTGACTGAAGCACTTGTCTGGCATTTCTACCAATTTTGCCCTCACCTGAACGTCAACTTAAAATCGAATTTCTTTACTTTCTTGATTCATATGTCTGCTCTCACTGTAAGCGATTAAGCGGTGCGTAAGTCTTTATAAACATTCATCAAGCTCAGTCAAACAACTGCCGTCATCAATTTCTTCAACCCAACCACCATCAAACAGACATCTTTATTAACCATCTAATCATTTCCTCACAGGTGAATCCCCATCTAATGTTAAAAGACTTCAGATCACATAACTACAATGTGAACGTCATGTCACTTGACTGCAAAACAACATCCCCTGTGACCTTCCTGTTGTTTTTTTTTTCCTATTTAAAACCGCACACACTACTACCGAAATAAAACGAAAGTAAAGTCTGTATTAAAAAAAAAGACTGACATGGTCAAGTAAAAATTCCGGCATGCAATTCAGAACAGGCAAAGACCCCAATGGACCCAACCCCGCAACCAAACAAATTAAAGTAAAATATAATTACAGTATTTTTCTTTCACGCTTTTATGTATATAGCTTTTTCGTTAAGGGCAAATGGAAGACATGAGGTGGCTGTCATCTACAGAGACGAGTACTTCGGCCTACAACATTCGTCTCCGAAAATACTGTACCCCTCTCACAGCAGCAGGATTGTATAACAGAAAAAAAAAAAAAAATAATACAAAATACAAAAACAAAAGAAAAAAGCACACCAAAAATAATAATCACATAGAAGTTGATAGACACACATTATGAGCTTATATACTCTTTTCTCTATTCTTTTAGAGTTTAGAAATTCAACATGTAATTAAGAGAAACATCGTTATTTATTTTTTCAGTGACGCTCGTCGTTATTAATATTAATAATCAATATTCATATTAGAAGTATTACTATTGGTTAACACTACATTTGGGTCTCACTAAAGGCCCCGCCCATGTCACAGAGTTAAAGGGCTCTATCATCAGCCTGACGGGTCGGTGAAGGGAGGGAGAGAGTCACCATCATCCGTCCGTCTGTCGCCACGCACGAAACTTGCTTTCCGCCACCAAGAAGACTCAAGCGTTTCATCCGTCCATCTCTCTCCCCCTCTCTGGCGCTCCTCAGCACGACACCTCCATGGTATGGGACGGGCTCGGCGGGAGTTGTCCGCCCTGCGAGCCCTGGGACAGCGTGCGGGATCTCGAGCGCGAGCCCTCCATGGAGTAGGAGGAAGAGAGCGAGGTGGTGCGCGAGCGCGACAGGCGCGTCATGCAAGAAGACGCCACTGAAGGAGAAAGAGAAGCAGTGCAAACATCAGAGAACAAACAGAAGAACTAGTTTTTTTCTTTCTTAATAAACGAATAAATAGTTGAGAGATGTAAACTCCGTGAAAAAAAAGTCAAAATTACAAGATGTACATTTAGAATTATGAAGGGGGAAAAGTCAGAATTGTTGAATAGAAATAGTTAGGGTACAACAGGGCTAAAGGCGCCGCGGGGTAAAAGGCGCCTTTGATATTATTTTCCTCTAAACCACTAGAGGGCAAAAACTAATCGTAGCACTTTCTAAAACATTCACTTTTTAAGATGCACATGCAAATTTGTCTGATCCTTGACACGATCCTGAGCGGCAGCGCAAAGTTGATTCTGTGCTTACTTGATCTATTGTTTTATGTTTTTTTTTTTTTAATTAATTATTATTATGTTTTTGTTTAATGTTGTAGATTTAAGTAGCAAATTAGAATCACCAAAATAAAAGCATATATTCTGAGACAAATGTCTTCTTAATGATTTTCAGTATTGTTTAAGGTAATTAAAGCAACCGTTTTTAAATAACAAAAGAATATGTAAAAGTATGTTATTTGGGGTAAAAAGTACCCCCGCTGTTGGGGCTAAAAGGCACCGTAATTAACATGATAATTAATAGATGGCTGACTTTTCCATTTGTTGACATGACATGGTTAGATTCAGATGGTAAATATCATGTTGGGAGTCCATCTTGGAGATAATCAATATGTTTAGAATACAACCATCATATTTAAAAACATGACATTAATCATATAATATAATAAAAATATTTTTGGTTGTTATTACTGTAAATCTATATTAAATTAATATGGGATCTCCTTCAATGCTCTCAGAATCTTTACTTTTTAAAATGATTTTGTCTCTGTACTTTAAAATATATATTTATCATATACACATTTTAATGACAATATATTATATAACTATATAACTAAAATAAGCAGTAAATAGTACAAACTTTGCTGAAGGGGTTGTTTTGAACAAAAACTAAATAATAATAATAAAATAATTGTAATAATTAAATTATTTCAAGTATTTAGATCAATACTGTGTGCCTTTAGCCCCATGCTGGTGAGCCTTTTACCCTGTGTGTACTATCAGAAAAAAGGTACAGTTCTGTCGCTGGGGCGGTACCCTAAGGTACAAAGTGAAAAGGTACAAATATGTACTTTTAAAGTACTAATATGTACCTTTAAAGCACCAATATGTACCTCTAAGTTACTGATATGTACTTTCAAAGTACTAAATGTACCTTTAAGGTACTGATATTTACTGTTTAGGGGTACAAAGATGTACAAAGATGTACCTTTTCATTTTTGTACCTTAGGGTACTGCCCCAGCGACAGAACTGTACCTTTTTCTCTGAGAGTGTGGGGTAAAAGATTTTAAAACAAAAAAACTTGTATGATTTATTGTCACTCAAAATCTGTTGCCCCATAAATGTTCAATACAATATATGTATAATATATATATGTATTGTATATTTTTTGGCAATTATACATTTTAGGCGCAGTGAACAGCACATTTTTTCTTAAGGTGTGCCTTCAGCCCCATTGTACCCTACCACTTGCTCTAGTTAATCTGGTCAAAAACAGGGCAAACATTTAAACCCAAAGGGTTAAATGTCTTGTTTATTGATCATGCAAAGCTTAAACACTGTTTATATCATTGTATATATTATTACTAACGCTCACAAGTTTGGGTTGATAAGATGTTTTAATGTTTTTGAAACAAGCCTCTTCTGCTCACCAAGACTGGATTTTTCTTGTTTAGAACTACAGTAAAATTATAACATCTTTTTTGAAATATTATATTTTAAAATAACTGTTTTCTATGTGAATGTTAAAATGTAATTGATTTTTACTGGACATTACTCCAGTCTTCAGTGTCACATTATCTTTCTGAAATCATTCTGATATGCCGATTTGCTGCTCAAAAAACGTTTATGATTATTATTAACACTGAAAAACGTGCAGCTTCATAATTTCATGGGAAACCCTGATACATATTATTTTTTTCAAGATTATCTGATCAATATAAAGTTAAAAAAACTGCATTTATTTGAAAGAGAAATAGTTTGTAATATTATAAATATCTTGATGTTACTTTTGATCAATTTAATGTGTCCTTGATGAATAAAAGTACTAATTTCATACTGACCCCAAACATTTAAATGATTAGATGATTCACATTAAAACCTCCATTTCATATATACATACACACACACACACACACACACACACACACACATATATATATATTTCATGATATTCCTCAATAATAAATAGCTTTCATGTCACTTACTGTATCCCATGCCTTGAATGAAATACTTAAACGCTTCTGTCAGTTTGCTGGGCTGTAGAGAAACACATTTTATTTACTCACTGCACAGATTTCATCTGAATAGATTATTTGTATTGATAAATAATGATGTGATGTGCCTTACCTGAGTCAGCTGTGGCATCCCGCCAGCATCAGCCATCTGCATAAAAACGACAAAGAGGCCATACAAAAATGTACTTGTTTTTTGGTGACACAAACTGTTTTCCCAAATTTTTCTTCAAATTGTCTCATAAGATCATTTTAAGATTTAATGAACACGTTGTTCAAAAAATAAGTTATTATTATGTTTGCTCTTCTTTTGATTTTAAGTTTGCATCATTATTGGAAGTACAAAATCAGGCACAAAAAAAACAGGTGATGCTCAAACCTTGAGGAATGAGGTCGTAGTTGGATCTAGTTTGCTGTTGCACTCCACCTAGTGGACAGAAACAGATATGCAGTCAGAAGATTCTTGTGAGTTTCTGTGAATGTTTTTTTTTTTTTTTTAATTAGCTAACTGACTGGCATAAAGACTTACAGCAGCTTCTTCATATGGAGCCTGATCACCGACCACCAACATCACAGGACATCTGAAACACAGACACGTGAGGAGATGGCAAAAGACAAATGTCTGTATAAGAGAACGGCTTAATTTTCATCATTCTTACTTGAACATGTTATTCCTGTCGATGTTCAGATCTCTACGACTGTAAGGCAAAAAAGAGAAACATAAAAGTTTGATTATTAAGGAGCTCAAAATTGCATTACTTTCATTGTGCTGTATCATGTGTGTGAACCTGCTTTCTGATAACATGTACATTGCATCACACCTAATTGCATGGAATTGGTAGTTATGGATGGATGGATGACAATTAATCACTTTTTAACACATTTTTAACACACATTTAAGTGTGTGTTGAGCATGCAAGTACACAGCAAACCTAGAATAATTAATTTGTCTTTAATGTCCTGCTTCAGTAGTCAGATCAACAAAAGCCCTTTTTAACAAATCACAAAGTGACAATACATGCAAATATCGTTTGACCTTCACAATTCTACACAGTTAAAATAAAGTAAACCGTAATTAATTCCATATTTCCCTAGTCCCTAAAACCTGTGGTAATGTGAACATAACCAAGATTTTACAAAATCCAAATAAAACATTTAAATAGCCACGAGCATACAGTGATTTTGCTAAATCACAGTTTTTGCTCTTTTTGCATGTGTGCGATTTTACCCCTGGTAGCTCTTCCAGAAGAGCTCGATGTTGATGAGGTTTGGTGCTTTTGCGATTCTCTCTCTGTGAGTTTGAATGAGCTCTGTGTTTGCCGACATCTCTTCCTGAAAACAAACAAACGCACACACAACAAAATCAGTATTCATCCTTTTACACACCCTCATCTTTATAATGGATGGGATTATACAAAATGATTACACACTTGATTCTGATTGATCAGTCGCATCATTCTGTAATCAAACATTTCTGTATAATGATGTTAAACTGTAGAAATGGACAGTTTTCCCACATAGCTGTGATATTTCTGCTCAAAAGCAGCTTTTTCTTACATAGCAATGTAATTTAATGTAAAATAAATGTTTAATGTCCAATTATTTGATATTTGTTAAGAAAAGAGGGCACAGGTGAATAGGGTAAAATAAATAAATAAATAAATAAGACATAGAAAGCGAGACTTGTCACCATGCTTTTGCAATTGATTAATCTCAGTGCATTAAGCAAATTGTTTTGTATATAAATATTCTACAATGTTTTGTTTAAATATGCAAAAGATGAGTTGTGTAATTAAATATGCACTACTTTGCATACATTTCCAGATTATAAATCTGACCGTTGGAGGAAGTCTGGTTCAACTTCTTATTTGATTTTGTTGACATAACAGAGTTAAAGATTTTGAATCACTCAATTAATCAGAAAATACTGTCAATAGATATATTTTTATGAATAAAATGCTATATATAATCAGGCAAATGATATATGAACAAACCCCTCTATAAATACCTTCAGAATATAGACAGGAATAAAATTGTAAAATTGTGTGTATATAAATCATACTAAAGTCGACACAGTTAGAAAACAGCTTTTGATATGGATTGTAATTAAAGTCTACAGATGCAAATAGATGAAGTGCAATAATAAAACCAGCTGAATGACAAATGAAGAAATCCCTCAGTAAAAACCTTCAGAATATAGACAGAAAATAAAACCGGTGTTTGTAAGTGCTGCTGAAGTTGAGATATAATCTCATTTTGAGAAAATTGCCTTTAAAGATATGGATTATAATGCAAATATCTATAGACAAAAAAATAGAAAAAGTGTAATAAAACTAATTCATAAATGTGTATTGATTGATTGATTGATGTTAAGTCCAAAATAATACGTTATAGAAATAGTCCAAAATCTCAAAATTGACAACGAAAAAACAATGTTTTGTTTTGTCTGTTTAATATACAGTCAGCTGATCATTATCAGAAAAATAATCTACATCAGGTTGATCAGAGGCCTTCTGATACATATAAATCTTTCAAACGGAGACAAACACACACTCAGTCCTATCTAAAGTCCCTATTGTTGATGCACAAACACATACCTGACTGAAGAGGTGACACAGGATTTGGTCTGTGAGGGAAGACGTCAGATTGGAGAGCTGCAGAAGAAACACAAGCCGTCCGAGTCATTTTCGAGTACATATTTCCTGTTAGTATTAATCAGACAGTGAGTTCAATACAGCTGACAGACCTTCTGAGCGGCCCAGTCCATCCAGCCTCGTGCGTTTGTGGCGACGTTGACCAGAACGAGGCCTTCCACAGCTTCAGGGTTAGTCAGCTGTGGGCGAGAGAGAGGAGAGGATGTAAAGCACCGTTCAGTGAATATTTAAACAATTTGAAGGCTTTACAGACACTTTTCTGTTTAAAACACTACAAAATGATGCTACCTTTATTGTTGGCCAAAATCTAAGGTAGCAATGCAGGTTTCCATTGTAAAAAAGGAACAATTATAATGCAATAAGCACAGTAAAATGTCCATTCTGACAGTTTCTAATATTTACTGTACTGTATATTTAAACAGTCTGCAAAGTGTAATCATATTTAATGCCTCAGTGGGTATTTTTGCTTTTTTTTGTCCAGCAGAGGGCTTCATTGAGTCTTTCAGTGTCTGCTTGTGTTATACAGGCTGGATTTTAACTTACTGTACTAATTTCCAGTCTAAATTATTAAAAAAAAAAAAAAAACATGAAACACCATAATAATGACCATATTCATAGGTCATGGCATATACACAGCACTTCAACAGTCCATGGTATTACTGTAATGGCTTTATATATATATATATATATATATATATTCAATAATCTGTTTATTATGAATTATCTGATAATCAACAGTCTTTGATTATAGAAATGGCAAATGTATTTTCTGTATATTAGAAAGAAAAAATAAAACAATAAAAATGCATGCATATGTGTCAGATGTGTGACTCACAGTGAACTTGGACAGTATGTAAGCGCCGGCTCCAACTCCAACACCGATAATTGTGCGGAAACTAAACGAAAGGAAAGTAATCTGCACTGTATCATATGAACATAAGAACTATTGTCAAGTATATTTGCAGTTTGAAGTGTCACTAATGAAAATTTAAACGTGCAACGACTTGTTTAACTCACTTAAAGTACTGCAGGACAGCGGGGATCATCTCCGAGATCTGATCCATAGACGCATACTGGTATCTGTAAGAGAAAATTAAACATTTTAGGACTCTTAATGTCTAACACGAGCGGCCTGTGGACATGTAAAAGCATAAAAATAGTCTCTGAGTCACATTCTGCAACAAACACGAAGGATGTAAGACCACTAACACCTTCTGAAGACACTTGACAGGTTTCATTTAATGCATTCTAATTTTCACACTTTTTTATAACACCCACACAAGTCTCAGCAGTCACACACATAAACACACATGCATGTACATAAATACACATATATGCAACTGTATAAACATGAATGTATAAACTGCATATACCCAGCAGGATAAACAGGTGCGCCGTCCTCTTGTCCTGGAGCATCAACATGAACCACAGTGAAGTTCTTCACAATCTCCTGCATTTCCTCAAACTTAAACAGGGTGGAGAAGCAGCTCTTACCTGAGACAGACAGACAACCAAACATCATTTAATTTAAAGAAGCCTAACTCCACCTGTTGTTTAGTCATGACTAGCAATCAAAACTGCTTTCATTTAGGTAATTGTTAAGCTGGGATACTAGAAAACATTTAAACATAAACAAACCACACACACAAACAAACGCACATCACTGCTACTTAGGTTTACATTCATTCACTCACTTTTTATTCAGCATATTTAAAACAACACAGTAGGCCCAAAGGGCTAAACATGGCTAATAACACACACACAGTAAGTTTTGTGCTTTGTTCTTTTCAGCAATAAATAAACAAAGCTACTGTTCAGATGTCTAATCTGTAAAGGAATCATTCTTTTAATTAATCTTTTAAACTGATCTGATCTGAATGAGCATCTACATTTGCATTTTGTACCGATTCTCTACTTAAACCAAGAGATGTTCATCAGAACCCGCTTCTGATGAATTTAAAATAAAAGAAACCTCTAGCTCACAGGTGTCAAACTCAAACTGGAGGGTGAAAAGGCAGAGTTTAACTCTAACCCTGCCACAACACACATACCATTTGCATTTCAAATAAGCCTCTGCAGGGCTGCAGCCATTTAGGAATTGAGTTTGACGCTCTAGCTAATCCAAAAGTTGATGTTGTCACAGTCATCAGCTGGTGTGTCTATGACACCCACCAGAGGGCACTCTCCCAGATCATTGCTTGTTTGTTCTGGACTTCAATTCCCATCAGCCCTGGCACGGATGATTGTTCCATTACCCTCAGCAGTGTGTCATTTTGATACTTAGCTCATATATATACCTTGCTTAAGTATTGTTTCTGTTACTCTGTGTTTGCGGATTATATTTTGTGGATCACTTTTGACAGTGTTTTCTGTCTTTTGTTTCGATGTGAATTACTTAATAAAACTGAAATTTGATGATCTTTCTCTTACAGAGTTTCCCATGACAGACATCTTGTGTGTTTTAAATACACTCATTAAGTGTTAACCAAAATGGACTGAGTGTGAAGAGCTCATCTTGTTTAGTGTAATGTGCAGGAGTGCTTTTAAACCACATATATTATTATTAGATCCAGTAACATTCATATTGCAAGAAATGTGTTAGTGAGGTATTTCCAAGAAACAGTACGTATTTTCACACCTGCCCCTTATCAACCCAATAAATATCAGTCCAGTGAGTGTCTCATACACAACAGACGCTTTCTGAACTTTCTGAACAGCTCAGACTCGACAAGACTTTTACACAAGTTCAAGAACAGCACAAAGGTAAAATATGACATTTTTTGTTCTTCTTTATAAATGGAGGTTTGTAACATGTAAAGCAGTTTTACGTATTTGTTTGTTCATGTAATAATATTCTTCCAAGATAATGTGTAACCTTGAGTAGAACTGATCTGCTAAAAAAAAAGAAATAAAATAAAATAAACATGCTTATGCACTTTGACACTGTCAATGGCATCAAACTGACTACTTTTGGGATAAGTTCTTCAAATATATATATATATATATATATATATATATATATATATATATATATATATATATATATATATATATATATATATATATATATATATATTAAATTAAGTCAAATATACATAACTAAGTTAGGTAAAATTAGCAAATGAAATAAGTAAATTTAAAGTGGCCAGTTAGAGTTTATGCATACTTTCTACTTAATACTTATTAGTATTTTCTACTTATTTTAAGTTATATCTGCAACACTCATCTACATTTCACTCACGGTTTATATAATTAACACAATAATACACACAAAACAACACACACACACACACACACACACACACACACACACACACACACACACACACACACACACACACAATACTACACACACACACACACGTCTGGTTTATTATCCTTGTCGGGACTCTCCATAGGTGCAATGGTTTTTATACGCTCCACACTGTATTTTCTATCCCCTTACCCTAACCCTACCCCTAAACTTAACCCTTGCAGAAAACTTTCTGCATTTTTACTTTCTCAAAAAAAACTCATTCTGTATGATTTATAAGCTTGTTTCCCCATGGGGACCTCAATTTAGGTCCCCACGGTGACACTAGTCCCCATGAGTCTGTGTGTATTCAGGTTTAGGTCCCCACAAGGATATAAAAACAAGACCACACACACACAAAAAAAAAAAAAAACATGTAAGTAAGCAGGCAGCCAGATTGGTATCCTTTTACCCAAATGAACACAGTGACCTCAATATTTGGTACACCATACACAATGACGGTAACAATCAGTGCATAGTGTTTGAGTATGATTGGGTCATTTTGAGTAGAAAATAAACTCCAGATGTCACAAAACAGTAAGTTACTAAACCTAACAACAAAGCAACCATAAAACAGTATAAATACAACTCAAAAAATAGTGAAAACTTATTCATGCCCTAGTGCATTATGGGAAAAAACGGGATCAGAACTTTGATATTTACTCAAAGACTCCTTGTAAACAACCAACAATTCAAGGTAAAATATACTTATAAGTTCAAACTTTAATTTCTACAAGCTTTAACTGAGTACTAATATAGAATTTACTTTATTTATTTTTTTTATTCTAGCCTGCACTAAATTATTTAATGTAGAAATTTCATTTGTTTTTAATGTAGTATTTACTTCACCACAAAATCATTTTTATCAGTTAAATGTATGCTAAGCCATTAGTGTCTGATCGAGAGGATCATTCAGGGTTTCCTTACAACCCACTGGTCAGTCAGTCTTTTAAATTACCTAAATAGTCAGTAGTTCATAACTGTGAAAATGCTGACGTAACTTCCATAACACAACTCACTTCTTACTAAATGTTTATTTTCTCTTGTTGTCAGGATGAAATCTGCAGCTTTCCTCTCGCTTCTCTTCATTCTGGCTCTCAGCGTTGAATCCGAACGCCAGAGCAATGATCGATACGCAGAGTTCAAGAAAAAACACATTCTCCCAGCTGATTTTCAAACAGATAATGAAACTGCTTGGGTGAACTACCTAGTGAGAAATGGTCTCTGCGGTAGAACTGAAACACAGTCTTTCATTAAGGACACTGAAGAAAATATAAAGCAAATCTGCAATGGTGCTAGTGAAAAAACAAATGATAACTATGACAGAAGTACAAAACTCTTCCATGTGTACATGATTGAAAGCAAAAACAATACCACCGATGCTTTGGAATGGGAATGTATCATTGAAAAATGCAGTCAAGTGAACACTAGCATAACTGTTAAATGTGAGAACAATCTACCTGTGCACTATCATAAACAATACCCTGAAAAGGGCAAAAAGCCATACCCTTGCAATTATACAACATGATTTCATTTCATAAAATTGATTGTGGAGGATTAAATAAGGGTTGAAAGGTTGTTCTTTAACGTTTCATTAAAAGTGCTGTTACGCCACATGCATGTTTAAAATGTAATGCCAGAAACATTTCAATTAAAGCTTTCTTTGCAGTGCAAAAAAAAAAAAAAGATCAAATGTATAGCTTAAACAAAATATAAGTCTCTTTGAATAAAATCTGCCAAATGCATAATTGTATTCATTCTTTTGTGATAACATTCTAATTATCTTTGATAAACAAGGTATTATGCACAGAGTTACTCATTTAGACATCTAGGGCAAACTTATAATGTCTGAAAGTCATTTCATTATTGTCCCAAATGCTGCAGAAAAGTTTTCATTTGAGTTATAAATATGTTATTAATTATAAGTATTGTTAAGCTTGATCAGGTTTGAATGATCACATAAAATTTTATGTATTTAAAATTTCTGCACCATCAATTGCTTTGGCACAAACAGTGATCCCTCTATAATCACTAAAAGGCTATCACTCATCTGAGTTCATGGCGATCTCACAAAATTATGTTATAATCAGTGAAGTTCTCTATGCTGCACAATGAATCTCTTATTTGCACTGCGTCTATATTTTGCTATAATGAAATGATTTGTGCTGAATACAGCACCTGAACAAAACTTCAGTGAGTGGATTCTAACTTAAACGCCTCTGACTGGCTGTTGTGTTCAAGAAATCAACAGACTTGTCTGTGATTGGCAACAATGCTCAGCGCTGCGGAAACACGTTGAAATAGAAACTGATCTCCAAAGAATAACGCACTGGAAGGTTTGCCAAATCTGCAAAGAAATGTCATTATTACAGCTTTAACTGAGGGTGCTATTAATTTCATTTAAGGGTGCTTAGCACGTCTACCACACCCCATAGAACTGGGCCTGCCACAGTGCA
Source organism: Labeo catla (assembly GCA_012976165.1). Taxonomy (NCBI): domain Eukaryota; kingdom Metazoa; phylum Chordata; class Actinopteri; order Cypriniformes; family Cyprinidae; genus Labeo; species Labeo catla. The sequence goes on from VONZ01000741.1 coordinate 27,172, forward strand.
GTAAACACTGACGTCAAACACACAAATGGTTTGCATGAGAAGAAACACTGTCGAAGCAACTTCACACTTTTTTATTTTTTCACAGCACAAAATACTGAAGAGGGAAGAGACGCATCTAAACAATTGCTCTAATGAAGAGGTAAACAGACACTATTTTGTAATTATGCTGTACATATGTATGGTTCATTCATATAAATAAAGTTTATAATTATTGCACAAATATCTATTCTAATCTGTTATAATAGAAACTGTATATTTCTATGAGTATTTAGATTTTTCAAGGTCAATCATAAACCATACTGCCATTTTGAACATATTCACATATTTTTATGTCCAGTTTTTAACAATACAGGGTGAGATTTATTGATTTCCAAAAATGTTTTTCATTCATTGATTTTCAAAAAACTTGTGAAATATTAATGAATTTGATTTTTTAGTGAAATTGGAACATACAGCTTTCGAAACAATTAATACTAAAAAACAATGCAATGAGCGAACAATCTAAGCATATGGATGCTGTTATTGAGTTTGTCCACACAATTGCTGATTTTGGCTTATTTTATGGTAGAAATTGTTCATTAACTGGTGTTCATTGTATTTTGTACTATTCTACCTATGTGTGAATCTCTAAACACCTGTCACTCTGCTGTTTCCAGGATGACAACGGTGGTTTTCCTTATGCTCCTTTTCATGCTCAGTCATGGATTGAACAACATCAGTTTCAGCAACAATGAACTGGTGATGTTTTTCAACATGTTTTCTAACTGGGCACGTCCCTGCCAGAGATCTCTGAATAACAACGCATATAATCAGTTTAAACGCAGACACATTCTCTTGCACGAGTTCAACACGAGCCGGGCAAGCGCTTGGGCAGTATATCTCACGAGAAGAAATCTTTGCGGCAGAAAACCTTTACAATCCTTCTTATATAAAACGACACCAATAGCATTAAAAGAATCTGCAATGGACGAGGTGTCAAAAGTACAGGAAACAAGTGCATCAGCAAGAGAAGCTTCACAGTGTATGTTGTTCAAAGCACTTGGAGAAATGAGCGGTGTGAAGTTGGTAGACCTCATAAGGATGGGTATTATGTGATCGTTGCTTGTGAGGTCATTGAAAACCAATGTTTGCCTGTTCACTATGTGAGACAAACTAAGACGCGACCACCCCGAAGCGGCCAGACCTGCAGACCGTAGACAACATTTCCAAAAGGACCAAGTAAAACTTTTCAAACATGAAATGAAAAGAATATAACTCCAGAACCTCTCAAAAAAAACAGCAATTTGCAGAGCACAGTTTGGTTTTATAAAATGACATGATAAAGCAGCTTGAATGCAGTGTAATTCACTTTAAATAAAATCACCTGTCAAATTAATTAATGCATCTCTTCCTTTGTGAAATCATTTTGATTGTCTTTGATTTGAAACAGCCCAGGTGAGTAGGGTTAAACATGTAACTAGGAATTAAAAGTTTTATTTTTTGTTTTTTTTTTTTAAGTTTTTTTCATCATGGTTAAAGTGTGTTTAAATCAGCTGATGTTTTAGTAATTTTTAGTGGATGTGTAATGCCAGTTCTCCTCAAGTTCATTCTGGTGACTGTTTTTAAAGACACGTTGCTTTATTTATTTATTTTTTTTTTTTTCTCATTTTTACTGGAGTGCTATGTGAATTTCCAAGGGCAGAAGCTTAAAGAAGCAAAATGGCACTACATTTTGCTTACTAGCAAAAAACATATTTGTGGTGCATTTTTACACCCACTTCTTTTCCAGCCAATAAATATCAGTCCAGTGAGCGTCTCAGACACTTTCCAACCTTCAGCTCAGACTCAACCAGACTCTAATTCACACAAACTCCAGAACAACAAAAGGTAAATCTGCATAGAGTACAAATGGTTTAAAATGTTGATCCTACAATTCAATTCAATACGGTTTGTCTATTGCAACGGTTTTGTTTAATGATCTCATGATCTCAAATCTATCATGTCTTGTCTTGAGGATTCGTCACATCAAGATATTAATCTTGTCCAAAAGCTTTAGTTAAAGATAGTTTAGTGATACAAAGTTTATCTTTAATTTGACTTAATCAGGATACAGATATGAATAATATGTTACACTATAAATCAAATGTTTGGGGTCATTAAGAAATTCAGCAAAGATGCATTAAATTGATGAAAGGGGACAATAAAGACATTTATAATGTTAGGAATGATTTCTATTTCAAATAGATGCTGTGCTTTTGAGCTTTCTATTCATCAAGTATTACTGAAAAATAAAATCAATTTCCACAAAAATATTGGGCAGTACTGTTTTCAACTGATAATATTCAGAAATGATTCTTGAGCAGAAAATGAGCATATTAGAATGATTTCTGAAGGATCGTGTGATACTGAAGACCGATCCTGAAAATTCAGTTTTGATCACAGCAATAAATTATAGTTTCACTCGTATTAATTTAGAAAACAGCTATTTAAAACTGTAACAACTTGTTTACTGATTTACTGATTCTTTAGATCAAATAAATACAGCTTTGGTGAGCAGAAGAGACTCCACACAAAAACATAAAAAACAAAACTTCCTGACCCTAAACATTTGAACAGTCGTGTACGTTACACAGCAGCAAATGCTGATGTCAATGCTGTTAAAACGGTTTTACACTTTTTTTTTTCTTTACTTTGACAGCACAAAATATCCATTCACCACTGCGAGGAACGTGTTGTTGTGTTGTTCTTAAACACTAAACAGGTACATAAATATAACTTTATGACTTTGTTGCATATAATGAATTAAAATTCTGTCAAATGTTGTTGAAAATATACTTTTTTCAAATTCATCAATCCATTTAATCCAACACGTTCTCCAACACAAACTGTCAATACATGGCAAGTTAGGAGCGAGAATCTGTTGTTTAATCTGATATTTTATGAATTTGGATCACTGCAGGTCAAAACCATTGAAAATGTTACAAACTTGCTTTAAATTTATAGAAAACTTACAAAAATCAAAATGAAAACAGATATTTCTTCTTTTTTAGCATAATATCACTTAACTGTGTTAACTTTGCATCTTCATTTTGCACTTCACTTTTTTTAAATAAAGGTTCAGATATTTGTATTGGACAACAAGACAAAAACAGGAAGACACTGTTTTTTTTTTGTTTTTTTTTTTGTTTTGTTTTGTTTTGTTTTGTTTTTTTTTTTGCAGTGCATTGCATGACTTTATGAATTTAAGACATTTTTTAAGACCCGTAGATACCCTGTTTAAGTAGTCTTTTAGTTGGAGTTAAAAGAGAAGTCCACTTTCAGAACAATTTACAAATCATTTACTCACCCCCTTGTGATCCAAGACATTCATGTCTTTCTTTCTTCAGTCGTAAAGAAATTATGTTTTTTGAGGAAAACATTTCAGCATTTTTCCCCATATAATGGACTGATATGGTGCCCCGATTTGCAGTTTAAATGGGGCTTCAAACAATCCCAAATGCGTTGTAAACAATCCCAGCCAAGAATAAGGGTCTTATCTAGCGTAACGATCGGTTATTTTAATAAAAACAATACAATTTATATACTTTTTAATGCCAAACTCTGCCTGGAAAAACTCCCATCTCATGTTCTCCCTCAACTTCAAAATCATCCTATATCACTGTTTTACTTTTTTTGTTAAGGGTGTTTGATCTTCTTTTCATGTTCACTTTGCAAAGACTGGGTCGGTACTTCTGTAGCGATGTAGGATGATTTTGAAATGATTTTTGAAGTTGAAGAAGAAAATACAAGTTTTTCGACATACCCTAACTGTCTTGAGCCAGAACACACAGAGTTCAGGCAGAGCAAGACAGTACGAGCGTTTGAGAATAAAAAGTACTTAAATTGTATATATATATTATTATTATTATTATTATTATTATTATTTTATTACACACACACACACATATATATATATATATATATATATATATGTATATTAATGAAAATAACCAATCGTTTCGCTCGCTAGATATGGCCCTTCTTCCTTGGCCGGGATTGTTTACAACCGCATTTGTGATCGTTTGAAGACGCATTTAATTTGAAGCTGCATTTTGGAAGTTCAAAATCGTGGCACCATATCAGTCCAATTATATGGTAAGAATGCAGAAATGTTTTCCTCAAAAAACATAATTTCTTTACAACTGAAGAAAAGAAGATCTGGATGAACATCTTGGATGACAAGGGGGTGAGTACACTATGAATCTTTGTTTTGGAAGTGGACTTCTCTTTTAACTCTGTGATCTATGAAGCTCTAATCATCTGTCGCCTTCCCGTTTTCAGGATGAGATCGGCGTTTCTCCTCGCACTTTTCGTCACTCTTGTGTTCAGCGATGGATCGAATGACACCATTCCCAGCGACAATCAGCCTGAGATGCTTTCTAACTGGCCAACTCCCTGTCACAGAATTTCAGATCCAAACGCATTTCATGTTTTTGTGCACAGATTCATTATCCAACAAAATTTCGATATGACACGGCCGCACGGTTGGGCCGGTTTTCTAACGAGAGCACACCGCTGTGGTGCACAGCCTCACCAGTCCTTCCTACATAAAAACGACCTCAACGCCATCTTCCAGGTTTGCAGAGGAGAAAGCCGCAGAGACGAACTGAATTTGTGTGTCAGTATGAGGAAGTTCAGAGTGTTTGTTGTTCAAAGCGTGATGAGAAACGGACGGTGTGATGTTCAGCTTCAGATCGAACACGCTCACGTGGTTGTGGCTTGTGAATACATTCATATAGTTCGTTGTATTCCTGTTCACCTTGCAGGAATATCTTACACTGTACCATCGCCACATTTTCAGCCGTGCAGATAGGCAGCGATTCCTTAAGAACTAACTAGTTAGTTCAACTTCACATCTAGAGGAAAACATCATTATCCAAAGCAAATGCAGACATGTTTATATGCTTTACTTCTATTGCCTTCTACAGCTGCTTTTAGTCTTTCAAGAAAGTTTGTCATTCTTTCTTTGTTTCATTTACACCAGAATAAATATAACTGTTACTGCATTATATTTTAAATATACATAAAAAGGATACAGTGTCAGCTTAATAGAAAGCATTTTCCTGATAATGTTGTTCACATTAAAAATGTTACATTTTACAAGTTTCTTCTGCTCACCAAGGCTGCATTCATTTGATCAAAAATACAATAAAAATACTAAAATAGTAAAATATTATTACCATTTAAAATAACTATTTTTTTTTCTGTAAATATATGGTAAAATGTAATTTACTTATGTGATCAAAGCTGAATTTTCAGCATCATTACTCCAGTCTTCAGTGTCATATGATCCTTCAGAAATCATTCTGATATGCTGATTTGCTCATTGTTTGTCGATGCTAAAAAAAAAACATTTTTGCTATGAGCATAAGAGGAAATATCACAAAGAAACATTATATTTATATTCACTGAGGTTAAAAGAAAACCTTGTTCACTGGTGAATCTGTCAGAATTAGAGAATCAGTTCAAAAGTCATTCATTCCCTGAAATCTTTGTTTGCTGGTTTGAAGAAATGATTGCCATTTATTGCTGTTTTCAGTTAGGATGTTTTTGCAAGTGTAATTAATAGAACAAAACAAAAACATTTTTCAAGCTATTGCATATGCTTTCAAAGCTCTTTTAAATAATGTAAAATGTGTTGTTGTTTTCTTCTTTCAAAACCAGAACCAGTTATTTGTGCTAATATAAAATAAACTTTCTTACTGTCTGTCAGTGTGTGTGTGTGTGTGTGTGTGTGTGAGTGACTTACTGTCCATTCCCACATCATGGAAGGTCAATATTGCTGGTCTGCGTGCGTTTCCGGTGCCGTGAACAGTCACGCGCAGCACGCCGTGAGCCGTCTCGACGCGGTGTTCCTACACAAATGCACAGAAAGAGGCAAATGTTCAATAAAATCTTGCTTATGCATATATAATTCAAGGTAATGGGAAATAATAATGGGTAGCTGACATGACAAGTGTGACATCCTAAGCTAGATCTAAACCTGACTATTACACATGCAGCTTCACACCAAAAAAATAGTAAAAATGGTGAGTGATGTTTAAAGGAAAAACATTAATGAACCTGTCAACTGTATAAAACATGCATATCAGTCATGCATATCCAGCAAAACTTTAACTCACCTGGCCTTGATCTAGCAGTATTCGGGCTGCGATCTCTGCGTCCTGCATGAAAACAATCACACAATCTCAATATCAGCAGCAACCAATATCTCTGTTTATTATGCATGTCTAGTACTGTGCAAAAGTTTTAGGCCACTAGTATTTTCACCAGCTAAAAAATGGTTTAAAGTAAGTTATTTCTATCTTTTGCTGTAGTGTGTCAGTAAAAATTATCGGTTTACATTTCCAAACATTCTGTTTGCCATTAATTGTAATAATCTAGTGAGATTTTTGTTTGCACAAGGAGTCTGACAACAGCCAGTGCTCCACACTGAGATCTGATCTCATCATCATCCAGTCTTCCTGGAATGACATGAAGACACAGAACAAACTGAAACAGAGTAAATCCAGAAGAACTGTGGCAACGTCTCCAAGATGCTTCAAAAGACCTACCTGCAAAGCTACCTGAAAAATTTTGCGCAAGTGCCCCTAGGGCAAAAGCTGCTGTAAACGCAAAGAATGGTCGCACCAAATGTTGATTTCATTTAGTTAATAGAAGGTAATTGATAAAGAAAATCTATTCACGACAGCATCCTCATTTTACAGCATTTTTACACAAGTGCCTAAAACTTTTAACAGTGCTGCAGCTTTGCAGGTAGGTTTCTTGAAGCATCCTGGAGACTTTGTCACAGTTCTTGTGGATTAAGTCTGTCTGAGTTTGTTCTGTTTCTTCATGTCATTCCAGACAGACTGGATGATGATGAGATCAGATCTCTGTGCAGACCACTCGCTGTTGTCAGACTCATTGTGCAAACAAAAATGTCACTGGATTATTACGATTAATGGCAAAATGAATGTTTGGAAATGTAATCTGATATTTCCTGCTGACACACTACAGCAAAAGACCGACTTTAACTGACTTTAAACCATTTTTAGCTGATGAAAATACTAGTGGCCTAAGACTTTTGCACAGTACTGTGTGTATATATATATATATATATATATATAATTTTATTTAATTTTTAGTTTTTTTTTTATTTCATTTTTTTCAAAATGATAAAAAAAGAGATTAGCTAAAAAAAAGTATTAGCTTTAGCTAACTATAGTTAAAATGTGATCTTAAAAAGGTACGCAAGGTAAAAAGTAGGATAGAAATGGTTTAAAATGTATTAAAATAAACAAAAACAAAAGAAAATATGAATAAAATTATACAGTGCAATCAGTATAAACAAGTCTAGAATAAATCACTAAGCCTCCTGAAGTGCATTAACATGATTTTACCACAGTTTAAAAGGTGCTGTCAGGCAAACTATGTTAAAATCACAGTATCACAGCCTGCACTTCTGTTTTCTTATAAGTATATATATAAAACTGGCAACAGCAATGTTTTTGAAGCAAATGTGCTGTTTTTTTCATGCTAAACTGACTGACATAATGCAAGAAGATGATAAAACAAGTGAAAAACACATCTGAATGTGTATCTATGGGATTTTTTTCCACCTGCTTTATAGTCAAGTGATAATCGCTTAGTTAAATACAAGCACAGCCATTCTCTAAACAACACACATGATCTGAGGAATCATTCAGGTCTGAAACACAAGTTTAATTCTCAAGGTTTGGCCAAATCACTCATTTTAAGTGTGTGAAATAGTAAAAGTGACTTGAGTTAGCAATCATCACTTACCAATAAATAACACAGTTCATTAATTTAATTGCAGGCTGTCTGATTGCCAAGTAAGGCTGAAATTTGGTGCATTAGTGCCGATATCAAGAGGTGTTCTACGATTGACGCTCATTCAATTAGTGCGATTTATCTTTACAAATAAAATCCAAGTGTTTTTGATGCTCTATTTTAGTATGTTGAAGTTTTTCAAATGTGCAGCAGGTGGCAGCAAAACGTAAGGTAATGACAAATAAGTGCATGTAGTTTGTGTGTGTGTGTGTCTAACCTTCACAGCGTCCGATTGACCGGGCAGTAAAGGCTTCTCCTCCGTGATGGCGATCTCCTGCATTTCGGTCGTCATGGTTATCGGTTACGCTGTCCTGAAACAGAAGAATGCACCGTAAACATTGTGCCAAAAAACGACCACTTAACAGCGAGAACACACACACACACACACACACACACGCGCGCGCGCCGTATTCCGGCGGGACCATCACGACTCCGCTGGGCTTTCTCATCTTAATTAGAAATTGCAGCAAGAACAAATGAACAGAGCGAGAGACTGAGTGCGTGCGATTGATTAAGATGACTTTCATGTTAGAAATATGTTCTAACAGCATTTTAATGTTTTATTTTTTTCTTTGTTTTGCACTTTTTTTAAACAATTATTATGTTCGCTGTCTATTATGCAATTATTTTTAATGATCAAACAAACAAGTAGTAACACTTAAAAAAAAAAAAAAAAGTTCCAGGAAAAACGTTCATAACATGGGAACATTACTAAAGACCAGATAACTGTCTATTAAAGTTAAAAGAACGTCTGTTATAAAACGTTCATTCATAACATTGAGAGAACCTTGTCAGAACGTTAGCAATAATCTGTTCTGAGAACGTTGGAATGTTTACTATTTGTTGGGAAAGAACTGGTTCTTATTCCGAACTGATGCAGCTTTTGAAACTAATCCTGGGAGTCTGGAATCATCAATCATGTTTGGTTCCACTGTTATTAATGGCTTTTGAACATCTGTATTTTTCTGCTAGTGTGGACTGAATACCACAGTAAAACACAGTAAGAAAGTGTAGTCTGTCCCAACCCAGATTCCACTCCACAACAGATGTTTGATCAAGCTCATTTTCCAAAATGGCTTAATGCTCCAATAAACATCTTCATCTTTAATTACATCTATTATTACAGTGTTTCTGGCTTTGCTAATGAAATGATGCTTTATCAGTGCTGTTAGTTTCATTTCTAACTGGATGTGATGACATAAATTATACAAACACAAACAGACAACATGTTAAAAAATTACAGACAACGACATCCACAGCAGTAAAGTCCGAGGGAAAAAAAAAAACCTGTGGCTCCAATAATGATTTTTTGATTTGCTTAATAAATCTGTAATGATTCAGTTCAGAATATTTACAGTGTATCATTAGTTTGAATCAATCTAATGACTCACTGAGTCATTTAAAACCTTTCCAATGAACCACACGAAGTTACTGTAATGCAAACTTAAGACTTCTGGCTATATTTCTTTTCAATATGTCTTAACCTAATGCCTACTACAACATCTGGTTTTTAATAAAATGGTTTTAATTAAATGGTTATATACTGCATCTAAACCTAATTATACTACAATAATAGACTGTTTTTTCAGTGTCATATTAACCTGGATGTTGCACTGGATGCAGATGATCTGACTTTTATTAATTATTATGGGGAAAAAGTTCAACTTTTTTGTGGGCTTTTTAGTGTGTTATTATTTTAAATCAATCTAATGACTCACTGAAATATCATTTTGAAATACTTCTGTGAGTCACATGAAGTCATAATGCAAACTTGTGGCTATTTTTCTTTTCAACATGTCAGCCAGAACATTTAGTCCTCATTAAAACTTATTCTGGACCAGGAGGAACAGGAAGGTACTGTCTGACCAATATGTAAAATCACTAATTGTGGATGTTGAACTGCATGTAGGCAATCTGACTTTGGCAATTCATCAATATGGGGAAAAAAGTCCAACTGTTTTGTGGGGTTTTTAAGTTGTGTAATGTTGCATCTTCATGCATTCACAGCCTATTAAGCTGCATGTTTGTTCTGACGTGGCATCAGCGTGTGTTTGTGTTCAGGCCTCAGGGGGCCATTTCTTCTCTGTGGTGCAACCAGGAACGATCAGTCTCCACAGCAACTCCCGTCTCTCTGACGGCAGCCCAATCACTGACTCTCATCTGCAGTTGGTCAGTGGAATCACACGGACGCATCACCAATCACATGCTAAAAATACTCAGGGAACGGGGACCAACGCTCGCCAGCGAAGTTTCACAAACACAACACAGCCATTCGCCAAATGTGAGAACTGTGACAAATTAAAGGTCTCTAAGGAGGAAAATCCATTACTGTCCATTAACTCCATGCTGGGATAAAACACAGTACAAAATCATGAGACACTATGTGTTACAGTGAATTCACCAAGGTTATAGGGTGTTGTTAACCCTTTAAAGCTGCAAAGTGTTATTTCTGGCACCAGATTTGACTGCAAAAACAGTGACCCTCCAATGGCCTCACAACTACTTAAAATATGGCTTCATATGTTTTATTAGGAATAAAAATAAAAGAATAACACAGAAACATGCTGCCCATGTGAAAAAGAAGGGCACTTAAGTACTAGAAGTGCACTTAGCATGTTTTTTAAATGTAACATATTTAAATGTGGAATTAAAAGTACATTTTAAATTGAATATTAAAAAAAAAAAAATGTACATGCAAACAGTACAATAATAATTAAAGCTGCAAGCAGCGATGAAAGGGCCCCTCGCATCCGGGCTCACCGCCGACCAGTGGCTTTGGGAAAACAGTGAATGGTGGGTAATATGCTTTTAATATAGTAAATATAGGAAGAATGTGTCAAAGTCATTTATATGTGCCAAACTTCCTGCTGCCACCTGGTGGCGCTATTCCTATAACTGAATACTGGCATGTAGATGTGTTCAGACCAAGACTGTTGACAAATATGTGAAGTTTGGTGCAGACTGAACATGGTATGCTTGAGCTAGTGTAAAACATGATTAAAACTGAATATTGGCCTTTAGGTGTCCTCAGGCCAGGACTCTTACCAAACGTGAAGTTTGGTGCAGATCAGACATTTCATGTTTAAGTTAGTGTAAAACAAGTAATTTCCTGTTGCCAACAGGTGGCGCTATGATTATAATAGAATATTGGCCTTCAAATGTGTTCAGACCAGGACTCTTATAGAACATGTGAAGTTTGGGGCAGATCAGACATTGTATGGCTGAGTTATAGCAACTTCTATTCCCATGGTAAAACATCGAACTTTGTCAGGCTGCCACGGATACGCCCTCCAACGAAATCTCAAGATCTTCGCAATTTAATGTCACAAAGGGCTTTAGATTAGACTGACCAAATATAATGGTTATGTCATTAAATATTTAGGTGGAGTTCATTCAAATACGACGCCTGAAAATGGCAATGTCTGCAAAAATCAAAATAACTTACTTCCTGTTGGGATTTGGATTTCGTACCTGGAAGTTTTTTTTGTAGGTAATGGTGTGTTACATGAAGCGTACCTCAAAGTGCACTTCGTTGAAAGTGTATAGGTGGCGCTATCGAGTCATTTTGCCACACCCACTTCTGAAGCCCATATCAGATGTAAATTTTCACCAGTTCTGATGCATGTGCAAAGTTGCATGAGTTTGAGCATATTTAGGCCCTCAAAAATCCAATTCATTTTGGAACGCACCTTGGTGCTTGAGCCCTAATGAACTAAAAGGTTTCTTAAGTGTACATAAATAGTTTTTTAGGGCTGTTTCCTAACTTATTTTAAACATCCTTGCAGACAATATAATATTAAACAAATTAAAGGTTACTTAAGTGTACTTAAGACTGCTTTCATGATTGTTTCTTAACACACTAAAGTGCATTTGAAATCATATATTGTTTAACAACTATTTGTGGACAACATAATATCAATAAAATAAAAGGTTACTTAAGTGTACTTAAGTGGGTTTTTTTTTTTCATGATTAATTCTTAACACACTTAAGTACATTTTAAATAATGTCTAAATAAAAGTTTTACTTTAAAGTACATTTGAAATCATATATTGTTTAACAACTACTTGCATTTAGTATAATATTAATGAAATAAAAGGTTACTTAAGTGCACTTACAGAGATTTTTCATGACAGTTTCTTAATCTTAACACTCTTAAGTACACTTTTAAATGGCACATTAATTTTCTAACTTTCAAGTACATTTTAAATTATGTACTACAAAAAAGACCTGTATAATTTTAATGAAATAAAAGGGTAAGTGTACTTACTTACGTGTACTTAAAAAGTGCTTTTATGAGTGTTAACTTAAGTACACTTTTAAATACAGTCAGATGAAAAGCATAACACTGATGAAATTACTTAGGCCCTAAGTGTACCAAAAAAGTTTTTCATGAGTTTTCCACACTTTTAAATAATTTCAAAATAAACTTTTTACATTAAAATGCACTTTAAAGCAATGTTTTCATAATCATTTGTCATGCTTTGTCATACTCTCATTTTAATGTGCTGACTAACATACTACAGCACATGTAAACAATTTAACTGTATTTTAAAATTAATGGAATGATGAAATTCCATATGAAGATCTGCTCAGGTCCCACTTAAGTGGGTCAAACAAAAAAAAATAGTTGAGAAAGTTGAAATAATTGCATTTTAAAATACATTTAAACTACAATAGGTCTTCATTTGACTGTAAATAGCATGTGATAATGTCCAACAACATTACAGTTAGTTTGTAATAAAAATATAGATTTTTTTAAAGTATATTATTGAGTAGGCTGAAGTTCACTTGTTTTTCACAATGGTGAGAAACCCTGAACCTGAGAAACCACAATTCTGTAAGACATCAATAGAGTTCATGCTGTGTTTTCAGACAGTAATTATTGATCGTGCAGTGTTATTGATCAGTGTTGAGTCACTGCCGCAGACGCACGACGTGTCATAAATGAGTCGAGAGGCGATTAGTCATGTGACTGAGGGGAGCTGTTATCATGGTTAACGTCCAGCCCTCTTCATCTCCTCAACGCTCGTTATCCTCTCATCTGCGTCTCTCACTGCTCTCAAAATGAGTCACTTAGATTTCAGATCGCATAATAATGCCTAAACCAACGGGAGACGGTCTGTCACGAGAAAGGATGACAAAAAAAGAAACGTCAGGAATGAAATGGAAATAAACGACATAAAATGTGTGAAAGAAAAATAAGCAGCGTAGGAGGCTTGAGATGAATCTCACAAAAACCTGTCAGGAACATGTCTAGGTCACATCTAGAGACAAAATCAAAAGGAAAAATATATGAATTATAATATATTTCAAATATAAATTATTTTGCTCAAAGGAAATTGATCCTTTTTTAGGAAAGTTCAAAAATAAATGTACTTGTTTGAAGCATGACAAAACATTATTAAAACATTAAAAAAAAAAAAAAAATTAAAATATTATTAAAGAAAAGCAGCATATGAGGCTTGAAAAGAATCTCTGTGGCACATTTAGTGACAAAATAAAATTACAAACAGTAATTATTATATTTAAAATATAAAATATTTTATTATTTTAATTTAAAATATTCAAATTTTTGGTAAAAAAAGCTATTTTTTAGCAAGATTGTAAAGGATGACAAGAGATTATAAAAATGAAAAGAAAAATAAACAGTGCTGGAGGATTTAGATGATTCTCACAAAAATCTGTCAGAACAAGAACAAATAATTTATTTAAAATGTAATATATATAAATATTTAAATTAGTTAAAATATTTGCTCAAAGATAATGAAGCTTGAGTCTGTTATTGCATTGAGAATACTGAAGAGAAAAATAGCCAGAAATAAAATATTCAGACACAATAAACCAATTAGTATTTGGGTGCAAAATATTTAGTGTATATTATATATATATATAATTATATATACTTTTCTAATTTTCTCTTGTGTTTTTGTATTGTGATTCACCCACTGAGGCCATTAAAATGAACTCCATAAACATGCACACTGTTAAAAATTCAAGCCACAGAGTCTCATGACTCCAATCAGCAGTGGCGAAAACAGCATAAAACTAAACGTAATTTGCTTCTGAAGAGACTGATGGAGCTAATTCAGAGGAATATTGGCATCGAGAGGGAAAGAGGAGTGAAAACAGGCCACGAGTCTATTGACAGACTCTAATGGATGTTGCGCAGGAGTGAATGGATCGATACGAACCGCCGGCGTTCAGTTATGACACACAACCCGTCTCTCTTCAGACGCCAATGCAAATCAGACTATGCTAATATGCTCTGAATATGCAGATCTATTCAAATCACGCCCAGCACTGTAAAATACAATAACCTTGTCTGGGATCTCGACGCCAAACGTTTCTCATGCTGAAATTTGTCAGGAAAAACAGTGAACGGCGTCTTGCTCAGCTAAAACACGACGCAGCAGAATTGTATGAACATCGTTCTGCTAAACTTTCAACAATGAAATGCAATCACATGTTTCAAAAGTTCACATTCATAGCGTCCACAACTCATTTAACATCTAATGTGTCATGCATTCAATGGAAACAGCAAAACACAAAATGCGTGTAAGGAGAGCATGCATTTATCTGCACAAACCAACAGACAACACAGCGCAATCGACTGGACAGCAAGTTCATTGACTCTGCAGCCCAAAGCAGTGGGAAGTTGTGCAACACATTTGAATTTGACAAAGATTTGTCTGTTACAAACCCTTATGAGACCCAGATGATGTGACTGAGTTAGCTGTAACCATATTTTACAGCCCTGATGAGAAAAACAGTGGAAAACTTTCCGCCAGGAACAAACATAAATAATCCTTTCAATCCACACATCAACAAATTAGCTGGTATTTTGACGGAAATGTTGCATGATCATATTAAATGTTATTTTACAGTATTCATGTCAGTATATTTACATCTACATGTCAACTGAAAAACAATGCTTGATGATGCAGTCACAACAACTGAAACTGATCAAATGTTTGGATGGAGTAAGACAAAAATATTCAGCACAACTGTTTTCAATATTTATAATAATCAGAAATGTTTTTTTGAGAAGAATGATTTCTGAAGGATCATGTGACACTGAAGACAGGAGTAGTGATGCTGAAAATGCAGCTTTGATCACAGCAATAAATTATATTTTAACAGATATTCACATAGTAAACAGGTATTTGAGATTATAATAATATTTTACAATTTTACTTGTATTTTTGATTAAATAATTGTAGCCTTGGTGAGCAGAAGAAACTTCTTCATTAACAAATCGTATCAACCCCAAACTTTTATTATACCTCAAAATGATAATAATTTCACTACAAATCAATGCTAGAGTTTATAAAAGTGCATTCTAAAGACATTATGCAGACACACAGGAAGAAGCTAAATGCAGAGATGGCAGCGGTTACACAATCATCGGTCCCGTTACTGAACTGTCTCTCTCTCATGGCCTGCTTCTACGGGACTTCAAAAACAACTCCGGTGTGAACTGATAAACAACTCCGCTGGCAAACACGCTGCTGTTTTTATGTCGTTCTTTCCGTTTCGTGCCAGCACTTCCCTGCTTCTCTCCTGCACATCAATAAATGCAGGAATGTCAGAGGAAAGCACAATGCTCCTGACAGACCTGCACCAATAACTGCAATGGCTCCAGCAAACTTTTCATTTTCCAAAGTAAATGTTATTGCTCAGCAGATGCTTTTTCATCTCTCATGATTAAGAGCAAATGTGCAACACAGCAAAGCTATACACGCAAGAACAAAATATCTGCCAACGGGGTCAGAAAAAGCTGCAGAAATCATAGGGAAACTCAAGTTTATTTTTCAGACCCTAATTGGCAGATATTTGTACTTGTTTTAATTATAAACTCATTTCCGTTTCTCAGAAAACAAGACTTTTTATCTTGCATCATTTTGTGTCTCGTGTTTGAAAGCCAATATCTGCCACATAAGAAAAATTTCATGATTTGGTGATATTGAAAAAAACGTCATAATTATAAGATAAATAGGCCAAAATTTCACATACTAAATCAAAATTGAGAGATAAAAAAATATGATAAAAATGTAAAAGCAATGAAAATTTGTGTTTTTGTCATGCCTATTTAGACTTTTTATCTCATAATTCTGAAATTATATTTCGTAATGAATTTTGTTGTCATAATTTCGAATTATGTACAACATTTTTGTCACAATTTTAGATTTTTGTCAGGTTTTTTTTTTTTTTTACTTTCTCAACTTTTTCATAATCATGACATTTTATCATTTTATCTCATAATTATATAATTGACTGTTTATGTCTTAATTATTACTTAATATGTCAAAATTTTTCATAATTATGACATTTTGTCTCATAACTCAGTTTGTCACAATTTAGACTTTTTATCTGATAATCTTTTCATAATTATTATATTGTATCTTATGACTTTTTGTCATATATATATATATATCTTTTAATTTTATTATTTTTTTTTTTTTTTAGGGATTTATATATAAATCCTAATTTAAAACAGGATAATGAAAAACAAGACAGAAATACTGAGGTAGAAAATCCCCTTTGTAGTGTAAGGATTTAATCAAATTGTTATAATATTATGACAACACTAACAGTGATGCTTGACTAAAACACCACTAAAGAGTCGACAGTTGACATACAGCAAGCAAACAGAGCAAAAGAAACGCCAAACTAACATCTCAGATGGCATGTGGACACTGATGACATTTTTTGCTCAAAGCCCAAAAGTTTTGAGCTTTGTTTTATTATTGAACTGCTCTGGGTGCAGATGAGGGGAGCTGGATCACGCCAGCGGCGGCTGACTGACTGACTGACTGACTGAAGCGGTACGGAGGATATTGAGGGTTTTAATCAAAAGCAGAGGACAGGGAGCTGGAAGAGGATTGTGCGTCGTCGACTCAAACAATGATTCAGCAAGAGCTGAGGATGCTTTGTGTTTCTGTGTATCGAGAACTAATATTTACAGGATTACACCGATATGAGCAGGGTGTGTATTGTTTTTACAGTGATTACAGGTATAATCACAGAGAGAAATGAGAATTACCAAAGCTTAATATTGGGTCAACACAATCTCACCCTTGATATTACAACGGTTGCATCTTAATAATGAATATTTATTTATTTATTTATTGCATTTAAAGCATTGAAAGTAGTTTTTTTTTTTTTTTTTTTTTTTTTTTTTTTTTTTCTGTTTATCCAGTTTGCACCATAAAAAGTATGCAATAAATAAATAAATAAATAAATAAAATATTTTCTTAGTTTTTTTGGTGCAACTATCTAAACATTATTAAATTAAGATACATTTACTTGAGAAGCAAAATTACTAAGATGGGAATTATTGTTTTATGAATAAATAAATAAATAAATACATAAATAAATAAATATGTAGCAAGTTTATGCTTTATTTAAAAAAAAAAAATCTGCCAATTTAATTTTCTGATTTAATTAAAATTATTAAATCAGAAAATTAAATTGGCAGACATTTTACAAAAAAAAAAAATTACTGAGTATTTTTTTCTTGTTTTCCAGTACATATATCTATACATTGTCAAAACAAAATTCACAGGAAGAGGGGAAAAAAAGAAAACATTCATTAAGAAATTGCTAGCAAATTTCCCAAATAATAACAAAGAAACAGCAAGTAACACAATGAATTAAACATGAAATCTGGAAGCAGAAAAACTGAAACAGTGTTTCCTTGTAAAACATAACACAATAATCTCTAACTATCATTTTTGTATTGAAAAGCAAAATGACAAAATATATTTAAGTCTTGTTTTCTAGAAAAAAAATTAAATAAATTCATGCTTGAAACAAGAAAAAAAAAACTGCCAATGGGGTCACAAAAATAAACTTAATAATTATCTGGCAGATATTTATTCTTAATGCAGAAACTCTCTTAATTTTGGCCACTTTCTCAGATAACAAGACTTCTCATCTTAAGTCATTTTGCTTCTCAACTAAATGCATTTTGACTGAAGAATGTTTAGATATGTTACTAAAAAACAAACAGGCTGAAGAAGAAAATCATTTTGCAAACCTCAGTAGCACACGTCTCTAGAAATCTGCAGGTTGAGTTTCAGTTTGGTAGTAGGGCAGGACACGTTTAGAGGTTTGGCTGTATTTTTAGGCATTACGATAAAGGACATTTGGATACGTTGTGGCCGTGCTATTCTTGGGCCAGCAGTTGTATATCGTGTGGATTACTTTCCTCAAGACATCAGGCCTCATGTGACTGCGGAGCTCTTACATGGACCTCAAGCAAAGTTTGGAAACCGTACAAAAGCATTACAACACAATCACAATTTCATGTTATCAACATCATACAGCCTGTCAAGAACACAGCTCATTGAATGTTATATGTAAAGACAAGAAAAACAACCTCAGTCAATCTCATTAACGTTTGGAGAGACGCCCTTGCTGTAGTGACCCAAAGTTGAGGACGGTGTAGTGTGACGTTACTGGTAAGTGTGAGTGCTATTTCAAGAGTTCAGCCATGTTGGGCTGAGACAGAGACACCCTAGAGACCTCGAGCTGCTTCAGAAAACACCCTCAAAGAGTTTGTGTAAAGAGGCCAAATCTACAGTTTAATGTGGTGATCAGCAATAACAGTGCATGCTTGTGATGGGCTTGTGTTTACTTTGCTTTAAGGACAAACTTGTACTAAACAATTGGATAAATCAAACAAAAACGTCCTTAATGGTAATACAATAAAGTGAAGTTAAATTAAATAATGCATAAATAAATAAAGTAAAAATGGAATAAAATTGTAAAATAAATGTTATTTCAGGCAAATAAATAAGAGTAAAAATAAATACATACAATAAATACAAAAATTGGTAATAAATAATGCAAGCGCACACATGCTCTATTTTAGGTAAACAAATAGTGAAAAGGTAAAAATGGTTAATAAATAAATGCTGCATAAATAAATACATGTTTTCTTAGGCAAATGAAAAGTAACAAGGTAATAATGGTTAAAAAGTGCAAAATACAAAAAATAAAAATAAAAACATCACTTTTAGTAAAGTGTAAAGTAAATGTAACATTTCCTTTTTAAGAGTACATTTAAAAATAGGCTTACCAGAAAATAATAAATAAATAAATAAATAAAATGATCATACTATGCATCTGAATGAGTTAAGAAGAGAAAGGCTCCAGACTGCAAATGCATTTTCATCATTTTTTCCATTTGCCACTGAGACTCGGTAATTGTTAGAAGTTGCACTGGTGTGACTTTAAAAACGCCCTACTTGTTTTAATGATGCACTGCCACAAGATGAAAAGCGAACAACTTCAAACCAGCGCTGACTAAACTAAACCTCTGCAAGAGCCATTTGACACTGCACAGTTAAACCACAGATACTACTGACTTTAAAGCCCCATGATATCTGTTCTGAAATCAGCTCTCTGATTAAACAAAATGTCTTCAGTTTAACCTCTGACTTAAATCCTTAAGATTTCTCTATAGGACAAATGCAATAACATATACATTAATAAGTAGTTGCATTTAATAGCACTTTACAATTTTGGTTTCGGTTCAGAATCAAGCACACCTGTCTGATTGTCACACTTTCTAAGAATAAACTAATGCCTCAAGAACACACATACACACAGAGAAAGGCTGAGCATGACTGAACAGGTAACACAAACACATCCTGAAATGAGAAAATATTAATAATAACCAAACTCTTCAGATCAGCAGCTCGCAACGGATCTGGGTGGTGTGTGTGTTTATCCGTTTGCTTTTGGCTCTGTAGCTGTGTTTGTTCATCTACAAAGTTCCGATGACAAAAGAAAAGAGAATGAACTGCAGAGGCCACCATGGAGACACGGAGAGACGCCAAAGCGCTCAGTGTTGTTTTGCTGCTCCTTCACTCGTGTGTTTCCCACAGCGATGAGCCACATCCATCAGTCCAGATGGAAAAGAGCAGCCAAACCTCTGACGGATTCACTACAACCACTATTATCTCTCTCTCTCTCTCTCCATCCAATTATTTATTCATCTATCTATCCACCCGTCTATGTAGTTATTTATCTATCTATCCATCTATCAATCACTAAATTTATCCATCTATCCATCCACCCATCTATTTATCTATCCATCTATATCCATCCATCCATCCATCCATCAATACATTTATCCATCCATCCATATATCTATCAATCAATAAATTTATACATCTCTCCAACTATCCATCTATCCATCCATCCATCCAATTATCTATTCATCTATCCATCCATTTAGTTATTTATCTATATATCTATCCATCAATCAAAAAATTAATCCATCTATCCATCCATCCATCAATAAATTTATCCAACTATCTATCTATCTATCTATCTATCTATCTGTCCATTTAGTTATCTATCTATCTATCTATCCATCCATCCAATCAATAAATTTATCCATCTATCCATCCACCATCTATTTATCTATCCATCTATATCCATCCATCCATCAATCAATAAATTTATACATCTATCCAACTATCCATCTATCCATCCATCCAATTATCTATTCATCTATCTATCTGTCCATTTAGTTATTTATCTATCCATCCATCAATCAGTCAATAAATTTATCCATCCATCCAATTATCTATTCATCTATCTATATATCCGTCGATTTAGTTATTTATCTATCTATCCATCAATCAAAAAATGTATCCATCTGTCCATACATTTATCTATCCATCCATCCATCAACCACTAAATTTATCCATCCATCCACCCATCCATCAATACATTTATCTATCTATCCATCTATCCATCTATCCATACATCCATCCATTTATCTAGATATCTATCCATCCATCCATACATACATCCATTTTTCCATCCATCCATTTATCTATCCATCCATCAAATTATCTATTTATCTATCTATCCATCCATCAATATAACCATCCAACTAGTCATCCATCAATATATCTATCCATCCAACCATCCACCATCCATCCAATCTGTATCATGTCTTTTTCTCCAGCAGTATGAAGGAATCTCAGTCCTGTCATTCTTGGTGAATCTCAGTGATTTAAATGTCATCAAATGACGTGCTGATTCTCTCCATCATTATGCCTCAGCGTGTACTGTGATTTTTCAGTAAAGCACAATGGCGTGGCTCATTACAGAGAATCAAACATTCGACATGATTAAGTGTCTTTGCGTAACTGATGTGCATCATTAAAGAGCCACATCACAGTAAGACAAGACGTTCCCTTTCCAACACACACACACGCTCCTGGAACGACCTTCACGCTGGAGGCTCGTCACCATTTGGAAGCAACACAAAACATCTCCAGATCTTATTATGCAGATGTAATCTATGACCACGGCCATGAGGACGTGACATCACTGAAATGCCTCAAACTCTTTCGCTTATGTAAACCCTCACTTTACCCATTAAATTCTGCACTGCTTCAATGTTTCATAATGTAACATAATTCAGTACACGCAGTTCACAAAAAACAAGACAAAACAAGAAAGTGCTATCAAGCAAATGCTGCATCAAAATTATTTAATTGTAATTAAATAATTATTTTCACAGCATAACCATCACAAAACAACTCTACAGCCAAAAACAACATGTGGGTGGAGTCAAATCACTGCAACATGACAACACTGTCATTATTTGAAGTCAGTTGCACTAATTAATGCCTGGTTACAACAAGCCATGGCAACTCATGTACAGCTTATTTCTCAGATACGGCTGGGTTATAAAGCTATAAAACATTTCAACATTTCCAGCCTATTCCAGCTCAAAAGGGTGACTCGTTTCAATTATTTAAACTGAACACTATCACCAGTTACATTAAAAATACAGTAAAAAATCATGTGCACCAGTATGCACCAATATAACAATGCATGACAAAAAATAGCAAACTAAAATAAATTACTAAAAAAATTCAAGAAAAAAAAAAACCATTGCATTTTTAGTATTTCACCGAAATTATTGAAACTGTTCCCGAATATTATATCAGAGATGCTATTCATGCAATTATATAGTCAGAAGTCTCAAGACAAGGAAAGTTAATAGCCAAAAGTGCATTGTAATGATTGTGATATTTACAATTTTATTGATCTCAACTACCAAAATCATTTTATCCCACTAAAGATACCAGTCTTACAAATCTAGGTTCAAATCCGCCTACAAACCAGTGTTTATCCTCATACTTCAGATGTACACAAGCTAAAGAGGGCAGAGTGAGGTGAGTGAATGAATGGGGAGAGAAACCCACAGAGAGCAAAAATAGCTGGAGCTGAAGGGTTGGCGGATGCGTGGGAACAGAGGGAGCTTTGTACCACCAGGAGCAGATCCACAAAACACACGAGTCTGCAGCGTCACCTCAGTGACTGTCCATTTATCGGTTTCACCCTGACTGTTCCCATCACTCCAGTTACAGGTTCAGACTTACACCACACTGCAATGACATCTGGGCATATTGCACGTACTCAATGTTTGTGCTGTTATACACTTACATATTCAGGATAGATAAATAGATTTGAACTAAAGAATGATAGAACGACTGAACGATATACATAGATAGTAAGTAAGAACATTAAATGTTTAATACAACCAATAAATGAAAGTTTGCTGACAGATGGTTTTACTACAGTCATTACATTAGTCAGTCTAAAAATATCACTTCTTCTACTCATTGCTCATCTAGTAATGATGTGGTGTATGCATCACTCAACAAACAGCAAAGACTACATGAACAACACTCTGTAGTGCTGTGATGACACTCCACAGAGATCAGCACTGGTGTGGTCTGCGTCTGTGAAAGAGTTGAAATTCTCTTTACCTTACAAGCTCAACCCACGAATAGAACCCAAACAATTTAGAAATGCCAGACTCAAAATGGGTGGCCAGAGTCCTGAGACATCAGTCTCTAAACAGCTGTAATGTTGTGAAAGACAGCAGGGACTTCACATTAAGAGACTGGGTGTCTTTAAAGGGACAGTTCACCTATAAAATGAAGTGTAATTTACTCACACTCATGTTCTTACAAGTCTGTATGTCTTTCTGCTTTTGTGAAACATAAAAGGAGACGAAAATTGAAGGTAATTCACACTGTCAAGCTCAAAATAGCACAATAAAATACCTAAAAAGTAATCCATACAACTAGCGCACTATATTCCAAGTCATTCTAAGCTATATGCCAGCTTTGTGTGAGAAACAGACTGAAAGTAAAACGCTTGTAAGTCTGCCTTTACTAATTGTGACCCTGGACCACAAAACCAGTCATAAAGGTCAATTTTCTGAAACTGAGATATATACATTACCTAAAAGCTGAATAAATAAGCTTTGATGTATGGTTTGTTACAATAGGACAATATTTGGCCGAGATACAAGTATTGGAAAATCTGGAATCTTAGGGTGCAAAAAAAATTTTACTATTGAAAAAGTTTTGATGTATTTATGGTAGGAAATTTACAGAAATTCTTCATGGAACATGATCTTTACTTAATATCCTAATGATTTTCTTTTGCATAAAGAAAAAGAATTGATTATTTTGAACCATACAATGTATATTTGATGTTTGCTACAAATATGCCCAAAGAAAATGAATGGGTTTTTACTTCTAGAACGCGGCTGTTACACTGAAGGTAGCTAGAAGGGGAGGGGCTAAAAAACATGAGGAACTGATGACATCACCTGAAAAGAAAAATCATTTCAGAGGCAGAGCAACTCATTATGTAAACAATTATCACATTAGAAAGTGTTACACTAAAAATAAGCCGGATCGAGTGTTGTGTCACTAAGCAACACACAATCTGACAATCTGAGCTCACATCAAATTAAAGGACTAGAAAAAACTGAACTGTTGTTGTTTTTTGTTGAAAGATTAAGACAAACACTGATTAAATGTCCACAGATGAAATGGGAACTACAGGGCTTACTTTGATTTTCCATATCATAATGTGCAAATTTGAGTCTTGTGGTGATTTTTATTTATTTATTTACTGCAAACTTATGACATAGATGTGATGCTAGTCACACAAAGGTTTTTGATATAAATTCAGAAGACATGGAATACAGCCTATAGTCATATCGACTATGTGTTTTAGTGCTCAGCTGTGTGAATTATAGTCCGTTTTTGTTGTAAGGAAAAGAGCATCGTTAATATTGTGTAAAAAATGCCTTATGTAAAAGAAGAAAAAAAAAACATTTTTTTGGGTGAACTATCCCTGTAAAGGCTGTATGAGTCACTGAAGACCCCAGATAAACCGCCGAAGGACTCGACACCCAGATAAGCGTGTATCTCAGTAAGTCCAGCAGCATTTCCAGGACACGGTCTTTGTGCGTGTTTGTTGCGTGCAGACGTTTCTGCAAAGGGGCTTTGCGGGTTTGTCTGGGCCCGCGACACACCTCCCTTTGACATTGACACACATTCTCCACAGCCACGGCGCGTAAATGAACAGAGCTCTGCAGAACCGCGGAAAGGCCCGCGGCTGGAGGTGCAGCCCACTGCGTGAGCCAATGTTTTGCTTTTAAAATTCAAGTTCACATCAACAAAATGCAACACGTACGCATCTCTCATGCGCAAGATCTGCACAATCCATGAACAAAGACCATCACGAGTTAAACCACTAGTAAACTGACATGTTAGCTCGTGTTAAGCAACGTTTACCCACTCACACACAGCCCAAAAATCCACCAAAAACTCTTGCAGAAATGTGGGTTGGTTCCGTAACGCTCACAACCTAGAGGATATACAGTCATGGCTCATATTAAGCAAGCTGATTTTAACGCTGCTTTTTGTTTACAAGTTTCCAGCCGCTGGAACAGATTAGGGTCACGTCTCGTGTGTTGTTTAAAACGGATATTTACGGCACTATCAGCACTTACGGTCTATGAATATTTACGTGACCGGCAGTTATAGGCAACACATTGTTGCATGCACATTAATGCGACACATAGGCTGGTGTGAGTATATATATATATATATATATATATATATATATATATATATATATATACACATGTATATATATACAGGCTGTTATAAAGCCTTAAATGGCACTTACCTTCTCTTATGCAAAATAATTATGATGTTGGCGTGCCCAAGTTCCCTAAAATACAGAAATGAGCAAAAATCGACACTCCTTTGTCTGTGAAATATAAATGTATTTTTCACAGTCTTGACCCTGGGTCGCTCCCAGCGCTCTTGAGCTCTCACTTTCTTTCCAGCAGCGTTTGTTATTTTCTCTCCCTCTTTTCCTCTCTGTCTGTATTACCCCGTTTTTGTCCTTTCTGGAGCCACAGAAAAAAAACCGTACAAAAAATATGGAGCCGTCAATCAAATAAGTCGACTTGAGTTATGGATGGGGGGACGCGAAATTAGCCATCGAGCTCGAGTCGCCGGAGCTGAAGCGTTTAGGGCAGTGATGTGGCGTATGTGCTACTATAGCCGTTCTGGCCCACATACCCACCAACATTTCGATAAACAGACGCTAAACGTCGATGAAAGCCCTTGATTCTAAAACGGCTCCCCCCTGTTTTCGGCAATGGTTCGCGCCCGTTGTTGAATCGCCTGGTGGAACAAAACGCGTTCGCATTCCAAGGTTCTGGTTACAGCTGCGCTGCAGTCTTAAGCAAGAGGTTCGTGTGATTTGGGCCGCGTCAGAAGATATAAATACACTAATATCTAATTTCATGCGGAAATGCACAGCATATGCAAAATAGAGTCAACAAAGGATTTGTAAAAACGAATAGAAAAGTGGACGCGTGTCCCTCCTCATAAAAGCTTGTCTAAGGCAGTCCAGTAGAGCTGCTGATGGAGTTTATTAGCACACAAACACAAAAACGAGAAAAAAATGATTAAAACCCCTGTACAGAGACATTTTATTGGAACCGTTTCTATGTCAGATAAAATTTACCAGGAACTGCTGTGGTATTAGACTAAAAGTGAACAGGACTAGCAGGGTACGATTTCTAAATGCAGAAGCATCTCAAAACCGTGCAGCTTTACATGTGCTTTTTTTGGGGGGGGCATAGAGAATGAATATCAAAGTTTGACTACTGAAACTGTAATTCTGGTAAAAATGCTGTAGATTCGTATTAATTAACCTATTAATGTTTCACACAGTTTGTCTAATGTGCAGGAGTAAAATCTGCAAAAGCAGGTTTGCATTGAGTTTTCACACAGACAGCATTAAAATCTGCACAATAAATAAATAAATGAAAAAATAAAAGTGATTTCTGGGTTAATAGGTTGAGTATTACCTTTGACAGTGGCAGTGGCAGTATTGAATGTTTATTGTGAGTTTATTATTGAAAACAATTACAGACTTGTTCGTCATTGTATTCAAATTGTTATTAACACTGAATCCAAACCCCAAAGTGTCCCTATTAACTGCTTTACAGCTTCCAGGTGTAATTAAAAGGCAGATTTCCTTAGTCCAATAAGGCCTGTTTTACATTGCCCAGATATGCAGTGTGGAGTTATTCTGGCGACCATAACAGGTTACATCATTCACACTTACTGAACCCAGATAATTACAGGAAAAGCCCCAAAAATAAGTCTACCATCGCTTGACTTTCCTCTGCAGAACACAGATGTCTTTTAACATAAGTTAGGAGTCCAAACAACTTTGAATCCTATTGACTTTCATATAAACAAAAGGAAAAAAAAAAGATTTCCCACCGATTTTTAATTTTTTTTTTTTGTTCCACATAGAAAGTAGCAGATTTGGCAGCGGCATAAGATTGAGACAGGATTTTTCATTTTACCATCACTTCGGGGTTTGGGTTCAGTGTGGATTAATAACAGTTTGGATACAAATTATATTTGCATGACAAATATAATTTGTCAAGTCCGTAATTGTTTTCAATAATTAACTTCTGATAACAATTGTATATGGCCATTATTAAAAGTAATACCTACGCAGAAATCACTTGATTTTTTTGCACACTTACACTCTTTCAGTTCGTCATACTATAGTCAATGGTAAACATTGATCATCATTTGCAGTAGCATAGGCAATGCTCAAAAAAAAATGCTAAGCCACGTGTAAAGCTCAGTTCAGTGGGTTCAGTCAGTCCAGGGAGATGTTGGGAAATATTCAGGGTCTTACGGCCCCCTTTAACTGAGCTATATGGGAGGTTTCAGATCCAGTTGCACAACGCAAACCTCTACGGAAGATAACACTTAACTGACCTCAGAATTCATGCTGAAAAACAACATCTGCCAGCCACCATGTGCCTTACGAGAGTCTGTAGACTCTGCTAAACCTGATAAGACAAAACCAGTTGTTGCTCTGACACACTTAAACATATCAATAAGATTAACCTGACCCGTTTACACATTTTGAGTCAACACACAGCCCATTTAATTTCCATAATGTGATGTCTGTGCTCTGGTGGAGCAGCAAATGATGGACCGATTAGCTTTGTAGGAGTCAAATGAGTCTGAAATCAAGTAGGAATCCACTGCAGCTGAAGCTCTCTGACATGATCATTGATCAGCACATGTCAAGGTCAGAGTGTCAGCACAGCCACTGTTGAAATGAACTCTGGACTGATGAAGCATCACTTTCCTTTTCGTCCTCGCGATGCACCATCCCTTTGAAATCACCGGAGTTGAAAAGCAGTGTTTAGGTGCTTTGAAGTAGATGGTTACACTAAAAACATGTTTCGGGTGGGACTTGCTTCTATCCTTTGGGAATCGACTTGATTGTGAAAAGTGGGTGTAACACAGCAGAGTTTGAAACACCAGCGGCACCGATTGATTGAAACATATGTGTCCTTATTTATTTATTTATTTATTTCTGACAATAAAACATATATATATATATATATATATATATATATATATATATATGCACAAGGCACTTTTTAAAAAAATAGTAAGCCTAAAATATCTTTTAATGTCATTATTGATGAGGACTGTATGATCTTTAAATACAAAATATTTAGTGTACCTAAAGCATACTTGCAATAGTTCCACTTTAGCACAACCAAATATATTTAAGTATCTTTAGTTGGACTTCACTACTTCTGCACAATTAAAGTGCACTAAGTGCAAAATTAGTTGTTCCAATTTAAATATACCAGTTTAGTATAATTGCAGGGTATTTTTATAAAGTAGGTAATATGTAAATGTATTTGTAGTATATTTAGCATGAAATAAATGTATTTTAAATACATTTTAGTATATTTATTTTCCACTACACTGTAAAAAAATAAAAAACACAATTTGTTGAGTCAGCTTAAAATAATTTTAAAATAAGTTACCCTGCTGCCTTAAAATTTTAAGTTCAGTCAACTAAAATAAGTTTAGTCAACTTGAAATGTTAAGTTGGACTAAGTAACAACTTAGATATTTGTGTTTGCTAAACTTAACAGATGGGTAAGTAACCCAGCTGCCTTAAAATTTTAAGTTGATTCAAATCAAATATCTAAGTTGTCACTTAGTATAATTTAACATTTCAAGTTGAATAAACTTGTTTTGAGTTGACTGAACTTAAAATTTTAAGGCAGCCAGGTTACAAATTATTTTAAGTTGACTCAACAAATTGTTTTTTACAGTGTAGGGTATATATATATATATATATGTGTGTGTGTGTGTGTGTGTTTATCTCACACAATTATATAAGTTTAATATTTGATGTGTTATTTAAAATTCATCATACCAACAGCAAAACATCAATAAATATATAAAATTATATACAGTAATTAAAATATATATTTTCTTAAAAATGATTAAAACATTAATAAGCATGTAAAAAATTCAGTTTAATAAAAATCTATGATTAAAAAAGGCTTGTGTCCTTTGGTTTATGCAATTATTTGATTATTTGTTTGTTTATAGAATGAAAATAATCATAACAATAAGCAATAATAAAATACAATAATATTACAATTATTATTAATAACATTGTCTTAAAACAACAATTAAAAAAATAATTTATTTAAATTTTTGATAAATACATTTATGACATTAAACTAAAGTTAAAACTGTAGATTTTTTTTTATTTATTTACAAATCAGTAGAAAATGCTATTGTCATTGCAAACTGTACCAGTTAAAATAGTCATAATAACAGTAAAATAATAAAATATAATAATAATAATAATAATAATAATAATAAAACAATAATTTCATAATTATAATACAAATAATATTATGATTTACTAATATTTTCTTTCAACAGTAGCACTTGGCATTATGCACTTCCAATATAATATTTAATAGAAAACCAAAAAGTGTAACTTCTTGTGCTAATCAGATCTGACAGGTATAGGCTAATTTGGCCACATTGAACTCAAACCTGCTGTGTGATGTGACACAATCACATCCAATCACATCTATACAGTTCAGTGGGGTCAGTTTCTTGTCGACCTCATTCTTTGTTGGCACTCAGTTTCAAATCTTATAAGCTACTTTTTGCCTCATGTTAACAATCTGGCATTAATGAGAAAGAAAGTGGCTAAATTACTTGGCTGAATGAAAAATGTTGACAATGTGATGCTATTTCAGTCTTACAGAGTGTCTGCTAAATAAAAGTGCATAGAAAGTATAGCAAACAATGTGACCCGCCACCAAAAACCACAACGAACGCCGGCTAAAATTACACGCGCAACAATGCAGGAGAGCACAAACACAAACACACACTGGAGTTTGGCAGGGAACTGATCTGGACTCAGGAAAACACTTCTCAGTTTCAATGGTGTCGTGCATGAAGCCCAGCGGTCGGACGTTTGGCCGGAAAGGGAGTTTTATTTTGATTTTGACAAGGATTTCTTTTTGTCTAGCGACGTTTCCAGAACACAGGGGTATTTTAGGTCACGGTTATCTCCTGAAAGAAACGCAGGCTGTGTTGGAAAAGCTGATTTAGACGAATTGTGCTGCTTAAATGATCGTTAAAGAAAAAAGCTCACCCCGAGAAAAAAAAAAAAAAAGTGTTTTTATTTTTATTTCTTTTCAAATATATTGAAGATTATTAGCAGCTAAACAGCTGCTCGTAGCCATTGACTTCCATATAGTATGGGGGGAAAATACTATTGTCAATGGCTACCAGCAACTGTTTGTAACCAACATTCTTCAAAATATCTTCTTTTGTGTTAAACAGAAGAAAGAAACCCATACAGGTTTGGAACAACTTGAGAGTTATTAAATGATTTACATTACAGTATTTACATTTTTGGGCGAACTATCACTTTAACAGTTTTAATGAGAGAAAGACCTACAATACCATGAAGCATCACAAATGACATACAGCAGCTGAAATAAAAATAATGGATATTTTATTAAGATGACTTTATGATCTTGATTATGGATATAAAATAATAGATTTTACATTTATTGCAAAATATACACAAACTTTCAAGTAGTTAGAGAGCGTAGGGAGATGTCTTTAAAGGAGATGTCTTTATTTTTTATTTTTAATAACTAATTGTTGAATCATTTATTGTCTACTACAATCCCAAGAACACTTTGTTTGATCAGTAAGTCAATAAACACCTGGAATGTTTTAATAATTTATTTTGCATTGTAAAAAAAAAAAAATAATAATAATAATAATAAAAAAACATGGTAAAAATGAATATCCACTCAATTATTTTAAATTCAACTTGTTTACTTAATACTAATAATAGGATGGGGGAAAAAAGTAATATAATTAAGATCTTTTCAAGAAAATAGAATTTTGTGTTCAAATGTATTATTTACATTTTATTATCATATAATTTATTACACATTTTGAATACATTTCACAATCAGTTACAGTTAAACAATTACATTAAATTAATTAAATTAAATTAAACAAGTATGTAAGTATATAAGTATAAACTAAAATAGTATTTTCTAGAACACTTCAATAATCTTTGTTTTATGTACAATTACATTATTATTATTATTATTTATTTATTTATTTTTAAAGTGCATAAAATATAAATTATGATCATAATCATCATTATTTGAAATGTTTATCAGTATGTAAGGGAAATTATTTTGCAACAATGGGGGGGGGGCACATCTTAACAAGTAATCATTGAATGCATACATGTGTTCATATACACTAAAGGCTTTAAACACTAATGTTTCTGTCTGTCATGTACATGAGCAGCAGATGTGCATGTGTGTGTGTGAACAGCTGCAGAGCTCTGGAAAGGGAAGCCTGTTTTCCTGCTCGTCTCTCTCGTCTGATTGGCTGTGGGTGATTTCGCAGACGATGACATCATCACACTAGCGGCTGACCTACATTAGTGTGACATCAAACTCACAAACACACACACACTTACTCAGCAACGTTTGCTCATTAAACTGCAGCTGAATCTCCTGAAACAGCACAGACGTCTTCAAATTCAGCCCTGCCGTCTCTAATCGCATGAGATTTTGAAAATCTCTCCAGATCAGGTTGAGTGTGTGTGAAAGAACGATGCTGCAGATGCTCTCTCTTACACACACACACTGTTACCGTCACGCACGACTGCGCCCAGATCAGCAGAGAAAACACAACATGATCAACTTCAGCAACACAGAAAATCACTGAGAAATCACAGAGATGGCGATTTGATAAACAAACTATTAGCCTGGACTCAGCTGTATGTTCACTGTGCAGGGATTGAGAGTTTTCAATGCACACAGAATAAGCAGATGACGTACTATATGTGACAGTTTGCAACATACACAACAGAACAAAAATGCACACAATTGCATCCCACAATGCACTGCAATGGACCTTCCATTTCCATGAACTTTTCAGATTGCCAGATGGCATTTTTACATGAAATATGCAAAATGCCATCTGTATTTGGGAGATAATAACTGTAAACATGCAGCACAATGAGGCAAGCCACTACTGTAATGCAACACATTGCACGCTTTAAAACTTTTGAAATGTGCTTGTTTTATCATTTAAAGAAGCACCTAAGTGTAAACAGACTTTTAGAAATATACTCTGGTCAAGGGATTTTATAAGCTATAGCTTGGTTATTTACTATTGATTATGTCACTTTGAATACATTGTAATCATCTCGTGAAATTGATGTTATCAGACTGTTATTTGTGTAACGTGATCACTCAGGATGGTTTCAGATCAAGAGTTGTAGTAGTAATACTCACTAATGTTTGTGCTGTTGGTTTCCCTCCAAAGTGATGTCACTTCCTGCAGGATGATGTCATACAGGAACTAACTTTTGTTTGTTAAAGGGGCTTTGCAGAAGACTAACAAGTTGCAGAGCAATATTGAGGACACAGGAAATTGATCATTAATTAAATATCTAATCATAAATGATGAATGATTAGTTTGAAACATTTGAAGAAGCATGATAAAAAACTGAAAATAAAGAAACAGATGAAATATATTATTATTAATCTCAACATGAACACCCGCTCAAACCATGATTTCACCCTCATGCTATTTTAATGCTGATATTTTGATTAAAAAACAGAAGAAACAAAGTAATAGAATTTACAGATTTAAAAATGTATTATTATATTTTATTTTATTAATAATAATAATAATAATAATAAAATGTAATTTAATATATTGCATTTAATATATTTTAATATAGATGATGGACACATGCAATATAATAATAATAATAATAATAATAATAATAATAAACTGTTTATATTAATAATAATATTGACAATGATATTTACAAAATATTTATCATGCAATGCAATTATCATCGTCATGAACGTCATTATTATTATTATTATTATTATTATTAATGCACTGCATGTTGGGCAGTATATCGCTCATAGTCACAGGCAGATGAGACAGATCTTTAGAAATAAAAACAGATGTTTTTATTTGTTTTTATGTTATTATGAACATCTTTAAAGCAGTGGAACTGTGTCTGGAAGGTTCTGAAGGAGACTGAAGGTTTCTCGATCTGTCCTGTGAACATTCTAAACATTCCAAACATTGTGTGAAGATCTCAACCTCCTGATGACCTCGAACACACCTTCAGCAAACCGCTGGAGAAACACCACAAACTCAACATCTCAACAATTTCTGCTAGACCACAACGAGCTCTCAAAAGTCAAAATTGATTTCAAACTGAAATTAAATTGTGACTTTTGCCTCTCTGAGAAAAAGACCTCTGTAACCTCAACTGCATTTCATGTGTTTTGAGCTATGAAAGGTCTGAATGTTGATTTAGAGTATGTTTCAACATTCTGAATAAACTATGGATGGAGTCTGTAGAGGACAGATGAACACAGAGAGGAGAAGGTGTGGCAGAGATCTGCTTTCATCTCCACCAAGGTTTAATCTCACAATCTTTTCATTGTCTTCCTCCTGTTCACAGATCCGGTTTCCCTTTCTCGCCTCTTTTATTCTCTTACAAAACACACTCATGTGATTTACGCACATTTAAACACTTCAGATGAAACATATTTGTGTCTCTGTGAGTCTCACATTAAATCACGCAACACACTGGAGATGCACATGTAACTCAGTTAAAGCTGTACCCAAAGTGCAATTATGAGTCCTAAAAATGTAAAGGAACCAGTCCAGTTATAAAATGTGGCTTTCACGCTTGAGTACAGACGAACAGTGTGTTAATATGTGCATTCATGTGGCCTTTCACTTTCTCTGTTCAGATGACAAAAACCTGTGCATTTGTCATTTCATTTCATTTCATTGTCAAAATGTAGTGCATCAGTAACATTAACAACAATAACAAAACTATTAAATAAAATGTGAATGGAATTAAGTGCTACTGTTAACAAATGAATTAAATTTACAATAAATATCAATAGTGCAAATAGAGTAAACCAATAATATTAACAAATAAAACAGCAACAATGCAAAATGATATTTTAATTTAATTGTATATGTTAAAAATAAAACAAAATAACAATAATAAAATGTTTAATAAAATAAAATATCAACAGTGCAAATGAAACCAGTAATATTACCTAATAAAATAATATGACAGAAAATGGAAAAAGAGTAAATATTTTCAGAAATAAAATAAGACTAATG
This sequence comes from Labeo catla, assembly GCA_012976165.1. NCBI lineage: Eukaryota > Metazoa > Chordata > Actinopteri > Cypriniformes > Cyprinidae > Labeo > Labeo catla. Next base: position 60,973 of record VONZ01000741.1, read on the forward strand.
CAGAATTATATTTTACTAAATTAAATAAAATTATAAAATAAAATAAATTAAATTAAAATAAAATAAATTGGAGAATGGAGTAAATCAATAATATAGCAAATAAAAAAGTGAAATAAAATGTGAATGGAATAAGTCATCAGTTTGAATAAATACAAATACAATAAAATAAATAGCAACAATGCAAATGGAGTAAACCAGCAATATTGACAAATAAAATAACAATAATACAAAATGAAAAACAAAGATTTAAACTGCAAATGAAGCTTAATAATTAATTATTAAATTAAATAAATTAAATAAATCTAAACTTTAAAAAAATAACCATTAAGAGGTGTGTATGTATATGTGTATGGATGTAATAACGGTGACAATCGGCATACATTTATCAGTTACGCCACAGGCATGAGGCGGATCGCTCACTCTCTCAAAGCGTGACATGTAAACACTAGTGTGCTAGTAGTCAGCAGTTTTTGTAGTGCCCTAGTAAGAGTTTCTCTTTGTGTCTGGTCCTCTGAAGCATCTCACGTCGCTCACGGCTCGCTTTGTTCACTCTCATTTACATTCTACCAAGTCACCCGTAGACCAACAGCAGCACAATGCAGCCTGCAGAGGGTCACACACAAACACACACAAAACACACACACCACACTGCACAGTCACACTTTCTAAAGATCATGTTATCCAACACCACTGAACACACACAAACTCACACACTCGGTCAGGAACAAACACTGTCTTAGCAACAGAGCCACATACATGACCTTCTCAAAGAAACACACAGGTATTTCAACACACACTGTGGACAAGCCAGATTCACTGCAGCAAACCTATAAATCTCCTTAAGGCCCAAACATCCTGAAGGATCTCCCATGTTGCATCAGTGCTTGTGCATTTTTCACCAGGGTGTTTGGCGGCTGTTCTTGTTGCGTTTCTGGTTTGGTGAGTACATTATATCTGTTTGCCTGTCAGTGTGAAGAGTCTGCATGAAATGCATGTCACATCACGCATGTACTACTGTGTGTGTGTGTGTGTGTGTGTGTGTGTATGTGTGCACCTGGTATTCATCACGTTATGGGGACCAAATGTCCCCAGAAGGATAGTAATACCAGTAAATTTAGACCTTGTGGGGACATTTGTGAGGTCCCCATGAGGAAACAAGCTTATAAATCATGCAGAATTAGTTTTTTTTGAGAAAGTAAAAGTGTGCACAGTCTCCTGTGAGGGCTAGGTTTAGGTGTAGGGTAGGTGTAGGGCGATAGAGAATACGGTTTGTACAGTATAAAAACCATACGCCTATGGAATGTCCCCATAAAACATGTAAACACAACGTGTGTGTGTGTGTGTGTGTGTGTGTGTTTGCATGGACTTGTGTTTGCCTAACCGTGAGACCTGCACTTCGGCAAACAGTCAAGATTGAGTGTGATTGCAGAAAGTTGTGTAACTTTCTGTTTGGAGAAGTGTGTAGTTGTGTGTCTGACCTTCGGTTAAGCCAGTGATTGTGCAGGTGTGTTATTTGCGTTAGTAGTGTAAGTGTGTGATCACTGTACGGTGAAGAGTGTTTGTTTGCACTTATTTTAGATTGCTAGATGGAAAAGAAAAGAAAATGAAGTGATGGATGTTAAAGTAAAAGAGACAGGATAATAAAACAAAACTGACAGAGACAGAATAAAGGATGGAGAAAAGAGACATGAAGAAGCAGATAGGCTAAGGGAGAGAGAGATGACAGATCGGGTGAACGCATGAGAGGGTGAGTGTGTTCACTGCCCTGGAATGATTGTGAGCAGTGAGGCGTCAGATGTGCATTGCTGTCACACATACACACACACAGAACGCTTCATTAATGAATATTCGTGTCCGGCTGGCGTGCCGTTCTGCCATCTGTGGCATGTTTCACGCAGTAATTGTTCTCTTCATCTTCATTTCATTGGTCCTCGTTCACTCGCTGTATCTGAAATCGAGCAGATGTGTGTCACCAATTCAATTCGTTTGATTGTTCCTGCGTCCGGCCGCTTCCAAAGCGCCAGAAGAACGACACAGAGTCATTTCATTCGTTTGAAATAATCCCTATTTAATTAAATTGAACTGAAAGTTCATTTCATAGGAGTCTGTTTCACGTTGCTCAGTTTTGCTGCAGTCGAAACAGGTAGACCGAAGGTCATAAAATACTATGCAAACGCAAATTCGCATCAGTGACCCGCCATCAATGTCATTCTGTTCTCAGATAACAAAGCTTATTAGATGAAATTTAAAAATTTAAAGTAAAACAAGGAGATAAAACAACTAATCTAATAGAACAGAAGATCAACTACAGATTTAGGCGATATGGCCAAAATTTTTAAGATATTTTTATCCATATCATATGATACTAAAATTTATCGCGATATTCATTTGCCGTTAATGGGGAAGGAAACACCAAAGCCAATAGAAGACAAGTCTGCAACCTTTAGCCAAAAAAGCTAAAGCTAACACTTCCGGTTTGGGAAAGGAGACCAGGGCTGTGTTCAGCCCCGACAACACGTTTTTAAACGGAAATGGTGGTGCGCTGAACAGCCTGTTCTGATGACGCAAGAGTTGCAACTACGGCAGCTAAGAAGGACATTCCTTATGTTCTTTTTGAAGAATTTTCTAAGCCTGATGAAATCGGTAAAAATACGTGTTTAATACTGCAAAATACACTTGATGTTACAGTCACTGCCCTTACCGTCCAGAATAAAAGAGGACATCCCAATCGAGCTGCAGCGGACACATTTGGAAACGACTTCACTTGGACCCATTGTACGAACTGTCTCTTTAATACCGCGTGGTTTATATACATGTTGCTTCTAATTGGGCAGACCTTTTTGACACACCCACCAAACAAGAGAAAACGTATCTCAAACCCCCTTGCACACATTTTTTTTGTGGGCGGAGCTTATCTGGCTGAAGTATTATGGCTTTCTAGTAGCAGTCAATGGAGAGATGGAATAAAAGATAAAAAAAAAGTAAATCTGAGTTTATATTTCAAAATTCTGACTTTATTCTCATGTTTCGAGTTCAATTGAGTTATAAAGTCCGAAATAGGAAGAAAAAGGATAAACTTGATTTTGCGAGAAAAAAGTCAGAATTGTGAGATAAAACAAATAAATGTTATGTAAACTGTTAATAGTAATAGGTTTAAATATAACGTCATGCTGTAACTGTAGGGTGAATACAATTTCATCAGCATATGTGAATATTATGTAGACATTTTGATTAAATCAAATGTATGCTTTAAAAGTAGAGTAATCATAGTAGTTTTCATCCATAGTCTGTCCGTTTAAACGTCAGCATTTAACTATAAAATTGCGTCTTCGATGACAGTATTGTATAGAAATTATTTGCATTCTGATTCTGGCATTAAAAGGTACAAACTTTTTTTTCTCTCTTATTTCATGGATTTTACCCATCTCCTCTTGTTACCAGTGTTTTTCTGACACCAGCTGCAAGTGACGTAACTGTGACGTTTACTACTAATTGGTCTATAGGGAAGGAAATACCAAAGCCAATAGAAGGCAAGCCTGCAACCTTTAGCCAAAAAAGCGTAATGGCTAAAGCTAACGCTTCCAGTTTGGGAAAGGAGACCAGAGGCCGTATTCTTTGAATGGATGTCAGTGGAGGAGAGGCTCCACTATGCTAAATAAACAGCTTTTTAGAGAAAACAACTTATCACTTAATTAATCGACCACCTATCACACTAAACAACACTTTTGGATTGAACTATTTTAAGAGTTTACACCCAAAGAAAAAAAAAAAGAGAAATCACTGACTTCTTGCGAAAAGTGGGATTCGGCTTACGGCACTTCCCTTTCATTCCTATGGTATCCGTAAATGGCAATTGAGTGTAGCACAACTTTGAACTGAAATTCAGTGACGTCAAGGCTGTTATGTGATTGTTATCAAGGCACACGTGATCCAAGTTGACCACTAGGCTTTCTCCAATAGTAAGTAATATAGACCCTCTCATCTCCCAATAGTAAGAAAATATCTAGAAATACTTTCCATGTTTGTTAGACCTTGAGAATAAATGTAATAAAACTTTTTTTGGTTCACAATTAAACTCCACATAGTAAGATATCTTTCAGTTTAGGGCCTAGCTTATTGTTATCGACTTAAATCACAATTTTGATAATTTTATCGTCCAGCCCAAGTTACACACGTTATAAAACTATGAAGGCAAGATTGGAGATGCATATATTTGTATTCACTTGATATTTGGCACAACCCCTAAAGACATGGTGGAATTGACAGTTACAAAATTCCATATCAATACATTACAGTGCTGTTACGATACAGCCTTTACTGTTTGGTGTCCTCACATTTTCCTCTTTTCTCAGACTAATTTCACAAATTTTTACGCAACAACTGCCCTGATAGCACAGGTACATCTCAGAGACGTCTACTAGACATCTACATTCACATCTGCAAGATGTATTTTTTAGATTGTTTGCTCATCTGTGATACGCCTATAGGACATTTCCGTCTATTAGATGTGTTTAAGATGTTTATGATTTAGAATGTATGTAAAACTGACATCTTACAGACGCCTGCCAGATGTTTGTACACAGCAGATGCTCTCCAGATCAAGTGATCTTTAACAGACATCTTGCAGACGTACGTGTGCTATCTTAATGCTCAACCAAACACCATATGTAACATATTCTGAAACAAAAATCAATAAAAATATAACTGACTAATTAGATGTTTAGCCTGAAAACCTGAAGACTTTACTCATACAAGTTTTAGTAAAAACAGTCTATAAATTGGTAGAGAATAGTGTAAAACAGTTAACCATTACCATAACCAATTTTGAACAGTTGGCATCTCTAAAGGGTTTGAAGGACTGACCACAAAATTAACATCAAGTAAAATAAGAAACCCAACATATACAACCAATGTTCGACCTCTAAGGCATTCGCGGAAAACCGCAGCACATTGTGTGAATACCATGGTAATCTTTCATCTCATACCGTGGTACTGCCTGGAACATTTTGAGTCGACAAGTTCATAGACATCCTGAGGCCTAAAAGTGTTTTGAGCCGTACGGGTTGTGTTTTAACAGGTCCTCTAATTTTGTAGCAACAGACAGATCGAGAGATGAATGTAGAAATGAATGTGAAAGACCAGAAAAACTCTCATATAAAAAAAAAAGGAGACTCGTTTGGACCTGTTTGTCTAAACCTAGTTTTAACTCTATTATACAGCTCACATCCTAAACAAACATTCAATAGTATGCAACATCATTCACAGGATTCTAAAGAAAACAGAAGAAAATTCAGTCTCCTTGTTGGAGAAGCTTAAGAAAACACTTAAATTGCAAGTTTGCTACAGGCCTTAAACAATGAGATTTCATTTTGGAAGACAGCAGTGTGAATTTACACCAAATATATTGAATAAAACATTAAAAAAAAGCCCTAAAGAAATTACAGATGAAGAGCAGTAATACAATCAACATTCAGAAACTGATTACATGAAGTGCAGCGACCGCAGGGGACACTGTTGAATGACTCAAATTAATGTGTTTCTTTTAATTAGTTCATTGAAATGAAGCAAATAGTTTTGCTAAAATGAATTAAGATATTTCAGAAAGGCTGATGAGACTGTCTCAACTCCTAAGGCTGCAAGCACAATTAAATGCAAAAAAAAAAAAAACGTTGCATTTTGTCACTTCTACATGTTGGGGAAAATAAAAGTTATTATTGGAAAAAAAACTGATGCAGCATTTAGCTGAAGTCTTACAATAAGAACCAACATGTCATGAACGTTTTATAGTTTTATTGAAACTTATTACACAGACCAAACAAAAGACAAACAGAACAAATGAAAACAAAACTGCAACAAACACATCTTGCATTTATCAGAAGCAAACTCACCTTAGTGTCACTGTACACAAACACAAACCGACGGGTAAAATGACATTGACTGTACAATCTGAACTTATTCTCACACATTCTGTGACCCCATATGGAATATAAAACAGTTCACTTCATTTAAACAGTATTTCTGAGAGGTTAAATAACAGAACGGGGCCACAGTGCCACCCACTGGTCAGGACAAGTAACTACATCTATTCCCAAAAAGAGTCCTAGAGGAACATTTCTGTGCCTGAACCAACACACAGACAAGTGAATAAATTCAGGGTTTGGAGACAAAAGTCCGTCAGGAGCTTTGGGACCCAACTGGAGAGCTATTTGAGACTGTTATGCACCAAAATAATCTAATTCTCTAGTACGTGTTGGGGAAGACGACGACGACCAGCAGTGCATTTAAGATCAGAAATCTGCACAGAAGGGTCTCACAACCACAAGAATCATGAAAAGCATTGGTGAAGACAGACATTCACAGGTATTTGAGCGCATTGAGGCCGGTTTAAAGAGTGAATGACCTTAGGAATACAGCAGAACGTTCCCGAACTCCAGCCACCATTATCACCACCGTAACTGGTCTTCAAAAACACCAGATGAGAAGGAACTGAATGTGCCTGACGTAGGAAAGCAATTGTTTTCTAGGTTTGACAATCCAAATGGTTTGTACTGGCTGCATACGGTTGGTGCAAACCAATTAACAGGGTTAAATGTACTAATTGCACGGTAGTATATCTTTAAGAGTTCTAATCTCCAAATACGATGCATTCTGATTGGCTCGTCAATGTGCCAATCATTAAACCACCATCCCACCCAACAGACCCACTTTAGTTGCTTAGGATATTGAATATTGACAAATAATGAGCTTGTCTTTTAGGGGATGGTAAGCTATGAAACTACCTAGTTTTTTTTTTTTTTTGTGCTCTAACCTTCATCTTTGCATAACTGATTGTTTTGGTAAAATCCAATCATAGCACTTCTAAGGGGTTCCTTCTTCAAATCTAATGCAAACACTTTCAAGCTATTGGGTTGCCAGTCTTAAAACAACTTGACATGGTAAATGCACTGCAAACTTGTTAAATGTCACAGCAATGAAGATGATTTCAGTGCAATTAAAAGCATTTTCTCGATCCAAAACAAAAAAACTCCCACATTCAACTGTTTTTAATCCAGATTTTGATAAGAATTATAGATCTCAGAGTATGGTGGCTGTAGTCGAGGGTTCATGCGATTGATCTTCTTAAGTGTCATTTTCATGATCCACGAGTCTTACTGTTTTGGACTTATAAAATAAAACTAAGTGTGCGTTAAAGGTCAGAGGATCTACTCTATATCTCACGGTGAGCATGCATGTGTGTCCGTGTGTGTCGTGTTTAAGAATGGTCTCCGTTGGCGCTGTCTCCATCATCCTCTCCTTCCTCCTGCTCACCCTCTTCTTCCTCCTCATCATCCTCCCTTCCTCGACTCTTGATCTGCGCAAACCAAAAGCGATGGGTGAATACGAGCGAGTCGATACGCCATTTCTGACGCAGCTGTTTGTCTTTCACTCACCTCCTCTTCCTCCAGCAGGTCTCCCTCGTCCTCATAGTCGTTCATTTCCGTGCTATCGCGCTCTTTCTTGCCGCTGGAGTGCTGCGGTGACACTTCATCTGGTTTAGCGCTCTTCACCTCTGCGCAGAAACATGAGCAGAGAGTCATTACAAATGAGCAGTTTTACTGGTTTCAGTCAGTCGTTTTACGGCCTGTGTGGCACGTACCTGATTTCTTGCTGTGGTCTCTCTCCATGCGCTCCAGGCTCTCCAGCAGATAGTCCACTTTGTGTTTAATCTGAGTCAGTTCCTTCTTAATGGTTTGTAGATCATCAACTCTCACTGAACACACACACAGGGATATGAATGGTGGTTATTAAACATCTGAGACAGAGAGTCACCCATATTTACACTACTGTTCAAAAGCTTGCTGGTATCTAAAAAGTGCCTTTTGCTCACCAAAGCTGCATTTATTGGATAAAAAGTACAGTGAAATTATACTAATTTAAAATAACTGTTTTCTTTGTAAATATATTGTGAAATGTGCTGAGATCAAATTTGAATTTTCAGAATCATTATTCCAGTCTTCAGTGTCACATGATCCTTCAGAAATTATTCTAATATGCTCCAGTTATTACTGTGGTTTTAATCAAATCCAGCTTTGATGAGCTTGATTACTTCTTTCTTTTGAAAAACATTTGAGTGGTATTATGTATACATTAGAAAATCATACTCATATGGGTCATTTTACAGAACTGAAAAAAAACATTAAAAACATTAAAAAGCATTAAAGTATTTAACTCTTAGATGTTTATTAAGATCCTTTTATTATCTATTGAAACCCACAATGATATTTAAAATATTAGTAAGCTTAATTTATTGGGAAATTTCAGTTGGGAGGTGGCTGTCCCAAACACTAATCCCTAAATGTCAATTTATGAAAATGATATTGAAACAATTTTTGTATTTTTTTTCCATTGTTGTTTTTAAAAGTATCTTTGATTATTTTAAAAACTGAAGTTCATTTTTTTTTTCTTTGTAAATTACAAAACTATGTAAAAATAAATAAATAAATAGATAAATAAATATTAAAATTAAAATAAAATAAAAATGTGTCCTGCATTTTTCCATGTCACTACTGAAACAGTATGTTTTAATTTATTGGCCGAGACTGATTTCAACTAAACCCATAAATTTATAATCAGGAAATACTCCTGTGTTCCTCTCTCTCATAGCTACACGTTGTGAGTAGATGGGTCTCATCATTTTGAGTTAAATGTGTTCAAAAGTCTGAAAAATGTGTGTGTAACTTTAAGGAATGTCACTACCAAAAGCTAGTAACATATTGCCTTCCATAAAAACTAAGTAAGTAACGCAATTAGTTACTTTTTTAGGGAGTAATTCAATATTGTAATGCATTACTTTTAAAAGTAACTTTCCCCAACACTGTTACCGAAACATTTGGTGAAGTTTCGGTAGTGACATCTTTGTTTTTTGGATGTTATCCCATAGAATTGTCACTACCCAAACAGTTACTATTGAAACATGTCATCATTGTTTCAGTAGTGACAAAAGGAAACACATAATCTAAATTATCAACTAAGATGTTATGATAGTTTTCAAACTAATAAATCTTTAAGTTTGAAATCAGTATGATCAGCCTTTTGCCTTTTACAAAGTCTTAACAGGTCAATATAACTCTTCTAAATAAATTATAATTACTGTGTTTTGGTAGTGACAAACTTGGGGGAGAGGACAACTATTCCTAAACTTTCTGAAAACACATTACGAGAGTTAACTGCACAATTACTAGAAATGTGTACCTTGGATATTATATATATATATATATATATATATATATACACACACATATATATATATATATATATATATATATATATATATATATATATATATATATATATATATATATATTGGATATGGACATTTCCAACTCTGACTTTGGACCTATTCTGTAGAATGGCTCATATAATTTAAAAAGTAATTTTTTGTTTTGTAGCAAATATAGGAAATGGATTTGTATTACACAAAACAACAAAAAGTGTGCCTCACTGGTACGGGACGTGCGCTGGCTGCTCTTGGAGGAGAAGCTGCTCTTGGTCCTACGGCTGCCGCCGCCGCCGCCGCCGCCTCCGCTCACACTCACACGTGCCCGCTTGGAGGGAATCACCGCCCGCGAGAGAGGAGGGGGAGGAGGGGGAACGCGCGACGGGTACGAGTACATCCTGAAAACACACACTCAGATTAACACACGTTCCAGGAATCATGCAATCCCAGTTAAGACAGGCATTAAAAGCCCTTCATGAATAATAATAATAAAAAAAGACCTCTTTGGAAAGCGACTGACTGTGTAAAAGTGACTGTGTAAGGAGAGCTCACCTGTCGTAGTAATCTCTCTGAAAGTCATAGTCCAGATCAAATGAAGAACTGTTGGAGGAGAAAGGAATTAAAGAATTAACAGTGGTAAAAATAAATAAATAAATAAATAAATAAATAATATACACTTGTATATAAAAAGCTAGAACAAAAATATGAAATGCAAACCTGTACATATCTCCAGCAGAGCGTTTGATAGTCTTTGATCGATGCGGTTTTGGCTCACCGGCCAGATTAATATCTGAAAAAGCAGAAAGATTGAACACAAACATTAAAAAAAAAAAAAGAAAAAAAAAATCTATATGTGGCCTAGTGGTTCCAAGACAAGTCACTATGTATAAAAGCATCTGCTAATTGAATAAAATGGAAAAACAAATGCTCATGCATAAGCAGGTACCTTAAAGCATCTTAATCCTTACAGAACATTTCTTAGAAAAAAAATAAAATAAAATCATCACCCAATCATTGAAATGGCCAAACGTATGAGTTTAGGGCACAAAAACAGCAACACAATATTGAAAATTCTGGATTTTCTTTCAGCTTCGACTGAGTTAAGGCCACATCAAATTAGAGAGATCATGCAGAAATTTCCTGATCACATTTTCCCTTTTTTGCTGTCCCCTCTCCACTATCCACATCAGGCTAAATATTGCAACAACACATCAAGATTACATTTCACCCCAAATGATTAAAATAAATAAAATAATATAAATAAATTGAAATTTACTGACATTTAAGATTAAGATTGTTTTTGCATCGTGACTATAATGGTTTTTACTTAATATAAATGTTTTTTTTCCATGACATTGCACTAATGAGAATGTATGTATAAAACACTTATTTTAAGCAAAATAATTCCTTATTCTTTAGATTTTTGGTGAACACATTTCTGACAGGTTTTGTGAGATAACCAAAGACTGTATAACAAGGTGGTTCACTCTTATTACCATGAACGGAAGAAAGAGCAATGCGAAACATGACAGAATAAATCCCGCCTTCTAAATTAAACAGCCAATCACCCTTTGGTTAAGTCATTACATCACTGCAACTGCATCACAGCTGGACCAATTTGAAATATACACTTTTCTAACTCAATTTGAGGATAAGATACAACATTTATGAGAAAGTTCATGTCAGATTTAGTCATTTTTGAGATTTCAGTTTTTCCCAATTTAAGTAGATCATTCAAGCCTGAAGATGTTCCTAATATGGCCGCCAATACAATGACTTTGGATTAACTTAAATAAGACTGAACGTCCTCACATAACTTTAGATAAGGAATGAACCTGACATCTACAATGACCTGCATCAATAAGCTCTTCACAGTGGGATGCTACTCTACTTACCTAGCACCTGTCCCACGATCATCCTCCCATCCTCACCGGCGACCGCCGCTCTGGCGTTCCTCTCGTTTGCGTACTGGACAAAGGCAAAGCCTTTGTGCACAGAGCAGCCCACGATCTTCCCGTACTTACTGAAGATGGCCTCCACGTCAGCCTTGGTCACCAACATGGTGTTGAGGTTCCCGATGAAGACCCGGGAGTTCAGGGAACGCGGATCCGTCTTGTTGGTGACGTTGCTGGCCATCAGGCTGCTGGTTGTGGGGGAATGACTGGGCAAAAAGAGAGGAATAGAGGGGATACAGAAGATTGACAGAGACAGGAAGGACAAATGAGAAATTAGCGTGTCAGTAAACGCATTACTAGCCTCAGTAGCTATGGTTTCCATCCAAAGTTGTCAACTTAAAATTGATCATCGCATTAATCGTTTGCAAATTAAGCACCGTTTCCATTCCGTGTGTTCAAGGCAGTAAAACCATCACTTTCTGGGAAATTGGTGCAATATATCCATAAAAATGGATGTTGCTGCAAATGCAGCAGACGAAACTCAATAACAATTGCTGCCGTGTAATCTCGGCCTGATGTGTGGGAATGCAATCATTTAGACAGTTTTAGAAGGTAAATACACCAACTTATTTTGATTGCAGACTTTGTGCAGCTATTTCAGAATGGCTAAAACAACATTTAGTTTTGATTGGTCCTCTGGTTAGTCCAGTTGTCCAATTCGATGATCCATTTTTAATGTGCATCAAAGAATTGTTTGTTAAACGCATTTCTGTTGGAGTTCTTGTGCACAACTTTTAATTGAATTAAGAAAAAAAAAGGATCCTCCTCAATTGAGTGCATATGGATTTTTTTTAATGTGCGTGCAACTTTTATGTGATATCTCAATTAGCATAAATATACATGGATGGAAACATAGCAAGTGAGACAGGACTCATTCTGGAAATCTGAAGTCAACATGAAACCCTATTCGCTTTCATAATAACATTTACCGCTGAATCATTTATAACATAAATATGGCCAATTTTGGTTTCATGTTGACTTTCTTGAAGTTTAAAATAGAACCACATGAAGATTATAGCCCGGATCAATACTTAAACATTTTCAATTCCACTATGATGAATATTACCAGAGAACAAGACATTTAAGTGAAGAACAAACGTTAAGATATACAGTTTGTAACAATCAAAATAAACATTAGTTTAATGTTAAATCAGCTATTATGTTTAAAGTCAGAGCCACAGCAGTCCTATATGAAGCTTTCCTGTGCTATGATGTGCATAGATGGGCGTGTATGTTGTAGTTTTATGCAATTTGTCAGTCAAATCTGCATGAACCAGTGCTGGGCCGTTAATGTAATAATGTATGGCCTGCTGAGATATCACACATGCAAACTAAAATGCAGAAGTGAAACAAATCTCCTGCAGCATTCAAGCTTAAATATAGAGGCGCTATAGTGTCGCTTTCCTTTGTTTATGGGTTTGACAGAGTAAAATGGGTGGGTTAACAGTGGATTTACTGAGGAAAATGTATATGGTTCTGTGTGTGAGGATTGTTTTCTGTGCTTACTACACATTTGAGGGGTAAAACAGTATGTTTGATCTGGACTGGGCAGTGTTTTGGCAGTATTTTGGACGGTTTTGGGACCTGCGGCTACATGACCGCCATACAACGTGCACATTGAGATATTTAAGTGTGCTGAGGGGGATGTTGGGGGTTGAATAGTCAGAACTCACTCCATTCTGTCTGTAATTCAGGTCGAGTCGTCTGTCTGCCTGATTCTGTTGGAGAGAAGAGGGTTGTTATTGGACACCGTTGAGCTGCTGCTCAGCAGTGCATTGTGGGTGAAGGTCGTACTGCGTGGGTGGGTGGGTGATGTAACCCACCGCACTTTCACGGACATCACACCAATCTTAACACTTCCCCAAGGTCAAACAAGCAGTCTAGTGTCCAGATGCTGCCACCCAGTGGTTGGTACATACAACTTGAGGCAAAGAAAATGAAATCCAGACAGATAGCCCAAGTGAAACAGAACAGCCATGTCACCATAACATAATATAATCCCGTTCAATGTCTCATGATCCCTAACTAAAACCCTTTAGTTTAAAGGAAACATCTCCAAATGTGTCAAACAGTGACGTTTCCCTGTCATGTGACGCAATCAATCCTAATGGAAAAAATAAAAATCTGACAATGCCGTCAAGAGATTAAAAAAAAAAAAAGGACTATTAAAAGATGCCCTTGGCACAGCTTAAGATGCACCATTAAGTCTGCATTAAAGCAGAACAAAAAGATGAATATCAGTGTGTCTAAAGGAAATTTGAGCTTTATAGGGATGAAAGCAGGTGAAACCCTCACTGCAGGCCAATTATAGAGCAAGTCAGATGTCTATGCAAATTAAAATCTCCAAATCTCCAAATCTCCTATGGCACCATGATAGATAGCAGGACAATAAACAGAAAAATTAAGGAAAATTATGCCCTGTACGTTTATATAATTGGTAATCATTCACACAATAACAGCTACCTTTGCTTGAGCAATTTAAGGATTAGTCAAGACGATTTCATTATCTCAACATTTCAATTGTGCAGCATTCATTTATAAGGTCAAGACCAAATTATGTTACAGTTATCATTGTTTACACCCTTGCCAACTGAAGATTCAATGGTGCAAATATGGGTATTTTAGAATAACGTGAATTATAGTTCATGGGAAATCAATAAGTTTTAAATGTGAAACTTAGATGTTTGTCCTTGAGATTGTCTACAACAATCTATCACGGCTAGATGAAGGACTCATCTAGTATTCGACTGTACAGGGAAAGACAAAGTGCATTTAAATGGCATGTAATAAACTAATAGACATGAAATTATAATTGCCCTGTATATTACACCACCATTAATCCAAAAAGGCTAGACCTTAGTATCAAAGTTTGGGATTCTCTCTAGGAGTGATTTAGCAAAATGCAGCACGTCTTTGAACGTTAAAAGCCTCTGAAGCCTGTGGTTTAGTGTTCTTCTGTCCTGTTTTCTTAAGCTGATTCAGAATATGAACGTTTCTAAATGCACTAAAGAAAAAAAAAATCCACAAGTCTACAGACTCTTTAAAAAATTATCTGTTACTCTACGGCAGTTTTAAAGGTGATGGAAGTAAGTGAAGGCTACAAAAAGCAAACGGGAGTCTAGTCTGCATAAAACACTTTTCAGGAAGATTGGTGCGGAAGTGGAGAATAAAAGAAAAACCAACTTACGGATTGACGTGGGTCAAAAAAGCTGCCTCAAAAACTACAAAAAAAGCAAAATGAATAAAATCAGAAATGAACATCTTTAGCTCACTAAAGCAGGGAAAATGGTTTTCACAACTGAGTGCGTTAAGGTTGACAGACCTGAAATCTTCATGATAGGACAAATATTTCTGAGAAAACTGATGACAAATTTGGTGTAAAATGTAGACATGAGAATAGAAGTGTGACCTGCATGACTTTAAAGAGCAAAATGTCTGTTGTATACAAAAGTACCAGCATCAGCATGTGGTGTTCAGTCTAGACCAGGGTTTCCCAAAATGTGGGCCGCATATTTTGCAATGCGACAAAATTGGATCACTCCCATTTCATTAAACAACTCTATTCACACTACAGCCGTAGTGATGCTGTGTTTTGCAGGTTAAAATAGGAATCATCGTACATTCAAATTGCAACACTTCTTTGTGGTGTAAAAGCAATGAGAGAAACACACAATTACTCTGTTTACATGACTTCTCCTCCTTATATCATATAGTCAAACGTTTGCTTTTTTGGTAAAGAAATTGCAAGACTAGTCATAAAACATTAAAAATGGTGGATAAGTTGATTATTCATAACCAGTATCTTGGCATGTGATTATGTTTGGGAACCCATGATCTACACATACATTACTGTTAAAAACAAAACTGGTCTTAATAGATTTTAGTTGAAATATGATCCTGATGTGTGCCTATTGGGGAAGTGTGAGGGGAACATGATTTGGTGCATTTCACAGTCACATGCGATACACATTTACTGAACACAAAATAAGAAACACTTATGTATTCTATACCAAGCACAGAAAACAGAGCAAAATTAAACCTTTCTAATGTGAAACTGCATTGAAAACACTGTTCAAGGCTTATATGAATCAGTCAGTGTTTGGAGGGAGGGGGCATAAATATAATTTTCATTTCTTCGAGGCATTCCACAAGACAATTAGAATAGCTTCAAGAGTTGAACTTTTGGATTACATACAAATAAGATGGTATTTTGAACACATACTACATAGGGGCAGCTGAGCACTTCAGCGAAGGCAGTGATATTGTCTTTGGCCCACTGGGCCTTCTTCAAACATTTATTTAATATTAATGCAACCAGCTCAATTCAACATTCTTGATGTACTTTTAATGGAAAGATTGACCGTTTACATGATTTTGCACAGACCTGGGGTGCAAATGTAAAAAGTGTTAAATGGTCCATGCACAGATATAAATTATTGCATCAGACAGAAAACGTGTTTTCTCAGTCCATTAAAAGTGCCGAGGCATAACTTGAAACCCGCAAAAACGTCGCCTGAAAAATCAATCGACACAATTCCGACTGGAACGCAACGACCCTTAAAAAAATAAGAGCAAAAATAACGCCCAAATAATCGTATTAAAAAAGACAAGCTCAGTCCAAATGTCTACAGCCGAATAAAAATAGTCTACTCGTGTAGGGAAAAACAGTCTGTCATGTTAAAAATGGACGTAAAACGCTTTTATATTCTGAATCCTGGACATGGAGGGAAAAACGACCCCATCTTGAAAACACAACCACCGGTCCATATGAGACATTTCCTCCACATTAACTTAAAAAAAATAAAAAAAAATAAAACAAACCATCTGCTCTAGCAGTAGTCCTGCAAAAATGGGGTGAAAAATAACTCCTACTTTGAAAAATAAAATAAAAATCGTGCGGTCCTCTCAAAGCATATATGTTTTTTTACTGCTCTACCACGGCATCACAAAATGTACGCCACCAAAGCCAAGCAGAAAATGACCAGAAAAATGCATTAAAAATAAAAAAAAACACAAAAAATTCTCCAAAGATAGTTCAAAGTCAGTCAAAAATAAAAAAAAGTGACAAAAAATCTCTCGAATCAAAATACTCACCGGGAGTTTAAGACTAAAAATGATTAAAATTCGGTGCTGTACTGTTTTGTGGATACAGTCCGTACCAGCTCGTTCAGTAGACACCGACCAACAGACGAATGCATGAAATGGCGTCGAGCAAATACGCACTGGAAACAAGCCCCGCCCCACCCTACGTATCCTCAAATCCCATTGGCTACATTTCAACGCGCTGGAGAATAACACGACACTGATTGGTGGATTTATACGTCATTCTTTTGTACGCCTTTCTTTTTAAATAAAGGCCCCGTTTGATTGGTGAATGCAGGATTTGGTTAGCATCTTCTTTCCTCAGAGTGCTAATCGCTTTACAAAAGCTTTTCATCCAATGTATGCATTTAACAGGCCTCAACAACGTTCTTTACGAAACAATATTACAACAGTTGATTATAGGAACTCCTTCTTTTAACAAAATAGTTATTCTTACTACATAAAAATGTGGTAAATTGCCATGTCATTAAAGATAAAAAAAAATAATAATAAATTGTAGAAATATTTTGAAAACCCTGTAGGAAATACTATATTCACTATTAACTGTTTTATATAATGAACAATAACTGGTGTGCTATGGTATTTTGATACTGAATAGTTTCTGTAAACCACTACGCACAAAAAAAAAAGAAAAAAAAAAACATTAAATACATAAACTTAACTAAGAAAGTTAATAAATGGTTACTTTTAACACAAAGCCATTAAAACCTCATTGCTAATCACAATGCCATTGATGAACTGAATTTATTGGAATTTCTGAATTATTACAGGAAATTATGGCAAGAAGAATGCTAAAAAGATTTTATTTTAGTTTATACCACTGTACCGTAAATGTAATGTAAAACATATAAACAAAGTAAGCAAAGGCAAGTCAGTCGATGATGTTACAATATATGGGGTAAGTAGTCACAATGGAAACATAATGGGTTTTTCAGCAAACTTTAAACATAAAAACAATCACGAAACACAAAACAATTTGTGAAAAGCATCAATTCAAAATGCAAAATCACTGCTTTTGACTCCAAACCGTACAGTTACCGAGACTGATGACAACTTCCCATGTGACAAATTGCTAACTTGCCAACAATTTAAAAAAATTGACAAAAAAAAAAACAACAAAAAAAAAAAAAAAAAACAGATGCTAGTTCAAGTTTTCTTCCATAATCAAAAATGTGGTTGACAAGCTAAGATGTCAACGAGCTACACTTGTAGAGGAATAAGGACTGTAGTTCACCACTTCAGCTTTCGGGAGTGACAACCTGCAATGAAACAAACTTTAGTGTTTGTAAATATCTTCCATTTTGATTTGAATGCAACTAAAGGATGTGGCAACATTTATAATAGTCTACCTTTCTTGTCACTCTTCTTGCTGCGTTGTCGTGGAAGAGTGAAGTCAAAGTGGAAAGATGATGATGATGATGATGATTCAGGAGTCTTCAAAACCTCTTCAAGTTTCACCTGCTCCTGATTCTCCTACAGTAAAAGAAAGTCTTCCATCATTATGTAACTTCCTAATTAAAATGGATTTCCTTTTTAAAAGAAAGATTCCCTTGGATTCCTATTTCTTGCATAAAATTAACCTCGGATGAAAACAGCTAAATGTAAAAAAAAAGAAAAAAAGAAAAAAAAGACTTAGAGGCCCTTATTTGTGAAAAGTGCCATTTACTTACATGAGATAAGCTTTGCTGGAGTCTGGTTTTGAGTTTAGGTGTGTTTTGACTCTGCTTCTCCCTCTCTTTCTCCTGTCTCTCGTTCTGGTGAAGGATAGCATTGCGAGTGGCTCTGTACTCCAGAGCGAAGTCACTAACGGTCTTACAAAACACCTCTGCACTCGTTTCTCTCACCATGGTGCGCGAGTAACCGAGGAAGAGCAGGAATGAGTGGAATCTGAGCAGAAGGAAAAACGAAAAATTGACATTCTTTGACATGGATTGAAACACTAAATATCACATTCATTGGTAACTGCCAGCATGGTCAGATGAAATTATATTAAATAAATTAATCAACTATACCAATCAAGAGTTTTGAAAAAGTGGACTGAATGTTTCATGACCTTAAACATGTATTGATCTAAAGTTTCTTAAATGCTTTAAATTAGATTTAAAATCTGGATATAAAAATATAAATAACACTTAAGCATACCTCATGAATTTATGTTTATCTAGGCTATATATTTTTGTTAAAATGTTACAAACAGATAAAGCTAACTAAGAGCAAAATAACCATTTGCATGTGGTTCAGATCAAAAGTTTCAATGACGATGCCTGTGTTGGCATTTTGTGGTAACTAACTCATTTTACCTGTTGATGACTCTGCGGTGAACGGCTCGTAGCACCTTCAACCTCTCCTCACATTCTTTCAGAAACTGGGTGAGCCGCTGATGGAGCGGTGCCTCTTCTCCACCTTCCTCTTTTCTTCCTCCACCTTTCTTCTTCTTTCCATCCTTCTCAAGTAGTCGGAGTTGATCCCAGGATGCTTTGCAAAGTGATTCAAGCTGCGAGAGATTCAGCTGCACTTGTGTGTAGTCACACTAGACGCCAGCGTGTGAATGTTTATCAGCGACAGGAAAAGAGGGATAAAGACAAGAGAAGGAAACATGTTCAAAACAAATAACAGGATATAAATTAACTGGATATTTTCCAAACATCTGGATTAACTTACAAAATGATTATTTTAAGTCAAAACTCTTCTCCTCATGTATTTAGTACTTTCCATTATTTAGAATTACACAATCATCAAAACTAAACAGAAAATAATAAAGTAATCAAATTTGAGCTTCTTGTCTAGATTCTTCTGTTCACTTTGTGTGTTCTCTCAACCAAGTCTGAGGTAAATACAAAGTAAAATTCCTGGGTCAAGGATGTTGACTGTTGAGTGAGCGAGTCAGTGAACTAACTGATCGATTCACTGCGTGAAGGTTTAAACTGTGAAGTCAAGGATGAGCTCGAAACTGTTTCGTGAATTGACCGACTCATTCAAAAATAACCCGGCTCTTAAGAGTCATTTTTCAAGAATCGGACTGCACGTTGGTTGATCGCCGTTGTGTCCAGAAGACATGGCGGTCCGATAAAAGGCCTATGTCTCTCGCATTGTGTGTGGTTTCGATAACATACAGAAACGGGAATAAGAGCTGTGTTAACTTAAGTTTTAAAATCTAGCCAGTGTCTTCTACAGTCGCTTCCATCAGGTTGTGCCATGCGCTCCCCTACGTAACTGGATGAAGTAAACGTACAAAGAGAGTGCAGCAAACTGCTATTTGAAATGTTTGCAATGCAAATGAATTCTCATACTTTTTTAAATAGTAGTTCATATTTAATGCATGCTGTACAATATGCTTAGTTCACAACACAGCCTCATACCTTGCTGGCTTTTGTGACGGCAGTGATGTCGGAGTACAGATCAGAGGATTGTGGGTAAAGCTGGAGCAATAACACGCATACGTGATGAAGGAGTGGCTGCCGGCCATGTGTGTCTTTCACCTGAGAGAGTTTGCCCAGGTAACTCAACTCAAACCCCTTCGCCTATATAAAAAAAAACACACACACCATCATGCAACATGTGAGACAAGTGTGGCTGCGCACATCTTTTGACAGTCATTCTCACCTTACAGCCGTTCAGAAAGTTGCCGATGGCCAACACAGTCGCAAGTATGCAGCGGAACGTCTGATTGGCCGCTAGCTGCTCCATGGCAAGCTTTAGATGAAAGAGAGGCTCTGCGATTTCCTGTTTACAGACACATACGCATAGCATGGAACAAAAGTTGCACAAAAACAAACATTACAAATGACCAGACATGAAAACAGCAGATCAGTTCTCCCACCATCAGTTTATTTATTTATCTTAGATGATTTTTTTTTACATCTTGCCAAGCATGTACATAAGTTTGCATTTTCAGGCCCCCAGAATGCTGTTATGGTGGTTTCTATACAGTTGCTAGAAAATTGCTGTAAACGTTTCAGTTTACACTGACAAACTCTACTCAGATTTTCTTAAGAAATGTGACTTTTCTCTCTCACTCTCTCTAGTGTGTCGTGGTCCAGAGTGAAGGCCCAGAGCTGCAGTCTGGCGCTCAAATGAGGAACGTTGCCCAGGGTCAGGAGACACTGCTCTGCGGGGCCCAGAGGTGAACGCGGGGCGTGAGCTTTTGCCTCCTTTATTAGATTCAGCTCCTCTTCAGTGGGAACCAGCGTCTGCAACCTCTGAGCCACAGGAAAGAGGAAATAATATAAGTGAACACTTTTCATGGCAGACTCCGTAATGCCACTGTTGCTGTAATGTGTCATATGTGTTAGTGAAGGGTTTTAGTCATACATGTAGATTTTAAATTCATGTTGACTTTTAAGTGAACAGTGCTGTGGGGAACACACCTGAATGTCTTCTCTGTCTAGTACAGTGTTGTCCATGCTGTATATGGCAGGAGGAAGCAGGTGAACAGGTGGCAGACTGCTCAGAGCTATAGTGATGATGTTACTGCGCTTTACACCCAATACAGATACACACGGCTGCTTTTGCTGCAGAGAGGATCAGAGAAAATGATGTGGAGTAGAAATGCTGAAAAATGTCATACTTGTTAGCGATTGTATCCAGTGCTCTTTTGTTTTCTGTTTTATGAAGAATACAGTTTTATTAAAGTACAGTCCAACTACTGTACGAAAAAATTCATGCTTTGGTAAGTCATATTGTAATTATGACTTTAAATGTCATAATTATGAGATGAAAAGTCAAAAATATGACATAAGTCATATTATAACTTTAAAATTCTTAATTATGATGTAAAAAAAAAAAAAGTCCAACATACTGAGTCAAAAGAAAAAAGGAGAAAATGGCAAATATAATGTCTTAATTTTGAATTTTAAAGTCATAAGATCAAACTTTTGTCTTATAATTGCCATTTTGTCATACTTTTGACTTTTTATATTTTCTGACTTATTATAATTTTGACATGATTTAGACTTTTAAATTCATAATTTGTACTTTTCAGTATCATAATTGGTTTTTATGTCATAATTTTATTTTTTTTTATTTTTTTGACAGTCATAATTATGACTTTAAAATTCTTAATTATGACGTAAAAAGTAAAAATTACAACATACTAAGTCAAAAGAAAAAGAAGAAAAAGGCAAATGTGATTTTAAAATCTTTGTCTCATAATTGACATTTTATGTCATTATTTTGTCTTTTTCTGTTTTTTTTTTTTTTTTACTTATAATTTTGACATGATTATGACTTTTGAAGTCAGAATATTTAATTTTCTCATAATTCACTTTTTATATCAATGTCAACTTTTTATTTCTTAATTACGACTTAATGTCATAATTATAACTTTAAAAGTCTGAATTTTGACTTTTCATCTTATAATTATGACTTTTAAAGTTATGATTTGCCAAAATATGTATTCCGGGGGCTTCCATACCATTTCAGTGTCAGAAACTTCTGCAAACAATTGAATGTGTAAGTGAACTGTCTGAATCAACGTAAATTGTGAACAGTTTTAGACCTTTTTTAAACCCGTTTGACCAATTAGATCAAAAGAGTTGTTCATTCTTGCATCTGGCATGGTTAGTTCTGATTCTAAGCAGTTAAATAAATAATTAAATAAACACAAGACTTGATTGCTGAAAAATTATCAAAGAAAATTATTCTTAGGCTAATAATCTTCATTGACATATAAGAATGTATCAGTATTATTTTATTGGGGTGGCAGCATTTAGACGGCCTAGCGATGGCCCTGTGTTCACTACTGGTTGTCTAAGAACATTAAACATTGAACTCTTACCTGTCGTCCCTCCATCAGACTGCAGAGGGTGCTGTTGTTGCTGCTTTTGCTCTCAAACAGGTATTCCAGTCTGTTGGTGTCTAGCTGAACCGGTTCCAGACCGGCCCAGATCGACTGAAGCCCAAAGCGGCCCACTCTCGGCACAGGCTGCAGACTCGACAGTGCGCTCCAGTGGAGTCTCAGGGTACGACGGCCTGATGGCCGTAGCGACTCGCTGGCTAAGGGCAAGGGCGGGGCCAGAGGGGGAGGAGGTGGGGGAATGGGTGAAGCTGCAATCTGATTGGCTGAAGTTTGAAAGCAGTCTTCATCAGTGCTGTCCAACTCAAGATCCTCATCATCCCATAGGTCGGAGAAGTCAAGAGCATTGAGGCGGAGCAGAGGGGCATGTTTTACGAGGGAAGACCAGGAGGTGTTGAGAAGAGAAGATTCGGCTTGTTTCATTGGAAATTCTTGGTGAATTACTTTGGGGGAAAGTAAATACATGTGCAAAATGACGCTTGTGTGGTAAACCTTGATCTTTTTTTCTCCAAATAAACAGAGTGACCAAGTTTCCAGTCTGAATATACTTCAGAGTTTAACAGGAATAGCTTAGCCTACCTCAATAAAAATGAACAGTGTCCATTCATAGTTGCATCACAATCATGCAGAAGAACATACAGCTCGTCCAATGTTTCTCTTGCTGTAACAAAATTCCCCAAAATGACTTGCACTTTGAAGTTTCAGGAAACCGGCTACTGAAAATAATCCATCAAGATGGTCCATAAGGACCATTAAGAACGTGCAGGAAAATATGCAGCACAATTTTTGCAGCTCTGAGAATCTTCACTGTAGCTTCAGGCGTCAAATTCAGTCAACACATTCAGCTGACATTGAACTTCTACAACATCTGTATGACGGCTCAAATTAAAGAGTTTGTTTATGTTATGAAGAGCACCTGTGGATGTCAGATGTTCTCTCACACTTGGTTGAGATTTGCATCCTTCAGGCTTGATGCTGCAGTATTTCAGAGTCTCTCCAGTGAATCTCCAGGTGTAGTTGTTGCGTTTTGAAATTCTACAAGCGGTCAAATGCTTTAGAATCCGTTCAGTGGCCAGTATTTGTCAGAGAGACGTGACAGTCCGTCTACGTCCCAGACGTTATGAGGGGTCGTTTAGACAGAAAAGAGTGTGTTTGTTTGAGTGTTTATTTGAGTTGCGCCCTTTCCCTTAATTTCCTTATCTCTCCAGCATCTCCTGTTTATATCGCTGCTACTGTACACGCAACTTCACTATCTCTCTGCCTCCACCCTTTTGCTCTCTTTCAGTCTCTCCCGTGCTCTAAATTTTCCCAGGTTATAACGACATCTCTTTTTACTCCTTTGAGAGTCAGTCCATGCTGGCTCTGGGATTGCATGTAGTTTTTGATCATACAGTCTTGCTAAGTCAATCATTACTATAGCTATTACTCATGCATGACGGTTCGGGATCTAAACAACCCTATAAGTATTAAAGTTCAGCATGAATTATGTCTTGTGCTGGTACTTTACTAAGTGATCAGATCCATCTGCTAGACTATAAAACTTGTGAAACAATCCCACAGATGCACTGAAGGTTGCTTGCTATCTGCCAGAATATGACATGTTTTCTTAAAGGTCAACCAAATAAACTAAAAGCATTGAAGAACTCAATTCAAGCTGCTTGTGTGAAACTAATGCATAGCAATTTTCCAGTTCAGCTCCTGCAAACACATCCACAAGTTTTGCAGCCTGATTTCATGTTATTCTTGAGACAAAATGGCTCTTTCACATGAATGTTCGTGTAGATTCAAGGACTTGCCAACACTTACAAACCATTGGACTGACATAGTGAAAATCCAGAGTTTTTATCTGTAAGATTTTTATTTATTTTACTGCAGTAAAGTACATTTGTAGCACAGATGCAGATTTAAATATATGTCAAAGAATGTTTGCTGATTTTTCCCCCTTTATTTAAAAAAAAAAAAATAGTGATATAGAGAAATAGAGAAATAATTGTAGTTAATTCAAATAAATCTGAAATAAAACAAAATATACATTTTAGATGGAAAAACCTGAAAATTAGGAGTACTAAAATTATGAAAACTAAAACTGAAATAAAATGAAATCCATTTTAAAAATGAAAATAACGCTAAACCATTAAAACTATTAAATAAAAACTGAACATATTAAAAAAAGGTAATTCAAAATATGAACAAATATTCTAATAGTTTATAAATGACATAAAAACAGCACAAAATGCAACAGTACAGCCTTTCTGTAGATTTTCTGTTATTTTAAAGTCAGTGGGTTGTTAAACTAATTACGTCTCCTGTGGCTCTGTCTCCAAAAGCTGTTTATGTTTGTTTGTAAAGCCGGGGGAAGTGATTGGTATCACAGGGCTGGATGTTGTCCATAATAGTGTTTAATGATGTTTAATTAGCTAGAGAGGGCAATCCCAGACTTTCAATCAGATGGGAATGACCACCGATTAGAATCAGTGAGACGTTATTCATTATGATGTGAAGGAGATGTATGAGTCAGAACACCAGCAGTTTTAAATCCTTCAACAATAAGTTATATTAATTTCTCTCTCTCTTTCTTTTGCCCTAAAGCAATCCTAATTCCTATTTTCAGTTTATCCATTAGACCCCTAATGATTCTTAGATGATTCTTGGTTGATCCCATTTGGATAAGTTCCAAATTGTGTTAAAAATTAAGTTAGTATTAGTATAGTAGAATGTTTATGTTTTATAATAAATGTTTAATTTCCATTCATATCCTAAAAAAATATTTGAATTTATATATCTTGTATCTAATTTAAGCTTATGTATAATTTAAGTTTTTACTGCTCTGTGCCTTGTATTTCCAGTGGTGGAGCTGTCAAAGCTGTCATCCTCACGACAACATTTGACTAGTCCTTCGAAACGCCATACGTCATCTCCACCACGGGAGCGCGCACGCTCCTTTACCCTGCTCCGGAATGTTATTTATGGCAGGCGCGCCCCCGCGGACTGCACCGTTATTATTCGACGAGCGACTGACACCGAAACTACAATGTCAAACATTTTCGGGACACCGAGCTCTTCCGTGTTCACCCGCGTCGGGAAGGACCCGTCCTGATTTGTTACTATACGCACAAAACCAACGAGCAATCAAATGATATATCTGGAAGCAAAAGACTGAGATGATGTATCATCTTTCAGACAAGGTAAGTCAAGAGCGACCGCTTTAAGAAGTTCTCAGATTTTGTTGCGCCAATAACGAACGTTTTGCGCGATTTCCACACGAAACTCTTAGTTTGCTGTTTGTTTGGCGTGTTTATAATGACTTCAAATGATTGACAGCACCCGTGTGTTTCCGCTGCGAAGCGGAGGTGTTGCGAAATATCATTTAAAGTGTTCGCGAAAGACGATACGGAGAAAAAATACGTGCGAAATATCTGCGCTCTTCGAACGAATAAAATATGTGCGCCTTTATTACGTAATGAGCGCGCGGGGCAGATGCGCGTGGGATTGGGCTGAAATCATCTAAGCTCGCTTGTCTTTGTAAGAGGTGCTTAGCAGAGAAAGAGAACAGTAGATTGCGCTAAGTATGAATATATTTTTATACACGCATTTCTAAACCAAGGTTTCAGTTTCAGACAGCTGCACAATGCTTCAAACTGATGGTGCAACCACTTCAAAACACTTGTCACGCAGAACACCCTCAGTGACAGTGCAGTGCAGTGCTTCACAAATGGATTTTTGCTTTAGAAGTAGGATTTTTCACTGGGCATCGATAGTCCGAAAGTTTGTTTTGCTATCATATATTGTTTTAATGTTCACTGCATTATTGTTATTTGCATTCAGCATGATTTCCCCCTGCTGTAGAGCACATTGGCACTGCATATGTAAGTTGGAGTGGAAGCGGTTCTGTTGGTGCAGCGTTTCTTTATTTATCCCTCACCTCGTGTAGGTGGAAGTGTGAGTGAGTCAGGGAGAGATGGAGGTGATTAGAAGAAAAGACTCCGACTCAAACGGCCTCTTCTCGGACAACTCAGACAATGACTGTGAGGTATGGATGTCATTATTGGAGCTCTGAGTGTCATTATTGGAACTGCACATGTTTGATTTGTCTTTCTGTAGGACATGGGGGCTTGTGGACAGACCACTGGAGTGTGTTTGTGCGAAAATAACCCCTTTACCACCTGTGATCAGCATCCACAGGAGGTGAGTGTTTTTATATACATATATTTATGACACTATTCAAAATTTGGGGTCAGTAAGATTTTTATTCATCAAGGATGCATTATATTGATTAAAAGTAACAGTAAAGAAATGTGTAATGTTACAAAAGAATTCTATTTCAAATAAATGCTGTTCTTTTGAACTTTCTAATCATCAGAGAATCCTGAAAAAAATAATTGTTTCTAAAAAAAATGAAGTAGCACAACTGTTTTCAACATTGATAATAATCAGGAATATTTCTTGAGCAGCACATCAGCATATTAGGATGATTTCTGAAGGATCATGTGACACTGAAGACTGCAGTAATGATGCTGAAAATTCAGCTTTGATCACAGGAATAAATTACATTTTGCACTATATTCACATAACATTTTTATTGTATTTTTGATCAAATGAATGCACCTTTGGTGAGTAGAAGTACTTTCAAAACAGGGTCCGTACAAGGTGCTCAAAGTGCTTACTTAAATTTGACTTTTTGAAATTTAAGGCATGGAAAACCTTTAAAAATAGCAATATTCCTGAAAAGGTACTTAAAAAGGGCTTAAATTATTGAAAGACAATGTATCTATTGAAATAAGTGTTCATTTGTTTTCTGTAAGCACATATCTTACCTAGTGAAAAATAAATATTCTAAAATGTATTAAAAATACATTTATTTCATGCTAAGTATACTACAAATTCATTTATATATTACGTACTTAAAAAAATAATATGCTGCAATTGTACTTTTATTATACTAAACTGGTATATTTAAAGTCTGCTAAACTGGAACAACTAATTTTGTGCTTAATGCACTTTAATTGTGCAGAAGTAGTGCTGAAGTCCAACTAAAGATTTACTTAGGTATAACTGATTGTGCTAAAGTGGAACTACTGCAAGTATACTTAGGTACACTTTAAATATTTAGCATTTTATTATTTAAAGATCATCCAGTCCTCTTCAATAGTGACATTAAAACATATTTTAGGCTTAATATTAAGAAATGTGCATTGTGCACAAGTAGTACTCCAAATAAAGTTTATTATATTTTTATATCAGTAAGTCTTGAACGATATGTCAGTAAATATGTTAATAGACTGGAACTATACTTAGTATAAAATAAATTCATTTTAAATCTATTACTTTTTTACTAGGGTTTTTACGCAAAATTCATGCAATTCAAAAAACATCATACCTTTTTCACCTAAACTAGTGAGCTAAGTCAAGAGTATTACTGACTGTGTCGTGTAAACATGGCTAAAGACGTGAAAAGGGGAATAGATGAACCGAATCAATTGAGTGAGTCATTTATGCTGGAACCGTTCCGATTGATTCTAACTCATGACTTTGATCATTCATTTCAAGTGATTCACTAGCAAAAAACAGATCAAATTAAAAGAGCCATTTATTTTTGAAATTTGACATTCGCTTGTAATGATTTTAAAAAAAGCACGTAGTGATGGGTGAAACAGAGCTTTTCAAAACCCTGAATCAGTTAAACCATTGCATTGCACAATAATTCACTGTTGTCATCGGATCAGGTATCGTGAATCATTTGTTTCATATTGGGACTTAAAATCGTGAATCATTTGATTTAGATTGAAACTTTAGAATGTATTCGCGAATGATTTGACTTGGATCGGGACTTCAAATCATGTATTACAAATCATTTACTTTAGATAGGAACTTTGTCTATCACAAATCATTTGATTCAGTTTGGGACTTCGGAGCACGTATCGCCAATCATTTGATTTAGATCGGAACGGGTTCTTAAATCATTTTGCAAACTGAATGATTCAATTCAAATGATTTGCGATACGTGATCTGAAGTCCCAGTCTGAATCAAATGATTCACAATACACAAAGTTCCAATCCACGCTCCGAGTCCTGATCTAAAATCTATGCAAATGATTATTCAGATTGGGACTTCAGAGTGTGGATTGCAAATCTTTTGCTTTAAATCAGAACTTCGGAGTACGGATCGCAAATCATTTGATTCAGATTGGGACTTCGGAGTGTGTATGATGCATCAGTTGTTTCAGATCAGGTTTTTGGAGTGATTTCATGAATCTTTTTTTTTTTTTCACTGATTTATTTTTTTTAAACTGTAGAACACATCAAATCATTAAGGAAGTACAGTTATAAAAACAAAAAGTTAGTAAAAAACTTTAGTAAAAGTTTAGTATACTTTGTAATACTTTAGTAATGATACTTTGCATATACTTCACTTTATTTTTGCCATTTTTTATTAGTATATTTTTATTTATCTATCTTTTTTAGAATTTGAAAGATAAGACATTGTTTGATAAGTGAGATCTCTGATTGAAGATCTTCAGTCCTGCAATCTCTCTCATTGTCTCCCATCAGGACTCCAGTGTAAAATGTGTCCAGTGTGGTAAGAACAGACCCATGATCACCAGATACTCCGAGGGTTACGGCACAGAGGTGGGCGCAGCGTCCACATGTCTCTGAATGTATAAGCGCACGTGTGTCTCAGTGTTTATACATGTGACTGATGTTTCAGGAGGAGTGTGTTCAGTCTCATCTTCAGGGAGACAGCGATGCTGATGCAGACATCGAAGACACGGACAGCAGGTGTGTGATCTGCACACGCACGCATGCGCTATGTCTGTGTCCACTTCTTCAGCTGTCTTTCTGCTTTGTGATTCATTCAGGCTCCAGATTGTGGGTTCCCTCCAGCGAATCAGCTCCCGGAAGAGAAAGCGTCAACGAATCACGCGGCAAGACACAACGGAGAGTGAAGACGACGGTGGGCGGAGCCACAGGACGCACCGCTGGAGTCTCCGCCTCAGTCCTCATCGCACGCATAACAGGACCATACTGGAGGTGAGCAACGTTCAGCAAGTGTTGAATGATATCGCTTAAATATACATCTTAATTATTGTCTGAAACTCATTTGAAAAAAAAAAAAATGTTTTTCACTTATTGTTTTTCACCAAATAAACTAAAAAAGTTATTATTATTTTTTTATTCATGCCTATTTCATTTCTAGATCTATTCAGTGGTTCAGTATTTTGATCCAAATTATTGAAGCAGAATTGACTGGATTCCTTTTCATTTCATCATTTCTGTCTCACAGGAGAGCATTTCTCAGGTGCGGCCACTGGTAATCTGCCGTTGTGCAGCACGAGAGACTCAAAACGCCACGGACAACAAACCCGACAGAGAAAAATGGCCCTTGACAGTGTTTCCCGTCCCTCTGTCCCTTCCTGTGTCCTGTTATTTGCTCATCGTCCCTCTCTCCATATCCATTATCATCGTTCTCATGTCATTCCTCCTACCACTCACAGACACTTGACATTGCCTTAAAATATTGCTGTATAACCCTCTTCACTATATGAATCAATTAATTTCTGTTTAGTTGTGTCTACATGTACA
The DNA here is from genome assembly GCA_012976165.1 of Labeo catla. Classification (NCBI taxonomy): domain Eukaryota; kingdom Metazoa; phylum Chordata; class Actinopteri; order Cypriniformes; family Cyprinidae; genus Labeo; species Labeo catla. The sequence goes on from VONZ01000741.1 coordinate 90,662, forward strand.
GTATATTAGACTCTTTTATACAGTGTTATCTATAGAAACCTGTTTCTGCCACATGAGGAAAAATTATTTGGTAAATCATAATGAGATAAAAAGTACAAGATACACAAAGTCATAATTATAAGATAAAATGTCAAATTATGACAAAAATCAATATGACATACCAAGTCATAGTTATGAGATAAAATGTCAAATTATGACAGTATGTCATAATTATGATGATAAAATGGCAAATTATGACAAAATCAACAGGACATGCTGTTAATTGTGAGATAAAAATGTCAAAATATGACAAAATCATTGTGACCTACTAAGTCAAAGTTATGAGATTGCATGTCAAGTTTTGACAATAAGTAATAATGAGATAAAATGTACATTTTTGATAGTAAGTCATAATTATGAGATAAAATGTGAAATTATGACAAAAATCAATATGACAAACCAAATCATAGTTATGAGATCAAATGTCAAGTTTGGACAGTAAGTAATAATTATGAGATAAAATGTCAAATTATGACAAAAATTAATATGACATACCAAATCATAGTTATGAGATCAAATGTCAAGTTTGGACAGTAAGTAATAATTATGAGATAAAATGTCAAATTATGACAAAAATTAATATGACATACCAAATCGTAGTTATGAAATCAAATGTCAAGTTTGGACAGTAAGTCATAGTTATGAGATAAAATGTCAAATTATGACAAAATCAATAGGACATACTAAGTCATAGTTATGAGATCAAATGTCAAGTTTGGACAGTAAGTCAGAATTATGAGATAAAATGTCAAATTATGACAGCAAGTCATAATTAGGAGATAACATGTCAAATTATGACAACAATTAATATGAAAAACCAAGTCATAGTTATGAGATCACGTCAAGTTTTGACAGTAAGTAATAATTATGAGATAAAATGTCAAATTATGACAGTAAGTCATAATTATGAGATAAAATATGAAATTATGACAAAAAATCAATATGACAAACCAAGTCATAGTTATGAGATCACGTCAAGTTTTGACAGTAAGTCAGAATTATGAGATAAAATGTCAAATTATGACAAAAATTAATATGACAAACCAAGTAATAGTTATGAGATCACGTGTCACGTTTTGACAGTAAGTAATAATTATGAGATAAAATGTCAAATTATGACAAAAATTAATATGACATACTAAGTCATGGTTATGAGATCAAATATCAAATTTGGATAGTAAGTCATAATTATGAGATAAAATGTCAAATAATGACAAAATCAATAGACATACTAAGTCATAGTTATGAGATCAAATGTCAAATTTGGACAAAAATCATTATGAAATAAAAAGTCATAATTTCTGTCATAATTATGGCTTAGTTACATTCTAATGTTTATGCCATAATTATGACATTATCTTATGTGGTGGAAATGGGCTCCTTTAGTTGTTGGACACCAAAGACACCCGGATTATTTGACAAAAAAGCACATTTGGACGCACGTGATCAGGGTTGTAAAACTACAGCGACACTGTACTTAAGTGAGGGAATACTGTGTCCAAAAATAGTTTCCACATTTAATCATGTTAAAGCATAAAATTATACTTTTTTAACTAAGGCATCAAGGCACAAAGACAAATGACTGCAACTGTGGCCAAATACATTTCACATTGAAACAGATTTCACTGGCTGTAAATAAAACAACAAAAAGCACCAGAGCTCAATTTTCTTGGCTCGGCAGCTTAGAAAGATAAAAACACTATATAAACCTATATTTTTATATCATAGGAAATATTTAAGTAATAATGACTTGTGAAACAACTTGGTACTGTTCCTTAGAAAAGTACTACAGTAAAAGTTGCAGTTTCAAAATCCATAGAGCAAAGAACATATTTACAAATGAATACTAAAGTATATTAATGAAATGCAATAAAGTACTTTTAACACCCCTGCATGTGCCATTCGAAAGATCTTAGTCGTATGATTAATCAGATTTTTGTATAAATCCTTTTCACATCTGTATTTAAAGTCAAAATTTCTTCAAGTCAGAACTTGATGCGATGGTGTAAAGTGGGAGTTAAGTGAGTTTGAGGAGGTTTTTTTTGGCCTGAAATGTGGAGGATGAAGGTCAAGATCGCCCTCATCTTCGATCATTGCCATAACCTTTAGAACATTACCCAGCATTAAATGACCTCACAAAGATTTCAGAAAGGCTGTGTCACCTACAAAAGCAGCTGAATAGCTATTTGGTAGCCTTGATGTCAAGTGCAAAAGAAAGTCGTTTCAGGGACAAAGAAATTTCACTGAAAGATTTTTAAAACTGTGCACAATAAAGCAAGGAACATTTATGAGGAAAGTTGCTTTCATGTAGACTTGAACATCAGTAAAAGCAGCACAGATCTGCATCTCCATGAAGTGAATCACTCCTCGTGTCTGCTGAACCTCTGCACCGTCTTTCAGTGTCATCAGAAATAGAGCTGTTATCTAATTCTTCATGCTGTGTGTATGTGTGCGTGTGAGTGTGGGAGAGAAGCACATCGGGGCCAAAGGCCCACCGCCACATGTGGGCTGAATCTATGCAAGCGTCAATCTTTTTACAAACTGTTTTTGGTGTAAATAAGCTCATAAGAGTTTTCATTCTTCTTGCTTTTGCCATCTTTCATCTGTTCCTGACTCTTCATCGTGTCGTTCATGGATTTGTTCCTCTTTGTAAAGGGCTGTTGTTTGTCTCACACTGGCTCGCTGTAACGTCGACTGCAGTATTTCATAGTCAGTGACTCATTTGAACCGTCTCCAGACGCAATATTCACTGGCAGAAGCACAAGCGTGAGTCAGGTCAGATGAGCTCAGACAAACGTTTCCCATAATCATCATTAGTTATTATCTGAGAGTGAGCGTTTGTGATTTTTCCAATTTATCAGCTGCATGTTTGATTGTTTATCGTGATAACAATCAGCTAACATTGTGCATCTGTTCCTCATTCCAGCTGATTTTAGATTTTACATTTTCACATTCATTCATATTTGCTTAAAGCTTATTTTCTTCCCTGTGAAAATGGTATTGTAAAAGGAGTCTGTAAAATTGTAAAATGCGTCTCTGTCTAGATTTTAAGAGAAATAAAATTATAGTTTGACAGCAAGTCTGAGCATCTAATTAATAATTTCACATTCAACGTGATATTTCAATATAAAACTCAATTGTACTTTGTTTATGAGAAAATAAAGCCTAACCCTGTTAACAAATGTATGTTTTAAAGCATGGCTGCTGGTTTGAGGTGGTTTAAGATGGTCCTTAGATGGTCATGAGCTGGTTTGGGCTTAGGACCAGCACATGGTTAGCTAAGAACCAGTTTAAACCAGCTCATGACCAGGGGGCTGTTTCATAAAACAAGTTTACCAAATAAGCCAGGCTCATTTTAGTTAGTCTGACTTATTGTCACTTGATTTGGTTTTAGAAAGCAAATTTACCATAGCTCAAGCTCAGTCACTCTGGCAACTTATGCTGGGAAACCTGGTCTGGAGCAGGCTAACTTTCAGGCTAAACTGAGTTCCTATAACAATGACCAATAGGAATGCATCGATATTTCCACTGACTCTCTCACATACAATTATTTGACTTTATTATCAGTCCAAAAATAAAAGTATACAGGAAATGCAACTTAAAATAATCAAATAAATAAAAATATAGGCTACAACCGACTGTATTTAATGTACTGTGCCCAAACTTTAATGACAATTTTTGCTACTTGTGCATTCAGCTGATCAGCAGATTCTAGCCATGCAGCCTTTCTTTCAGCTTTTCAGGTTTTACAGTGACAACTGTACCTTTATGGTTTTTAGTAGGCCATTAAAACATTACAATCTAAAATGGCTTTTTATAGCATTAAAACATTGAAAACACTAAATTAAAAGTTAAAATCACTTAAATTAAAAATGACAATAAATAACAAAAAAAAAAAAAAAACAGACTACATTTTAACTGGTAGAGAAATACACATTAACTCATTTGAGCCAGCTTACATTTGATTTACAGTTACTGCTTTCATAAAAATACACTTATATGTAGGATTGGAATTCTAAAATTCTACAGCGCTCGTTCACTCACCTACTCGTAATGGCAAAATGGATTTATTTGCATGACTTTATTTTTACATTTACAGATGAAGAATGTAACTGTGACATGTCCGTTGTGCACTGGGAAAAACACAGCGTCTTAAATGCATTACACAACACAAATACACTGACCAAAATTATAAATGCAACACTTTTGTTTTTACCCCCATTTTTCATGAGCTGAACTCAAAAAACTAAGACTTTTTCTATGTACACAAAAGGCCTATTTCTCTCAAATATTGTTCACAAATCTGTCTAAATCTGTGTTAGTGAGCACTTCTCCTTTGCCAAGATAATCCATCCACCTCACAGGTGTGGCATATCAAGATGCTGATTAGACAGCATGATTATTGCACAGGTGTGCCTTAGGCTGGCCACAATAAAATGCCACTCTAAAATATGCAGTCTTACTGTATTCGGGGTCCGAAAACCAGTCAGTATCTGGTGTGACCACCATTTGCCTCACGCAGTGCAACACATCCTTCGCATAGAGTTGATCAAGTTGTTGATTGTGGCCTGTGGAATGTTGGTCCACTCCTCTTCAATGGCTGTGCGAAGTTGCTGGATATTGGCAGGAACTGGAACACACTGTCGTATACGCCGATCCAGAGCATCCCAAACATGCTCAATGGGTGACACGTCTGGTGAGTATGCTGGCCATGCAAAAACTGGGATGTTTTCAGCTTCCAGGAATTGTGTAGAGATCTTTGCAACATGGGGCCGTGCATTATCATGCTGCAACATGAGGTGATGGTTGTGGATGAATGGCACAACAATGTGCCTCAGGATCTCGTCACGGTATCTCTGTGCATTCAAAATGCCATCAATAAAATGCACCTGTGTTCGTTGTCCATAACATACGCTTGTCCATACCTTAACCCCACCGCCACCATGGGCCACTCGATCCACAACATTGACATCAGCAAACCGCTCACCCACACGACGCCATACATGCTGTCTGCCATCTGCACTGTACAGTGAAAACCGGGATTCATCCGTGAAGACAACACCTTTCCAAAGTGCTAGATGCCATCAAATGTGGGCATTTGCCCACTCGAGTCGGTTATGAGAATGAACTGCAGTCAGGTCGAGACCCCGATGAGGACGACGAGCATGCAGATGAGCTTCCCTGAGACGGTTTCTGACAGTTTGTGGAGAAATTATTTGATTATGCAAACCGATTGTTGCAGCAGCTGTCCAGGTGGTTTGTCTCAGATGATCTTGGAGGTGAAGATCCTGGATGTGGAGGTCCTGGGCTGGTGTGGTTACACGTGGTCTGCGGTTGTGAGGCTGGTTGGATGTACTGCCAATTTCTCTGAAACGCCTTTGAAGATGGCTTATGGTAGAGAAATGAACATTCAATTCACGGGCAACAGCTCTAGTGGACATTCCTTCAGTCAGCATGCCAATTGCATGCTCTCTCAAAACTTGCGACATCTGTGGCATTGTGCTGTGTGATAAAACTGCACATTTTACAGTGTCCTTTTATTGTGGCCAGCCTAAGGCACACTTGTGCAATAATCATGCTGTCTAACCAGCATCTTGATATGCCACACCTGTGAGGTGGACAGATTATCTCGGCAAAGGAGAAGTGCTCACTAAGAAAGACAGATTTGTGAACAATATCTCAGAGAAATAGGCCTTTTGTACATTGAAAAAGTCTTAGATCTTTGAGTTCAGCTCATGAAAAATGGGGGCAAAAACAAAAGTTTTGTGTTGATAATTTTGGTCAGTGTATATTCGCTGTTTGCCATGGTGGATCGATTTCATCCATGATCGACGTTTAGAACTTAAATTATCGTTTATGAAACTGCTTTAGTCCCAATTGATTTGTTAGGTCATTTCAAGTCAGGTTTTGGACTTTAATCCCTGCTTTTCTTAGAGTCTTTTATGAAACAGCCCCCAGCTCATGACCAGCGTAAACCAGCTTAAACCTGCAGCCATGCTTCAAAACATACCTATGCAGCATATGCTCTTGATATAATAAGCTTTTAGTGCCATACAAACAAGGTACAATATGAAGCTCATAATGAGGTATATTTTCTCCATTTATTCATTTATTTGTTAAGTTGCAGCACACAGTCCACTCATGGTCTGTAGGTGTAGCTGTGGCTTTGGAAGAGGTTTGTTTGTCATTAAAACATGAGCACTCGTCCTTGCAATAAGAGCGAGAGAGAACGAATCACTCACAGAACAGCAGGGGCATGTCCAGGGCTGTGACTGACAACTCTCTGAGCCAATAGTTGCATCATTATGGGCGAGACAGCTCAACGAGCGGTCATTGTCACAGTAACCTTTGCAAACATAATGGTAAAAAATGAATTATCATGTTTTTTTTTGTTTGTCAATTATCAAAAAACAAAAATGTTTGGATGCCTTCTAGGCGAATCCAAAAAGTTCCAGGCATGTTTAAGTGTGTCTTCAATATCCCGATTTTTTTGTGTGTTTATGTATTAATAAAGAAGGCAGTCAGGCTCTAATAGAGTCCTAGCATGAGCATATTCTCTCTGTCTGTCTCTCTGTGGCCTCTTGGCATCTCCAGCAGGTTTTCAGTCCAAGGCCACCAGTGACATTTGCTCCTCTGCTTGTAGCTCTTAAAGCACCGCAAGTTTCCATCTGCTGTCTCGCGCATTCACACTTTCCAAACGAGGAGAGACAAAAGACACAGAGAAGCCTAATGTACACATGAGCCGGGCTATATCTGCATGTGTGCGTGTATTAGAGGATGTAGACAGGCTTTATTATAACAGTATGCATTACTATTCTTAATGCCTCAATAAATGTATGATAATAAAGGTTACAAAATCTTTGAACGTACTTAAAAGATCTCAATATCAAATTTTTGGCTTATGGGTTTATACAAACAATAACCAGCATAATGATGTAATTGCAATTACAATTACATTATTATTTTAAACAACATTTAAAGTATTTAAACAACAGAAAAACAACCAATTTGCTATTTTAATTATAAAAGCATAAAAAAAAACAGAGAAACAAGGAAAGAAAAACAATCCTCAAGTCTATAAACTGCTTGTTTCCATCTGCCCTGGGCTCCTTGACCCAGATAACATTCCCAGGCTGTGGAGGAGAAACATGATTCTACTGACACGATCAGAATCTAATGCCTTGAGGCATCACATGCTCCCAACACCCGCTCCAAAGTTTCTTATGGCCCCAAACTGAGCCAGAGATGCAGTCAAGGGCAGGACCCCAAAGAGGTAGCGCTTTTAAAATGATCCCAGCACAATCTCCAGTTTGTGGAAAGGCTACTGGTCCGGGATCAGTGCAAAGGATAATTTCTTTCAAGATGTTTTTAGATGTTGTGTGACTGAGCACTATGGCTTTCAGCACAATAAAGGAAAACAACATTTAATAAGTCAGATTAGGTAGATTTTATTAGATTTATTGTTTTGGGAGACATTCTCTGCCATGATGTTCTCAAAGTTGAAGAATAATAGACATCATCTGAAAATAGATGGCAAAGAAACATTTTTTTTTCTTTGCAATTAAATGCATTGGAAAAATTGCGCTCAGACCAGAAGCGTACAAGAAAGTTGGAAGGGTCAGTCCTGATGCTGAGAAATTGATAACAAAAGGTTCAGATACCAGACTATCAGACAAAGCACATCCTTAAATTCATTGTAAAACAACTTGTATGCACGGTCAAACATACAAACAGACAGTTGTGCAACAAGTAAATATAGTTTATTAATCAGCACTAAACACTGATAAATATATAGTCTGACTGAAGCAGCCAGTGTTTCTTAGATGGTTTGAGATGTGATCTTATTGAATGCTTGAGGTAAAAATAGTATTATGTTGTGTGTGACCCTAGGAGACACTAATCTATTTTGCATACCAGACTACAGTACAAGATCTCACATCAACAGAGAGATTCGACACAAGTTAGGAAACTGATTTGATGGAGCTTGCTCTGGTTTTTCAGCAGAAGGAAAGTGTTTTGAGGATTGCCTTTTGACAGAAACGTAAAGACACAATGGCAATAAATCAACAGTGTCTTCGGAGAGAGTGGAGAAGTTCATGGAGATCAAGAGAGGATGAAAACATGAGCAGCGACAAAAGATGGATGGATGTGAGTGAAGAAGAGGAGGGTGAGGAGAATCCAGGGGAGAAAGATGAGCGGACAGAGGAGGGTCCAAAAGAGCTGCAAGTAAAGGTTGAAGGATGTCGTGCTAGTTTTCCTTTTGTGCCTGCAAACAGTGACAGTGTTTTTGCTATGTGTACAAATAAAGCCAGTGATGAAGAGGTTGTCAATATATATGATGACAACAATAATACTGAAACAGAATGCAGTAGTAGTTTTCCTGGTACTAACAGTGATTATGTAGTGGATGTGTTTACAAATGATTCTAGTAATGATACTGATAAATATGATGATAAAGAATATAGTGTTAGTTTTGCTGCATCTGCAAGCAGTGACAGTTTAACTGCTGCATGTACAAATAATGAAAATGCTGGCGATGAAGATGATGCTGATAAATATGATGACAAAAATACTGATGAAGAACATAGTAACAGTTTACCTGTTGCATTTGCAAACAGTGGCTGTTTAGTGGTTGCAAAAAATAATGATAAAACCAGTGATGACAAGGATGCTAATGAAAATGATGACAAGGAATTGATTGTCAATTTTACTGTAACATCTGCAAACAGTGAAGGTTTCGTTGCTTCCCTTACAAATAATGCTAAAATCAGTGATGACAAGAGTGGATATAATATACAACATTATGTCGACATCAACGGCAATGAAGAATATATTAAGAGTTCAGCTGTTACTTCTACAAATGGAGAGAGTTCAGTTGCTGTGTGTGCACAAAATGATAAAAGCACTGATAAAGATTACGATAAATATGACAACAATAATGAAAATGACTGTTTTGCTACTGCCTCCATCAGTACCAATGAAATTGGTAGTTCTGAAACAGCCTTAACATTTGGAGGTATAACATCTAGAGATGAAAAGCAGCACATGAAGGACTCCAGCTCTGAACAGGAACTCATAAATCAAGAGTTAGAGGAGGAGGAGGAGGAGGAGGATTATGACGATGATGATGAATATGATGGAAGTAGCAGTTTTGAAGATTCTGAAGTTGAGGACTGCAATATGTATCCCAAAAAGCTATACTCTGATCCAGCTTACCCAGGTGCGGTCTTCCAGGCTCTGGAGAACATGATGTTGTATTCGGTCCTCACTGACTTAACTCTTTTCACAGAAGACGGATACCAATTCCAAGTTCATTCCTTTGTTTTGGCTGCAGTCAGTTACCTTATTCAGACGAGAATCAGACAGAAGCCCAAACAAGAACAGTTTATCTCCTTGTGTTTGGGTCCTGAGGTTCATGGATCGGGGTTGGCAGCAGTGGTGGAGTTCGCCTATACGGGGAACATTGGCAATCAGAACAAAGACAATACAGAATGGATTTGGTCTGCAGCGGTCAGCCTGGAAGCTCCGAGAATTCTGGAACTCTGCAAAGAGGAGGAAGAGAGAGAAGAGGATGAGGCAAAAGGGAAGAAAGTGGACAGAGAAGAGATTTCTGCTGAGGAACATATGAAAATGAGTCTACAGCATATCAAACAGATGTGGACACAAAGAATTGGATGTGATGTGGAGCTTGAAGTGGAAGGAAGAGTGTTTCATGGTAAGAGACTTGAAAACGCAGTCAAAAATGCATGAAGGTAAATGTTGCCTCCATATCATATACATTTATGCTTCACTAGCTCTAAGTATTAAGTTGATGCTCTCTGCATTTGTGAAACTGTTTGTAATGTTTTATGTATGTCTCACCTTCATGAAGCTCACCGGGCACTCTTGGCTGCCGGCAGCGACTACTTCAGAGGCATGTTTACCAGCGGTATGAAGGAGAGCCGACAGGAACTGGTGTCTCTGCTCTTAGTTGAGGCTGCCAAGTTTGAAGCCCTCCTGCACTACACCTACAGTGGGGCTCTTACTCTCGGATGGGGCTGTGTGTTTGACCTCACCTGTACATCTCTTCAATTACAGTTTCATACTGCCTTCTCACTATGCCTTAACTTCCTGCAACAAGAAATAGATGCTTACAGCTGCTTGGACGTAGCTTCGTTCGCAGAGGCCTATGGGATGGCAGACTTACTTGTGCTGGCCAATGACTTTGTCTTGAGGCACTTTCAAGACGTGTCCATCACTCCAAAGTTCCAAGATCTTCCTGTAGAGAAACTGAAGAAGTACCTTCAAAGTGATTCTCTCTGTGTTCCCTCGGAGTTGCCCGTGTTCAAAGCAGTCATGTCTTGGATCGAAGCCTTTCCCAGAGAACGAGTGAAACTCGCCAGGGAGCTGATGGGAACTGTCCAGTTTCCCTTAATGACCTTTAAGGAGTTTAAAGAAGTCAAGTCCATAACATCTTGGTCGAGAATTGGCGCCAAAAATCTATACGATTCTCTTCTTGAAGAGTTCTGTTCCAGTTCTACAGATGTTCAGTCGAATTTCAGGGCCTACATGCCTAAAGACACTCTAGTACTTGTTGGGGGTGAGAGGATCACTGATGATTTTGATAAACGTAGGCCCTGTAGGGAAATGTGGTTTAGCAATTCATTGCAGAACCACGTTGGATTGGTGAAGAAAGTAGAGTGGAGAATTTTGGGAACCTTACCTGAGAAACCAAGATTCAGTCACGGAGTTGGGGTAATGAGGGGCAAGCTTTACGTAGTTGGTGGACGGCATTATTACGGCAAAGCTGATACCATGAATTGTACCTACAGGTAAGATGTCACATGAGGACTTATATATATGTCCTTGTCCAGAGTTGCCCTCTCATACTTTGGACTTCCTGTTCAATCTTTGAACTAGGTATGATCCCATCCAAAACTCTTGGCAAAGGTTGGCCGATATGCATGAGACAAGAGGCAGCTTCACTCTAGTGGCCCTGAATGGTAAAATATATGCTATTGGTGGAGAGAGAGACTCAGAGGTCAATATGGAGAGTGTTGAGGCTTACTGCCCCGACACAAATACTTGGAGGTTAGTACAGTAAAAGAATAACACAATAAATACATTTGCAATTTCAGAAATAATCTAAAAGGCATCATTCTTGATCAATATTAGCTGTTCTTCCTAGAACAATGTTTCCAAAAAGTAATCACAGGCCTGAAACTACCTTCTGAATCTTGTTTAAGACCCAAACTCTGAATCACTCTTACCCAAAACTTTGGTTTGTTTATGGACCTAGCATATGCTGGTCAGGTATGTTTTAAAGTGAGCCTGCTGGTTTGATCTGATTTAAGTTGGACTTTAGCTGGTCATGAGCTGGTTTAAGCTGGTTCTTAGCTGGTCCGGAGCAGAAGCTAGTTACTTAGAACCAGCTTAAACCAGCTCAAACCAGCAGTCATGCTTCAAAACATACCTAAACAACATATTCTGGATTTTTCAACAGGGTAGGCACCATATAGAGTCCATTCAATGGGTTGTATGCCTTGTCTAATTTTCATGGCTTTTCATGTTATATTGTGTCAGTTCAACAACTGACAGCAAAGTAATAACATTGCAACCCATTGAGCAGACTGTATATCTATTCCTAATAACGTTGCCATTGGCACCCATCTACCCCGACCAAGGTCCAGAGGAATGTTGCTCTAGGACAAACAACGTTGATTCTGAGTAAAGTCCTACTTGGCTAAATCACTTTGTTCAATGTGTAATGTAAAGTTAACATCATAGATACCTACTGATAACCATTCAAAAAAGTTCTGCCATCCTCCATTCAAAGCTTTTCTTTTTCATTCTCTCATATTCCAGTTTTGTTCACCCATTAAACCAAGCTCTATGCTGTCATGCGGCCAGTGTATGGAATGGTACGATCTTCCTATCAGGAGGCTTTAACAGCCAGTACCAATGCCTGTCGTCCATGACCTTTTACCACCCAGAACGAGGATCCACTAACCTGGCTATGATGACACATGACAGAGCCCTGCACTGCATGGAGACCCTAAGTGACCGTCTATACGTGGCAGGAGGGGTTTCATGTGATGCTGATGGCCATCTGGTAGATCAATTAGCCTGTGAGGTCTATGACCCTGTGGCCAACTCCTGGAGTGCCATTATGCCCTTCCCAGTGCCTCATGTTGGGTCAGCATCAGCGGTCTTGGAGGGGAAGGTCTATGTCATCGGAGGCTACTGCCAGGATGACTACAGTGATACCAAAACGGTGCACCGCTATGATCCTGCAACAGAACGCTGGGAGAACATGAGCGTGACACCAGGCCCGAATACATACATAGCTGCCTGTGTGCTGCCCATACCTGCTCATCTTAGACAATAAGAGGGAAATACCTTGAATATAATGCAATGTCCTTAGTTATCCACTCTAAAAAATAAAGGTGCTTCATGATGCCATAGAAGAACCTTTTTTGTTTAAATGGTTCCATAAAGAACCATTTTTCTTCATCTGAAGAAACTTTCTGTTTCACAAAAGGTTCCTTGTGGCGAAAGAAGGTTCTTCAGATTATAAAAAGGCAAGAAGGAGATGCTTCTTTAAAGAACGTTGGACTTAATGGTTCTTTATCAAACCAAAAATGGTTCTTCTATGGCATCGCTGTAAAGAACCTTTTAAAGCACCTTTATTTTTAAGAGTGTTGCATTGTACATTGTCTCCACCTCATGGCAAGATGAGAAACCATATTCAAATCAAAAAATGAATTTTTCAACTTGGGGCAAAAGACGCTTTCAGAAATGATTTTAGGTCATTTGAAAGGGAAATTTGTTGAAAGTCTGGAGATATTGCTGACATTGTGGCATTATCCCAACTCCACATAGGCCTTTTCAGAGAAAAGCACATTGAAATGTCATAGCATGTGCAATAATACATTCCTGGAAACAAATTATCCATGAATTGGCATCAAATATCCCTCCTTTTCAATTACATTGATCACTTTATTGGTTAAATGAATATTACATTTTGGAAGCTTCATGTCAGATTTTATATTTGTTTTGTAGATTGCTCTTAGAATTTATTAAACAAAGGAAAAAAGTTTATTTCTACTTTGTGCATTCATTTTGTCAGTGCATTGTTGTCAATATTGCACTTTCAATTTTTACAACTGCTTTTTGTCTCACAAAGAATGTCAATCAGGCTTATTTGACTGTATGTGTGTGTGTGTGTGTGCACGCATTTACACAACTATTCTTCAATGACAAATTTGCCATCTAGGAACATACTCAATTAAAAATAGGAAGAAAAAACAGAAGTCTATGATAGAAGTCCCCGTTTGGACAGCCAAGTGATGTGCCTGAATGAAAATTAATGTTCCATACAAGAGTAAAAGATAAACTCTTGTCTGTATATCTGAAATATTGAGCATTTAATTACATGTATGCACAACAAAGAAACATTAGCTATGTTTTCAGGACTTTCAAACAGTTGTTTTTGGCATTTTACAAAATAATACACAAATATAAATTATACAGGAGTAGAATCCAGTGGGTAAAGCAGGTAGCCTGTGAAAGTGGAGTAGTTGTACCGTCGATCCACAAAGATCCAGGATCTGATCCACAGCCTCATGTGAACCTCCTCTCCAACATCCAGCTCCATCACGGCTCCATTGGACATTAGGTCGTTGCGCTCGCCAGAATTATACTCGTATGAAGACACAAATCGTGCTGTGCCTTTAAAGATGCTCAGACCCATATCATGAGAAGAAAACGCGGAGCCTGAGTACCTGAAGTAATACACACCTTTAACAGGTGCTTTGAAGACTCCTGCAACAGATACACAAGCAAGGATCTCAATACTACAAATTAAACCACGTTAAAAATTCAAATGTAAATGTCAAACTTAATATGCAGAAACCTGTGACAGGGTCATATGCATTGCCAATGTTGGTTAGGATTTTATCAAAGATGAGCTTAGTCTCGTCACTAAAAGGTCCTCGGTGTGTACTCTCTGTAGCTGACATGGATGCAGTGAATGCAACTTTAGGACTCTCTATGAACAGAGAAAAAAGAATCATTTACTTTAAAGCCAGTAAATAAAACTAGAAAAAAATAAAATAGAAAATATGTTGCATTGCTATGCGATTTCTCAAGATAAGTTGTTCAAAAGTGCATCTAAATGTAAAACAAACCAGAGAACGTACCTTTAATCTGTTTCTGCAGCTCATGAATCAAGCTTTTCTGTGCTGCGATTTCATTTTTAGCAGTGTTCAGATCTGCCGTCAGTCCATTAAGTGAAGCTTTAAGCTCCTTCAACTCAGAGAAGATATTCACCACAGGAGTCATAATATCCTCATCCTGTGCCGTGCAGGAGCTTAATACAGAAATTAAGAAAAGCTGAAATAAAGCCATGACTGTTTTTCTTGTGCTAAAGAGAAGAGCGAAGGTCCACCGTTGCTGTGCTTCTTATCTTTATAGAGTTACTTTTGGTTAATGATTAAGAATTTGGTGTTTTTACATCATTAGATTTACCGCTCACATCTGAGGAAAAAAAAAACACAAATGCAAGTACTCAAATATAACTAATCAATAAAAAACTTTCTAGAATTGCACAAGTGAATGTCCATGATTCAGTCATACTGTTGTAGTCTACTAACTGCTCACCTCAAATCACAAGTCTTATGTTCAAATGAAAGCAGATTCTTTCACTTGATATTGGTGTAAAAGATGCATATGTAATGAGCTCACAGTATAAACAACAAATATTTGCCATGTTGAATCTGTAATGGAAAAAAATGCAGAACAAATCCCAACCAAATCAAACTAAATTAAAAGTGTTGTTGTACAATTTACTCTGGAGACAAAATTCCATTACATATTTCACAGCTTGTTTACTTGTGGATACTTCTGAAACCTAATACATAGACAACATGCAAACAAAGACTAGCACTTTAAAATCAACATAGCCATAGCATGCTATGGATTTAAAAAATACAACCATGAACAGAGGTAAACAAAGTTAAAATACTGGTGCACATGAGACAAAGTAAAACAGGGCACCCTTATTTTGTAAGGAAATGCTGTAGGCCTATTAAAAACACTCAAACAGCATTCAGTCCTGGTTTACTTGACAGAAAGAGACATGTTGCATGTTGTGTCATGTTCCATAGTACAGTAATGATATCAGATGGTAATACATTGCTATGATGATATTAAAGTATTCATAGTAATGACGGTACTTTTTTGTGTACTGTTAGTGTTTTGATACTGTTGAAAAATTTATTACCTGCAGTTCAGAGTCCAGTGTCACATGTAGGTGTGGATCGACAGTAAAGATGTGTTTTTCGACGCCAACATTTAATGGATAACGGTAAGCGACAGGTGTGGATTTAACAGATTGTAAGTAAATATCAATTTAATTTGTTTTCATTATCTGTATTCGGTATCATGTACCACTCCAAACTTTACTGTTCACGTAAACTGTTCCAATGATTCAAACTGAATTGTGAGCTAATTAAAATCATCATCTTCTTCTTCTTCTCTCAAGTTTTTTGGCAGGTTGGCAAACCAACTTTAAAGGTGCATGTCCGCCACCTACTGGTCTGGAGTGTGGAATGCACACGGTTATGGATTACATCTATTAGTTTACCAAATCATCATCATCATCTTCTTCTTTGGTGGACTGGAGTGTGGATCGCCAATTCAAATGATTTTGAACAATTCATTAAAATGAGCCATTAGTAAAACTGTGGCTATATAGCTAGTTGAAAAATATGGACGCACAACATAATTGCTGAAATATTGCAAGAGAAAATTGCGAGAGTCAGGAAATGCACCGTATCCAATAGGGATTTATCTGTGAATATAAAAATAATAATCCACAGCATATTAGACACATCCAAGATGGTGCCATTATCAACTTGACAAGCCCACCCATATATTTATATCTGTATATATTAAGGCTGTCAGTTTAACACGTTAACGTAATTAATTAGTGATGAAAAAATAACGCAATTAAAATATTTTACCCAGTTAACATCCTGGCCCCACCCCCAGACCTGTACATCATCTTACATTAAGTGTTTTTGCTCAGTTTTTGCAGAGAACATATTACCTTTGAAACCATAGCAGAATCAATGTACGTCTCCGACCAACACAGCGGTGTTTAGATTCTGAATGAATCCGCGTTTTGAATGAATCGTGTGAATCAGTGATTCAAAGGCCCATTTTAAAGAGAGCCATATACTTAATTCCCGAATGAATCAGCTGTTTAAAAAGAATTGTATAAATGAATAAATGACTCATAAAAGACATTTACCACCACCGGCTGGCAGATTTACTTTCTAATTTGGAGTACAATTTCTTAAAAAACAAAAAAAAATATATATATAATAATAAATAATAATAATAATAATAATAATAATAAGTAAATAAATAAATAAAAGGGATAGTTCACCCAAAAATACGTAAATTCTGTCATCATTTACTCACCTTCATGTCATTTTAAACCTTTCTTTTGTGGAATATAAAATAAAGTATTTTGAAGACTGTTGGTAACAAAGCTGTTTTGGTTACCATGACTTTCATTATTTGAACACAAATTACTGAGTTTCTCAGTAAAAGTATTCTTTTATGTTCCATAGTTCACGTTAGGTAGTTGCAGCCTAAATGTTTATGTGTAATAAATTTAACAGTTTGTAATGTCTACTTGATACTTTCTCATTTAACACAAAAATAGCTTTAAATAATCTTTTGTGGGTATTTTCACAGCCAAATTTATTTGGCTAATTAATTAATTTGATTAATTACATCAACAAATCATGTAATTAATTAGATTAAAATTTGTAATCGACTGACAGCCCTAATATATATTAAGCAATATATGCCTGTTGATTAAAAAAAATAAATAAATAAACAACTAATTACAAGTGTAAGGAATTACAGTCTCTGTGGGAAGAAAGAATCATACAGGACAGCGGATAAAAGAAATATCAACTATAAATATAAATATTCACATACAAAAATGTAGCAATGAAATAGTTCTAACTAAAATGGCTTTCAAAGAGCATAATTTACGACACACAGACCTGCTCCCTAAACGTTCCAAAGCAATCACATAAGAGTTTACATTTCAGATGCATCTCTACAAGGCAGCTTGGTAGGTTTTTGAGTAAAGCTAATAAATATGTGCTCATCTTATTCTCATTTTCTGATTTGATCAGGCAGATGAAGGAGGCATGCACGTATATCTGTGACGGGACCAGGCATCTTTCCCATGCTTTCCCATCTCTGAGTCACAGGGTCATAGCGATGAGTGAGTCTTGACTCGCTATAGTCCTCCTGGCAATAACCACCGAGAATATACAGCCTTTCCTCCAGGACGGCAGAGGCCGCGCCGACGTGGGGAATGGGAAGAGGAGTGAACACCGTCCAGATGTCACGTACGGGGTTGTAGATCTCACAGACTAGTTGATCGGTGTAGTACTTACGGAGGTTGCACACTCCACCAACTACATAGAAACGGTTTTTCAGGTTCTCCATGCAGTGCTGGGCCCGGTCGTGGGTCATCTCGGCGAGGTACGTGGTTCCCCTCTCTGGGTGGTAGAGGAACATGGACACCAGGCATACGTATTTGCAGTTGAAACCTCCTGATATGAAGATCTCGCCTCCCCAAACGGTGGCAGCATGACCGCTCAAGGCTTGGTCCAAAGGATGGCAGAAGCTGATCCACAGGACAGAAAAGTCGATATGTAATAGCTCCATTTTATTTCTCCACAACATTTTAGGAGAAACTCTTAAGACAAATGCGAAAGAGCAACATTTTTCTCCAAACAGACACATCAGATGTTTCTCCAAGCAGCATAATTTATTTAAAGATATGTTGTTGTGCTTCTAAGAGCCACTAGGTGTCAGTCATTTCATTCTTTACATTGCTTTTACATTTTTACAATAAACAGAAAGAGTAAAGTTAATTATTATAAAGGAATATTAAAAAAAAAAAAAAAAAAAAATATATATATATATATATATATATATATATATATATATATTAGCTTGCTCTTTTATCCTGTTTTACTTTCTCCTCTTACCTCCAGGAATCTGTTTCTGGTGAGTATTTTTCCACACTGTCAAGATTTGTGTTGATGTCTTTGTCTCCTCCGACTGCAAACAGGGCATCTCCACTTACCACCAGCGTAAAGTTACTCCTCAGTTCATGAAGGTCTGACAGCCTTTTCCAGTGGTCTTGCTCAGGGTCATACCTGATAATGTATAGGTCCAGGTATTGTTAGAAAAACAGGTCACAGAAAAATGTTGGGAAAATTCAGGTTGACACATTCAGAAAATGTATGTATGTATTTTTAAACAAAATTAATACAACTTGACCCCAAAAAGGATTCACTTAAAATAAAATTAAAATAAAATAATCTCTCATTTTCAGTTAGTTTACTTTAAGTATTGGAATAATTAAATTAAAAAAAAATGGGAAAGTGAAAGTATGTTTATATATATATATATATATATATATATTATAGCAAAAGCAGATTACGCCAACAGTCGTTTTTTGGCACTTTAAAACTTTAAAAACACTTGTTGTATCTTTGTAATCTCATATATATATATATATATATATATGTATAAACGAAATTCTTCTCATCTAGCACGTTATTTCAACGTTACTGTCAGCCTTGTCACTTGACCTGAATACAGCGTGCTGATTCGCTAAAATTGACTTATCGGCTTCTGTTCACAAACAATGGCGCTTGTCAGCTCCTGCTGTAAAAGGTGAAATCGCTATGCCTTTAAAATGGACAATAGCGGCTTTTTTGACAAAATGTGTTTAGGGTTCAGATTGCGCTATATAAACAACTGCGCTATCATAAACAATGTATGAAAATTTTATTTGGATCTTCCTTTTTTGCAGAACAAAAGTAACTTTCCAGGCTGTTTTTATTTATTTATTGGCCATTTTAGCCCAATAAATATTATGACAGAACAGTTAGTTATTGGATGGGAGAAAGAGGAGGGAGGGATTGGGAAAGGTCCACCAGCCAGGACTTGAACTCAGGATACCCAAAGTGCAATGGTGCTGTATGTTGGCACGCTGACCACAAAGCTATCAGTGTCGACAGGCTGTTTTTTATTTTAATTTTAATTTTAAAATATAAATAGCCAGTATGTTACATTAGCCTGACAAAACCATGATTAGCTTGCTTACTTACTTGTATAACTAATTTATATATGAAATGCACAAAAGCGCACTTTTGATTTCTTAGCGTCTTTAAACAGTCATTACTTTACCTGTAAACAGATTTCATGGTGTCAGTCTTAGAGTAGAAGTAGCAGCCTCCAGCTACATATAGTTGACCATCAAGGACCCCAACGCCGTGTCTAAATCTGGGCTGATCTGGCATTTCTCCCAGCAATCTCCACTCAATTTCCTTCACGATGCCTGTTCCACTTCTCAGAGAGTTGGCAAACCAGAGCTGCCTGCTGGGAATCCGATTCCCCATGTCTGGATGCAGCTCATCACCTCCAACCAAAACCAGGGCATCTTTGGGGTGACGTATACGTCGCTGCGCCACGCAGTCAGAGATGCCAAATCCAAACTCCTTCAGTGCTGATTTGTAGAGTTCAACCTCGACCTCTCCACTGCATTCCATGCTCAGGTTCACAGCGCGAACTTCTCGAAATTCTCGGAAGGTCATGAATGGGAAACGCACAGCACGCATGAGCTCTTCGGCCTGTGGGAGCCGTTCAGTGGGATCCGCTTCCACCCAAGTGACAACCGCTCGGAAAACAGCCAGCTCTGATGGAATGGACAGCGCGTCACATCGGAGGAACTGCAGAAGCTTCTCGGCCGGGAGGTCCTGAAACTTTGGAGTGGCAGATATTTCTTGGAAGCGTCTGAGAACAAAATCCTCAGCCAGCTCCATCAAGTCAGCCATACCGTAGGCCTCTGCGAAAGACGCCACATCCAGGCAGTTGTGGACGTCCATTTCTTGCTCCAGGAACTTGAGGCAGAGCGAGATAGCTGGCTGAAATTGAAACTGGAGTGAGGTGCAGGCAAGTTCAAACAC
Source organism: Labeo catla (assembly GCA_012976165.1). Lineage (NCBI taxonomy): Eukaryota > Metazoa > Chordata > Actinopteri > Cypriniformes > Cyprinidae > Labeo > Labeo catla. Next base: position 110,755 of record VONZ01000741.1, read on the forward strand.
GCAGCCCCATCCGAGCAGCAGAGCACCGCTGTAGGCGCAGTGCAGGAGGGACTCAAGTTCAGCAGCTCCGATTAACAGTAGAGACACGGACTCTTGCTGGCTCTCCTTCATACCACTGGTAAACATACCTCTGAAGTAGTCACTGCTGGCTGCCAGGAGCACCCTGTGAGCTTCATGAGGCAAAGAATTGAGTCAGCACTTTTTAAGGACAGTATTGAAATTTGTAATTTATTTACTTAAACTATTGTTTTCTTTTTTTACAGCTTGAGGGCAGCAGTTTATAAAATGGAGAGAAATGGTTGCCATTTCTCACCTGTTCAAATTTCACATTTTTAAAACGAGTAATGAGTAATGTATGGATGGAATGAAATCAAAAGGTTTATAAAGTCATTGATAAAACTGATATAACATATATATGATATGTTCTCTTTCTCTCTCTCTGTCTTTCTCTCTCTACCACTTCTTCTCTTTTCAAATTATAATTTTCTTTTTCTACAGCGCTGTAAAACTAACAACATGGAGGAAAAATGATTGTCATTTTCTGCTGTTCAAATTAAATTTTCAGATGTGCAGTAAACGTTATTTATTTTATTTATTTATTTAAACATGATTATAAAAACTACTTAAATGTCTTAATTAAAGTATGGCCTAATCCTTGCATAGTCTAAACCCTGTCTGTGAAACCAGGCCTTAAACAACAAATTCAAGCACAGCAAACTGACAAAATGGAGGGAAATAAGCGGTAATCATTTTATTTTCCTGTTCAAAAACTCTCACTGACATGACAGATTTTTTTTCCCTCTACCTTGTTCATTTTTAAACTATTGTTGTCTTTTTATACAGCTTAATAAAAGTCAAACACAGCATTTGACAAATAGACGGAGACAAATGGTTGTCATTTTCTTATGTTCAATTTCAGATTTCAAATGTTCAAAACATTCCATTGGATGGAATGTAAATAAAAATCCCCCCCCCCCAACCTCTGTTCTTCTCTTATATTTAAATTTTGATATCTTTTTCTACTGTTTCATGAAAGTCAAGCCCCAGCAGGTGGAAAAATGGAGGGGAAAAACAGTAGACATTTATTTATTTATTTATTTATTCATTTATTTATAAAACATTCTAATTTTAAATAATTGAGGCTGCAATGGAATAGAATTTAAACATTCAGATTTTTAAAACATTCAGATTTGAAAAATCAGATCAAATTTAATGAAATTAAAAGGTTTGTGAAGTGAAGGGAGGGAAATTGGCCACCCTTTTCTTCTGTTCAAATTCAAATGTCAAATGTTCAAAACATTCAGATTTGAATAATGCATGGAATGTAATGGAATTAAAAGGATTCCATTACACTTAAACTGTCATTTTTTTCTCTAAACTGTTGTGTCTTTTAGTGTGTCTTGTCTTTCTCTACAGCTTGAAAAAAAAGCCAAGCCCAGCAGTTGACAAAGTGGAGGGAAATTGACCATCTTTTTCTTCAGTTTAAATTTCAAATGTTCAAAACATTCAGATTTGAAAAATGAATGGAATGAAATCAAGAGAAACCAATGAGCAACCATATGGCAGTATCCTGGCAAGTGGCAACCACCCACAACACTAGCACTGTGTTGACTTCTTTTAACGGTAAGTATCACTCTTACTTGTCCAAGTGGTATTTTTATGTGGGTAATCTAATCTATCTAATCGAATCTAATCGAATTATGTTGTTTTTTTTTTTTTTGCCTGTTACGTTGTCTCCAGGTGCCTTACCATGAAAGACTGTTCCTTCTGCAACCAGTTCTACATCACATCCCACTCTTTTGGCCCATAAATCCTGCATGGACTGCAGGCCGACCTTCATTTGTTCTTCTGCTGAGATCTTTTTCAATTCTTCTTTCTTATTACTTCCATCTTCCTTCACTTTGACAAGCTCCAGGACTCTTGGAGCTCCCAGACTAACAGCTGCAGTATGAATCTGCGTCATGTTGTCTTTGCTCAGATTGGTGATGGCTCCAGTGTAGGCAAACTCCACCACTGCAGCCAAACCAGAACTAATAACTTCAGGACCTAATCTTAGTGAGATTTCCTTCTCATCTCCATCCCTCTCCTGGAGCTTTTGCTGGATGACGGAGCTCACCGCAGCCATGACAAGTGAGTGAACCTGGAGGCTTTGCCCATCCTCTGTGCTCAGGATCATGTCCGTGAGGACGTTCTCCATCTTCATCTCCTCCAGAGTCTGGTAGATCTCACCTGGGTAACTTTGTCTGTGGTACCTTTGCAGTTCATCCTCTTCCACATCGTCACCGTCATTTTCCTTCACCGCCTCCTTTTTCATTCCTATCCTGCTGTCGTTGTAGGACATGATCCATTTTAGCCTCCTGTTCTCCTCCTCAACCTTCTCTCCTCCTTCTTCTATCATCCTTTTCCTGCGCTCTTTCTCTTTTCTCCAGCGTTCCTCCCATTCCATGGGCAGATATTTTCTTGTAAATTCCATGGAAAAATGTCTGTCTGGTGTTTTGGTGTTCTTGTCTGGGTTTTATTCTCGTTTTACCTTATTGTTGTTCTCCGTTTACAGCACTCACTCTTGTCGGTGCTTCTTCACTCCTGTATTTCCCTGAAGTCAACAACATGCTAATTATAGGTTCTGGGTTGGTAGATCTCATTTCGATAGACCTGCAGCCTTTCTAGAGAGGTCACAGTCTGCTGCTTTGGGTTCAGATCAGGACAGTCACAATGATTCCGAAGTTAGTTAGAACTGATTAGATTCAACATTACTACAAAGCCAGTGAAATGCAGTTTGCACCAGAAATGTAAAAAGCAATATATGAGGTCAAAAGTTTACATACACCTTGCAGAATCAGCAAAATGTTATTTTATCAAAATAATAGGGATCATATGCATGTTATTTTTTTTTATTTAGTACTGATCTGAATAAGATATTTCACATAAAACATGTTTACATATAGTCCAAACAAGGGACTCATGAACAACTATCACAGTATATATAAACACAGCTGTGGATCATTCATGTAACAACACAGTATTTAGAATCATGTGTATGTAAACTTTCGAACAGGGTAATTTTTATAAATTCAGCTATTATTTTCTCTTGTGGACTTTATGTAAATTATGTGAAATATCTCATTCAGATCAGTACTAAAAAAAAATAAATAAATAAAAAAATAACAACATGCATTTTGTAGGAACCCTCTTATTTTGATAAAATAATTAACATTTTGCAGATTCTGCAAGGTGTATATAAACTTTTGACTTCATCTGTTTATAAGCCAGGTTATCTTATGATTTTCATTATGCAAGATTAAATGTTTTATCTTGTAAAATATGATTGTTGCTAAGATATTAGGTATGCCAGTTCTTAAGTTTTTCTTTCTTTCTTTCAGTTTCTTTTTTTCTTTGTCATGTGTTTGCTTTTGGTGAAATATTAAATAAGAAGCAGGTAATTAGGAGATTTTAAAACATTAAATATAAATAAGAGCACATTTCTGTTTTGTAAGAAATTTGATTAATTAAGATTGGTTAGAAAAAAATGATCAGAATTAATACAAACAAGGGTGTAAGGGCACACATGAGAAAGGTCAGACAGGTGGTTGAGCGTAAAATAAAGCAGAAATACAGCAAAATGCATTTCTGAGACTGGACCTGCCTGCTTGACGTTATTAGAAGCAGCGTCAGAGGGTGTTGCAGCAAAAATTAAAGGTTTCTCACAGTACATACCGTACCATCTCGAATGAAAGCAGGCAGATTTGTGCTGTTCTGTGTAGGTGTCCGTCTTCATTTTTAAACTCTGTAATCATAATATTTTACTTTTATATATACACGCTAATTCATACACAGTAAACAAATGACCCGACGCACTGTTTACAGATATTATCTGGTGTGTCATTTCACATTTTGCAGAAGTAAAGAGCAGCAAATTGTTCTTGTGGCTTCTTATGATTACGACAGAGACATTTACGCACTGAAAGATACTTACTTTTAGCCAGTGATATAAACTGAGCATGCCAAAGTATTGACTGGATAACTGGCCAGATGACAAATCAAATATGCACTTTTCTTAAACATCAAGTTTGTATGTTATTTGTATGTATGATTTAAGTTAATATTCATATTCATATATATATATATATATATATATATAATTTTGTTATTAATTACACGTGGTGATAATGTTATATTTATGTGATACGTTATATTTAGGTGAACCATATTGCTCAGAATCCAATTTTAAGTTCTAAAACGTTTTTATCAGGGCATACCAGTAACCCAGCAGGTTGATGTTGAACATTTTTCCTCTGTTTACCACAAAGTAGACGTGTACTTTTCAGAAAGCTGATTCTTATTTAGTACAGTCATATTGTTTCTGTTTGGGGGCAAATTCAGGAAGAACACACTATTGAAAAATACAACAAATCGAACACAAATAGACATTTGACCGAAGTGAACTCTTGTATTTATTCATGTAACATTAAAATGATCATAAAATTTGGAAAAATAAGCATGTATCAACCTGATAATTATAATCTATTTGCACCATTAGAACAGAAAAGAAAAGAAGATAAGCATTAACTGTGTGTTTACACAACTGCTTGTTAATAGTGTCCAACAAATGAGCTATTAAAAGTTTTTTCCTCCGTTTTTCAGTCGCTGACGCATTTCTGAGAGTGTTCTGTGCATGCAACACCTCATTTCTTGGTTGCACTTTTCTTTGTACTTGTTAACAGAGAAGACGTTTTGAAAACCAAGGTCACTTACGCAAGAGTACACAAAGTGGACAAGCCCACCCAAATGGGCTTTGTGTTCCAATAAATGACAAAAAATAAAAGCCACGTAAGAACTTTTACTGTTCATAAAAATAACCTTTTTATGGCACACGGTTCCTTGAAACTTGTATAAACTGTGTAAATGGTTTATTGTGTTCTTTCGGACCGTTCTGATTGTTGACTCAAGTGCTCTTTGAAATCTAAATTCTAGGAATGGAACTGATTGCCTGATGTCCACTCTATAAATTACATATCCTTTGGCCATCCATATTTTGCCCTCATGAAAAGCTCGATGGTTCCAGTAAACACCACCTGCATGCCAAGATCTGATTGGTTAGATGAGAATGTGGGTGTGTTTACCAAATACCACTGTATAGATAGTTGGAACAAACGTGATGAAGCAGGTTCACGTTCCTGAAGAAAGTGCACGTCACTAACAAAACATTTCATATTATTACTCATAACAAATGAATGAGAACATTAAATGAAAGTAGCAGATATCAGATGGCGCACAAATGCTGGTACTGCTGGTTCAAATCAGTGCCTTTACAGTAATTCCTTATGTGAAAAATCAGAACATTACAGAAATGGAAATGTTCTCAGTACATTTTCATAACATTCATTATCTCGCTATTAAGTTTTATGTGTTGTCATAATGACCAGTTTTTTCATTGATGTAGAGTTTAAACTCAATTAAACATTTATATATAGTGTTTTTCACAATAAAAGCAGATTTTATAGAGAAAAAGTATTAGTGAGCAGCAAAACCCCCTCTTCTAGGTCTTAGGAGGAAGAAATCTTTGCAATATCCAGGAATTCAAATGTTTGAAGCGAGACACTGCAGGTGAATAGGATAAAAAAAAAATTAAAAAAAAAAATTATCGCCATACTTACCCAGTTGATTGATTACACTGACAATTGAAAACAGTTTTTGTATTATGTTTTCTAAAATGTTATGTTTAAATATGCAAATTAGGCATTATTTATTGAAATATGCTCTAATTTGCATACATTTCTAGTACAAAAATCTAATACAAAAACACTGGATTTCAAAATTCTTGTTTATTATTATTATTATTATTATTATTATTATTATTTATTTTATTTTTTTTGACATATTAGACTCAAAAGTTTTTACAGAGGGATTTTAGGGTATCTCATTTTTGTTACTCTATAATTTAGAAAATACTTAGAACAGACAGAAAACCATACATTTCCACTTCAGTAGCACTTACACACACCAAACTTTACATTTTATCCCTGTCTATATCCTGAAGGTTTTATATAAACAAATCCCTATATATATATATATATATATATATATATATATATATATTTTTTTTTTTTTTTTAGACAGCAGTGATATTACATGGCAAATAGAGATTTTTCCTGCTTCTCAGATGTTTTTCCTGAGAAAAAGACCTCAGTAATCTCATATATATATATATATATATATATATATATCAGATGAAAACTCAATGTCTCAGATTGTCTGCCATCAACTCAAACATTTCTCATCAAACGATCTGACCTGCTCTACACGTTCATTTTATAGCTCTAAACCTTTACCAGATGACAACCATTGACTCATTTAGGTCTGCCTTTATTTCAGGAGAAACATTTAAGATAAAGCTAATGAGCTGGAAGGAGCAGCATCTGACCAAATGTCTCTCCATTTCATGTCATTTTTGTCTAGGTGAAACAGTTAATGTAAAAGCCCAGGTTCACAACAAGTTTCCTGGCCTGTGCAACTAAACAAGCAAGTCATGCAAGTCTTTTAGACCAATAATAATATTTAATCATTTAATTTATGATGCTCATTGCTCACTTTAGATGAAGGATATTCAATGTTCACACGTCCAAACTGTTGGTAGACAAACTCTCTATTTGACAGATGTGGCATGTTGGGAAACCAGTCTGTTGATGTTTCTGAAGAAGACTTCAAAGATAGCAAGAGAACACAATACAAAGAACTGCCAGTCATGGTTCTGCAACAATGTTTGTGTACGTCTAATAATGGGTGTGTTTAAGTAGGCTCAATTAAGGTATAAAAGAAAGCACAACTCAATTTCTGATAGCAAAGGAAGGTCTGTTCATCTCCACTCGCCTGGGCGCTGTGCTTTCCGTGGATGTGCTGGATCATTTCACTGTTCTCCGTAAGGATTAAAGCAGGAACGGTCAACATCTTAAAGTGTGAAGTACTAGAAAGCCCACGATGGCCAAATATATCAATCGCATCAGAAACTTAATTCCGGGTCTTCGCCGTCCGGACAACAATGGTCCGCCTCAAGGTGTTACCGTGGAGGCTGATTTTGGGAAGGAGAAGGATTTGAAAAAAATGTCATTCTACAATCCAGTCGATCCTGTGCCAAAATATGACTTTTATGCCAAAGACACATGGGCAGGACGTATTAAAAGAACCAGGCCGTCACTGGATGTTCTGCGCCAACCAGTAAGTAAAAAAAAAAAAAAGAAGTGGTCAATTGAAACAAAATGCATGTCTAACTAACATACAAGTGAGTCTAACTGAATATTGCTCTCAAAGATTGTTTATATGGCAACATATCTGATTTTGATGTTTATTCTCTGGATGTTCCTGTCAATAGCCGGACCGTGATGATCTTCCCCCACCACCAGAGGACGATGGACGGCCCAAAGTAAAGCTTGTTCGATTTGGATGGGTTCTGGGAGTCATGGTGAGAAAGCAACAATCATAAATGTGATCTTATTAACATCTCTAGATGTTTCTCCAAGATTTTTAATGGTGAGCTACAGTAATGCCTAGGACAGTGCTCAGATTTTGCAAGAAATCTGTTAGATTTCTTTCTCAGTGAACCCAAATTTATTTATTTATTTATTTATTTGTGGATTACTTCTGTTGGCCTCATTTGTAAGTTGCTTTGGTTAAAAGCATCCGTTAGATGATTTAATGTAAATATAAATACAATATCATTCTTGTTTTTAATAATTAGTCATCAGTACAGTGACAAATACTGAAAAACTTAACATGTTTCTCACTTATCAGTGAAATGTGTGGGTTTTTTTTAAAGCAAAATTAGTAACTTACGTAATTTGTTCAAATCCATTGAGTTATTTATTTATTGATTTATTTATTTTATTTTATTTTTCTCAGTGGTTTCAGCAAAACCATTCTTAGTTGGCCATTGATATGCATACATCAGTATAGGTATCCTAAAACCCCAAATTAAAGTTTCTGTCATAATTGCAATTTATTACAATTATACAGTGTTGGAGAAAGTTACTTTTAAAATGAATGCATTACAATATTGCATTACTACACACTTTCACACCAAATAGTGAAATGAATAAGTCTCAGGCTGAAGGAAAATTAAATTCATCTTCAACCTTCAACCATCTTCAGAAAAAGGTTTAACACAAATGTTAGTTTATCTAAATCTGTTGTTTTCTTCACGAGTGAGATGAATTAATGCATGTTCACGTTTAATCTGGAACTACAGTAACATCATGTTTACACAGTGTACACAACACCTCTGCCCTTCTGATTTCTCTCAACATGGGGGCAGGTGACTTGTCAGTCCATAAATGGGAAAACAAAGTAATTGGCATTACTTATTTGAAAAATTAACTTAATCTTGTAAATTAAAAAAGTAATGTGTTACTTTACTAGTTACTTGAAAAAAGTAATCTGATTATGGTACTTGTATTACTTGTAATGTGTTACCCCCGACACTGCGCATATATTTAAAGAAAATCATTGCATCATATGATCAAAGATTGAAATGTGTGCCTAAAATTTTTCCATGTAAAATTACCACTGAAGCATTTTCTCAGGTCTATAATTTCACTTGCATAAGTTTGAAGCCCTGGCTTAATTTTCAGGAAAATAATTGCAATACAAATAAATAAATAAATACAGGTCCTTTATCCAAACTGTAATGTTTTATTTCTCTGTTTTAAATATGGGGTGAACTATGATTCTATCTTGTTTTTAAGTAATATTAAGGAACACATTTATAGACCACTAATGTTTTTACTATGATTGCGTTTCAGATTCGCGCCATGTTGAACATCTGGGGAGTCATTATGTACCTGCGGCTGCCATGGATCACGTCTCAAGCCGGACTCAGTGAGTCAATTCTCCATCTGGTTTAATGAGTTCAAGTCACTTGAATTTAGTTTAATTCACTTCTCAAATACCTTTCTTAACAGAATTAGTTTGATGTGCTATTTATGCCTTTTCACTTGCAGTTCTGACCTACGTCATTATCTTCATGTCTATCGTTGTCACAACAATCACAGCAACATCGGTGTCAGCAATCTCCACTAATGGGAAGGTCTACTCTGGTGAGTGAAGTGTTTTAAGTAAATAAGACGCATTTCACTTTATGTTAGTTCTATTTTTAGTAAAATATAATAACATCCTTAAAACAATGTAAGAACCTGAAAGTAAACTTGTCTAAGAAATGCAATGTTTTAAGTTGTAAAGTTGTTTAACACATTTAGTGAGGCATATTATTTCAACAAGCAAAGCCAACTTGTCAAGTCAAAACTCCACGGGGAGGTTCATCTGTGATCTTTCCTCCAGGTGGCACATACTTCATGATCTCTCGGAGTCTGGGTCCAGAGCTTGGAGCACCCATCGGTTTGCTCTTTGCGTTCGCCAACGCTATCGCCTGTGCACTCCACACAGTGGGGTTCTCCGAGACCGTCCGAGATCTTCTCAAGGTGAGATATGCACACATTCAAGAAGTCCTCTGATTTCACGTCCCTTTGGGGGCACCAATATTTTTGGTCCATTTTCTCAGAAATGAAAGACAGAAGTTAAATGTGAAAAAATAGAAGTAAAAATAGGAAATATGCGAGTAAGTCAAAGTGAACAGACAACACGACCATTTAAATCTCATCAACAATCATTTTTGGTCTTCCCAGGACTACAATTCACAGATGGTGGACGATGTCAATGATGTGAGGATCATTGGGGCAATTACTGTCGTCCTCCTCCTCTGCATCACATTCGCTGGCATGGCTTGGGAGGCAAAGGTATGTTCCACTTTTCCTGTTTTTGCTAATCTCCCAATATTTTTTCTTTTAACACAACTGTTCATCTTGGTTTTCACTCCACCACAGGCTCAGATCCTGTTCTTCATCGCCATCATGCTGTCTTTAATTAATTACTTTGTGGGAACAGTCATTCCCCCCAGTGTAGACAAGCAGGCCGTGGGATTTTTCGGCTACCGTGGTGAGTACACCAGCTCCTGACCGAAAAATGCTGAGGAAGAAAATTAGGGTTTTCTTCGGTCAAGTTTTACCAGTCATCATCTGTCAGAGTGTTTGGCAAAGGACCAGCAAAACCTAACCCCAGTTTCCCTTTCAAACATTCACTTCATGATGTGTATGGGGACAACTGCTGTTTACACTGGTACTGAAGCTTGATTTGTAGCTCGCAATGTCCATTCCACCAGAGGCATGGCCTCTTCCTGGGCATAGTCCAGTGGGATCTCTGTTCCCCATACGCAATGTGAGGTGAGGATTCGAAAGGGAACGCTCCAGTTACTGGCATAAACTCGGTTCCCTGAGATAAGGGAACAGGTGTTACGTCACTTGCCGTGCAATAAGCTGCGTGCGAATCGATGGCCGTCACTTCAGTCGAGGGACTCTGATGCAATGGCACTCTAAGCCAACTCATTTAGATGTTGGCTCCACCTATTCTGGCAGGCTAAACCGCTATTGGCTTGTGCAGCTACACAAACGTTAAACAAATCAGGCTTCAGTACCAGGGTAAACAGGCGTTGTGCCTATACACAACACTCGTTATCTCAGGGAACTGAGGTTACATCAGTAATCAGAGCATTTCTTCTTCCAGGTGACATTTTCGTGGAGAATCTGCTGCCTTCCTTCCGAGGCCCAAATGGATATTTCTTCAGGATGTTTGCCATCTTCTTCCCGGCTGCCACAGGAATTCTGTCTGGCGTCAACATCTGTGGAGATCTCAAGGTAATTTTATGTTTGTTGGTGGAGTGTGCAAAGAATGAAAGTCAAAGAGACTTTAAAATGCTAAATGGCATGGGTTGTTCCATGTTATTCCAGGATCCAACGGGTGGGATTCCTAAAGGGACCCTGCTGGCTATACTCTGGACCACCTTGAGCTATTTGTTGATCTCAGTCACATGTGGTGAGATTTGACTTTCTGTTGCACTGTATTGCATCATGAACTCTTATGAAATTAAAATGTGTGTCTTATAGGGTGAAAGACTCACTAAAGCAATTTCCTCTCTTCTCTCTCAGCTGCAACTGTTGTAAGAGATGCCTCTGGTAATCTGAACGATAGTTTAGCCCTGACGAATTTCACAAAACACTGCACTGGAATGGGCTGTAAATTAGGCTGGAATTTTGACCGGTGTGAACAGAACCGCACATGCAGCCACGGACTGGCAAACAACTTCCGGGTGAGTGCATCGCTGTTGATAAATTAATAATAATAATAATAATAATAATAATAATTCCAAGGTAGAGAAATGTCAAAAATGTGAATGGATATAATGGATGGATAAGTAGAAGCATGATTTCTGTTTTTTTTCCTCCAGATTCTGACCACTGTTTCAGGATGGGGCATTTTGATCACCATTGGAGTCTTTGCCGCCACCTTGTCATCAGCACTGGGTTTCTTGGTGTCCGCTCCCAAAATTTTCCAGGTAGACATTTTTTAGACGTTATTTAATTATATTGTTGTTTATTCAACATGCAGTAAAATACAGCATATGTTATAACCATATTATATCATGTTTTTGTTTTTTTTTTCCACAGTGTTTGTGTAAGGATAACATCTACCCCTTCATCGGATTTTTCGGCAAAGGTTACGGGAAAAACCACGAGCCTCTGCGTGGATACACTCTCATGTTCTCCATTGCTATGGCTTTCATCCTCATCGGTGAGTCCTGAATCTCCTCCAGATCAGTTACTGAGATGTTTCTCTCTGCAGACGCTTTAACGTTTGGTGTCATGTTGATCTTTTCAGGTGACCTGAACACAATCGCTCCTCTGATCTCCAACTTCTTCCTCTGCTCTTACGGCCTCATCAACTTCAGCTGCTTCCATGCATCGGTCACCCAATCGCCTGGTGAGAATCTGATTATCATCATTATCAGTGATGCGAGATCCATTTTCCTGCGGAGTTCAGCTCCAACCCTAATCAAACACACATGAACAAGTTCATCAAGGTCTTTAGAATGACTAGAAAGTTAAAGGCAGGTGCGTTTGATCATAGTTGGAACTTTTCAGGAAAATAGATCTCGCAGGCCAGAGTTGAGAACCCTTGATCTAAAGATTGAGGGATTGACAATAGGGTATAAAATAGGTTTTAGTCCATCATTTATGTCACTGGTTCTTCAAACTTAATCTGTGGACACTCACATTTTCTGTAAATTATGTGAAAAAAAAATACTATATATTATATATATATATATATATATATATATATATATATTTAGAATTACATGTAACAAAGAAGTAACATTTTAGGATTCCAAAAGTTATTAATGAATGCACCCTTCTGTTGAATGCACTTTATGCTGTCCAAAGACTGTCCAAAAAAAAAAACTGTTGAGGGGATGAATTAAAATAAATATTTGTTTTCTCTTGCAGGTTGGCGTCCACAGTATCATTACTATTCTCCATGGACGTCTCTGTTTGGTGCTTTCTTGTCATTCCTCCTCATGTTTCTGTTCACATGGTGGGCCGCTCTTGTCACTTTCTGTATCGTCATCTTCCTCCTCGGCTACGTTACTTACACAAAACCTAGTGAGTATCATCATACCTTTACCAGTTGAGCTACAGAAACCAAAATTCAGTATTTTTAATAATATTTTGGTACAAAAAAAGTTTTCCATCTTGTCTGATTGTGTGTCCAGAGATAAACTGGGGTACGTCTTATCAGGCTGGTTTCTACAACATGGCTTTGTCCTTCTCGATGTCCCTGAGTGGTGTCGAAGATCACGTCAAAAACTTCAGGTAAGACTAAACATTTTTATCAAACTGACTGCTTCAGATCATGATATACCAGCCGCTCACGTATAAACGCTCTGTTAGGCCTCAGTGTCTCGTTCTGACCGGCCCTCCAAGCAATCGTCCCGCTCTGGTGGACTTTGTGGGGACTTTCACCAAGAACATCAGTCTGATGATCTGTGGGAACATTATCATGGTATGTCACCTTCATCTTATTCAGAAAAACTGACAATTGAATGCTTTCTTGGTAAATCAAATTTATTTATTTCAGACATGTGATGTGAAGGCATTTCTTGCTCTCCGTCTTGCTTTCAGGAGGATGAGAAATCCAGTTTCCCGCAGCAGAGCACCGATATGCTGGTGGACTGGCTGAATCAGAGGAAAGTTCGTTCTTTCTACACGTCGTTCACGGCTGACAGTCTGAAAGAGGGTGCACATAATCTCATGCAGGTACGACTGTTGCTAGCTTCAGATTTGTTTCTTCTCTTAGTCATGTATTTCTCACATAGTCTTTGCTCTTCTCGCCAATCTTCTTTCTAGGCTTCAGGTCTCGGTAAATTGAAACCAAACACTTTGGTTTTGGGATACAAGATGAACTGGCAGGAGTGCAAACCGGAGAGCTTACAGGACTACTTCAACACTATCAGGTGAGGTGCTGGATTTGTTCACAAAACCCACCAGTGAATTGGCTGCACTTTTTCTTTGTATTTTGACATTAAATATCGTTTCTCATTCAGCAACGCATTCGACTCCAGCTACGGAATCGCGATTCTGAGAATGATGGACGGATTAGACGTAACTGATAATTTGCACAGTGCAGGTGTGTGTTTTATACAGCATGGCGCCTAGAAAATGGATTGACACTACAGTTTGAGCTGTAAAATCAAAACTGATGTAGGTTTGTTTTGGCTGAAGGTGGATCATCTGCAATTGATAATCCAGCATATGAAGCAGATGAAGTCGGATATGAAAAGGATGAGTCTGACCGGAATTCAGGTGAAACATGGACCTGAAGTCTTTTTTTCAATGCACTTTCATTTCATTGACACTGGTAGTGAAGCGATGTGACATACTAGAAAATTCTGGATGCACACGCAGATACAAAAAAAAACAAAAAAAACACAACACCTCCCAAAAGGTCTTACATGATTGCATTGCCAAACACCAAGCATCCAAATGCAAGATAATATGACAGTGTTTATTATTGCATTTTGCAAATCATTTTTTATTTTGGAAACAAGAACCACAGCACCACCTCAACTTTCATTTTTGCAATGTTGCACCACTTTCACAGGAAGTGGCAATTTTGTTCTCTTGAGCACATGGGATGTAAATTGTGCTTTATTTGCAAATGTTGAAGTTGAATTTGTTGGATAAAAACACCGTACTAGCAAAAATATTTGTAGTTTGTAAAAAATATGCACTAGTGTCTATGGAAGAGGAAGAAATAACCTCTCAAACATAATTTGATGACAAGTTTTTCTCATGTCAATTATCATCACCATCAAGTTTTTTTCTATACAGCGTTGTTATGACAAGCTTGATGTGTCTAAAATAATCAAACAGAACGCTTTTATTATAAATCAGCAAATCGGCGCATGGGGGGTACAGAGACTTTTTCCAATCAAACTTTAGTTGGTGTGACGACTAAAGCTTCTTTTTTGCCTCCGTATCCAGATACTTCTGACGATGGCTCGAATGAGCAGGTCAGATCAGTGTTTCAGACGAAACAGGGCAGGAAGACCATCGACATCTACTGGATCTCTGATGATGGAGGTGAGAATTATGCTTAAACTCCCTGTGGAAGCACCATACCGATTCAGTCTGGTTTTGATATTTTTAAAATGATCTCCATATTTATTTTCTCACTGTGAAATGCCGTTGCTCTCCTTCAGGTCTAACTCTTTTAGTGCCGTATTTGCTGACCAGAAGAAACCGATGGAAAAAGAGCAAACTCAGAGTGTTTATCTTAGGAGACCCAGATACCATGAAGGAAGACCAAAAAGAGTGAGAGGATCAGTCTTTATTGTTTGCATACCTGTATATGTTGTAGTTTTTATAGGCAGACAAGTCAACATATTTCTCATTTCAGCATGAAGATGCTGTTAAAGAGATTCCGGCTGGAGATCGATGACGTCGTCATAATAACAGACGTGGATAGAGCTCCTCTAGCTAAAAAGTGAGAAGTGCGCACAAGCACGCTTATTAACACGCATAGAAAAACATGCAGGTTTATACTAACTCCTGTGGTTTTCTTCCTCTCTGTTCCTGTAGTTTGCAGCGTTACGAGGAAATAATTGAACCCTTCAGGCTAACTGAAGAACAGGCTGGAGGAGACGTACAGGAGCTCAGGAGACTGAATCCATGGAAAGTGTCTGACAAAGACCTGGAGGCCATAAGACCAAAGGTGTGTGTGTTTGCTAGTGTGTGGGGTTTTGTACACAAGTACAATCCATCAGTTAACTAGAATTACCCTGTATTTACATTTAGATCGAGAGGACGCTGCGACTAAACGAGATCATCAAGAAGAACTCCATCCACGCGGCTCTGGTTGTAGTGTGAGTATCGATAATTAGACTAGTTGACCTGAAAGTGACTTTAAATGAGCATAAACAATTGATCATAATTTCAAATATTTTCAGGCCTTTGAGATCCTGCTTAACCAATACGAGTACATTGGTCACCCAGAGAGCTGGATAACCATCTTTACCTACTAATGATTACATGATACCAGCTCTAAACATAATAAACCAGGAAATGCATGAAATAAATAATTCAATTTCAAGTATTTAAGTAGACGCCTTTAGATTAAAAGCGTTTTAAAATCATAAATTCAAAGTCAAGTGTGTCTGCACGTTGAAACAGTAGTTTATATTTATATAAATGTGCGTATGTGTGTTTCAGTTCTCTTCCAGTCCCTGATGTCACCTGTCCCAGTTCTCTCTATATGGCGTGGCTGGAAGCACTGAGCTACGGCATCCACTGTCCCATCCTGCTCATACGAGGAAACCAGGAGAACGTCATGACCTTCTACTGCCAGTAAAACCCTCACATTAAATGTGACTGTTCATCCTTAAACACATTTATTACTGCACATAAGTTGCAATGTAAAGATGCTGAAGCTGTTGTACTGAAATGAGCTGCTTAATCCTCTTGAACAATGACTGTAGTACTACGAATGCATATTTATTTCTCATGTCTTTTTCTTTGAGGATAATACAGGTCAAACAGAAATACAGTAAAAACACAGTAGAATTAGGCTGGTGAAGGGAAGCACTTTTTATAATTTCAGGACCTTCATTTCAGGGTAGAAGTTTCATGCATTCTGAAAGAGAAAAACAAATATTTATATAATATTAGAACATGTTTATTTGTGCTTGCTTTGTAAAATTGAATGTAATTGACCAAAATATAACAATAATTTAGAAAATGTTACATTTTGGCTGCCTATAAATACTACATTGTTAGGTTACTGTTATGAATTACAAGTATGTTTTACTTCTGATCTGCCTATGAATGTAAAAATAAATAAATAAATAAATAAATAAATAGCACGTCTCTAAAGACTTTATATAGATCTATTTTCCCTCTCAGTGGCCTTAATAATGTTTACTTTAAAGTCCTTATTTACACTCAATGTCACTGCATTAAATAACAAAATAAAGCTATAGCAGAAATACACAGTGTGAGTGTGTTTGTTTGTGGTAAGTAGATCATTTTAAAATTATGATTTTAAATATGAATTATGACCAAAACACCAGCTGATTTGAATACATTGTGTCTTATCACTATTAAGTGGATTCATATTTTTAGGCAAGGGAGAACTTTTTACGAAACAATTGCACAACAATGGTTTGTAACCTTGCTCTAATGTCAATGAATTCTGAGGATTCTAAATGAGTGAGCCTGAGGTTGATTTGTATAAACCACCTCCATTTTTATTTATTTATTTATTTATTTATTTTTTAGATGAACATTTAGAATAAGGAAGAAATCTAAACACACACACATACACAGTCTGGTCAGCTACTCTCCAGGTGTAATGGTTTTTATACTGTACAAATATTAATATTTTATACTGTCCCAAATTGGGACCTCGATTTAGGTCCCCACCGTGACACTCATGAGTGTGTATATGTGTATTCAAGTTTATTTCCCCACCAGTATATATATAAACCAAACCACAGCTGTCTGTCCTCATGACCATATTTATCACCCAGGAGGAAACGATTTAATCCAAGCCATCAAAATCTGAAATTTTCACCCTCAGAAAACCATCTCAGAAATTCCCACTACAAATACCATTACAAACGTTACAAACCATCAACTTTTAATCATTAAAAGCAATAAAAAATGGTTTCCCGTAGTGTGTTTTGGGACATAGGATTTAGTGGTTTTAACAAGCCACCAATAGAAGGCAACCAATTACCAGTAGAGACCAACAGCCACCATTACAATATCCATTAAAACCAGTACACTGAGAAAAATGACTCAGTAGAGTTGTAATTGTAACAAGAAAATATCAATATTTTCAACAAATAAAATGATGTATGGTGATTTACAACATACTTAATATCAATTTGTTGCAAACATGTTTTTTAGAATTAAATTTTGCATGTATAATATTGAATAAGCTTTTTGGATGTGTGCCTTTAAGAGATCTATTTACGTAAAGTGTACTTAAAAGACTAACACGTAGATTAGGCTGCTAACGCGATCTTGACAGAGGCCATTTTGAGTCTGAAAATGATGTTTGGTAACACTTTAGAATTAGGGAACACATTCACTCAATAAAATTAATAGTTTTTGTTAAGTTTAGGTATGAGGTTGTTAATATGTTGATTTATTAATATGTGCTTTATAAGTACTAATAAACAGTCAATATGCTAGAAATATGTAAGCAAGTTATTAGTAAGAGTTAGTCTCTAAAATAAAGTGTTACCAGTAATGTTAATGATGCTCTTAATTAGCATTTTTGCACTGTTGTAACACTGTAAAGTAAATAAATGGTTTGTTTTGAGACGCCCGTTTACTGTTTCATTACACTACTGTAATAGAATTTAGAAATATTTAAATACAAATTGAATACATCTTTAAAATACAAAAATATGGCTAATTTAATGAACTTAAAGTTGCCTTTACTTAAGTGTTCAAGTTGGAAACATGTTAAGTCTAATAGAACAAACAAGAATAAAATAAGTTCAAAATACGTTAAAGGCTGATGCAAACCATAGAATTCACATTGCAAATTTTGGGATTTTTTTTGGGAAATTTCTTTTCTTTTCTTTTTTTTTTGGTTGTTGGGGGTGGGGGTGGGGCTGACAGTTAAGCACCATCCTCTCATCCTTGTGTTTCAAAGAGAATTGCTAGCCTGTTCATAATGCTATTCACTGCTGCTATTTATGTACAAAAAAATGGCGCTCCTGAATGTTAATGTTTATAAAGCAAGAAAAAAAAAATCAAGAAAATCTTGTCAAAATAAAGGCAAATTTAAAATAGGTAATACAAAGCTTGTGTGATCAAGCACACTTAAAGGCAAGTTTCATGACCCTGTCAGTTGTGTCTTCTCATAAAAGAGCAGTGCATGTGTGACAAATAGTATTTAGTTTGATATATTGATTTTGGGTGTTTTGAAAAGAATGCATACACATTTTAAACTACACTATAGCTCCTCAAGAGAGAAAAAGAAATCCAATTTTTTTAATACATCTTCCAATGCCCCAACTCAGTATGCACACCCTCTGGCAACAGTCACACTTATTTCATCATCTTACACACTTTTCTTACTTTCTAACTGAAGTGATTGAATCAGAGGGGTTTTTTTAAAGGCTCTCAATGACCAGTATCACCTGTTTGCACTAATTAACTCAACCCTCATCAATCAGCTCATTACAGTGTTTTGTATACTATACATATTAACATAATACATGTGTGAACATGCCCCAATTCATAAACAAAACCTGTCCTGAGAATACAGTTCAACCCTGACAGAGTGTTTAAAGACTTTCTGCTTCTCAGAAAAACACTCCAGTAATTTCACGTCTCCTTTTTTAGAAGAGATTTCAACAATGTCTCATCTCTCAATATGAACCTGAACATTTCTCATTAGATCTGTTAGACAGCTACTGATTTATTTGGGTCTGTTTTTATTTTTACTGTAGAATTTCCAGAGAAGCATTTGAAGCAAAGTTGATGATCTGTGTAATGGCAGTGACTGAGGAAAAGTCTTTCCATGTAGTCATTGTCAGCTTATGCATTAAAAAGGTCTCATTTGTGTCAATTTCTTTCCTGGTTTGAGATGTTGCATGCTGCCCTGATAACAGCTGGGCACACTTTAAACTTGCTTCAAAGCATGGAAAATCCCTGTTTTGTGACAAGTATCCAGGCTTATCTAATATGTGGTCACGCAAAACACTCAGTGTAAACTCAGTGTCTCAGCACATCAACATGATCTGTAATCATTTAATGGAGATCTGATCTTCAGATGTCCAAACATCAGTTCTTTTCTTGTCTTTCCTTTTCTATTCTTGCTTGTAATATTGACTAGTTTTATATTAATCAAGTTTTTGTTTCTTCCTGCAAAACTGAGTTAAGAATTTTGCTTTTGGCAGGCAAAGTCTCTGATTGACAGATCTATGTGAAACCCGTTTATTGACATTTCCAAACATGATTTCAAAGACAGCATGAGTACACAATACAAATAGCCACCAGTCATGGTTCTGCAATAATGTCTGCGTATGTATAATAATGTATTTGTGGGTAGGTGGATGGGTGGGTGTATGTAAGTAGGCTCAGTTAAGGTATAAAAGAAGGTATAACGCATTTCCTGACGGCAGAGGAAGATCTGTTCATGTCCACTTGGCTCGCTGGAGAACACTGTGATTGTACGATGTGATTCCTGTGGATCTAAGGATCTCATTTCGTGATTTTTAGAAGGATTAAAGCAGGAGAGGAGCCACAGAATCCACCATGGCCAGATATATTTCTCGTATCAGAAACCTAATCCCAGGACTGCGGCATTCGGACAGCAACATCCCGGTTCAAGGTGTCAGCATGGATATGGGAGAGGGTGATTATGGAAAGGAGAAGAAAAAAATGTCATTCTACAATCCTCTTGACCCCGTGCCAAAATATGAATTTTATGCCAAAGACACATGGTCCGGACGTATAAAAAGCACCAGACCGTCACTGGATGTTCTGCGCAAACCAGTAAGTAAAACTCCATAAGTGGTCATTTTAATGCAAATGCACATCTAATTAAGTTTATGAAGTTTATTAATATAAGTGAGTCTAATTGATTATTGTTTATACAATGACATATTTGATTTTGATGTTCATTCTCTGGCTGTTCCTGTCAACAGCCGGACCCTGATGATCTTCCTCCACCATCAGAAGAAGATGGACGGCCCCAAGTCAAGCTTGTTCGCTTTGGATGGGTTCTGGGAGTCATGGTGAGAAAGGAGCAGTCATAAATTTGATCACTTTCATCTTAAGATTATAAATGAAGACCTGAAATGAAGATGCATAAGCTTTTTTTTTTTTTTTCTTTTTTCTTGTGTCTCTTAGATATTAGCTGCAATCCACATTCATTGTATAGCTTCAAACTATGACTGGATATCGATAATTTTAGGCCACATTTTACCCCATAGTTCAGGGGTCTCCAAACTCGGTCCTGAAGGAACTAAACTCTACAGGACCCTGGCCCTCCAGGACAGAGTTTGGAGACCCCTGCCATAGTCAAACATAACTAATAATGAAGTGAAGTAAATACAAACGTTCTCATTATTATATTACATAAATGTTGGTTTAATGCCTAGTTCAGACTACACAGCTTTAAACATCGTCACATCATTGTGCTGTTTAGACTACATGACTTGCTGTCTGTCTTGAAGTCCTTCTAGTGTTCACCTTTGGGGACTCTATACAGTCCACCAAAAGGAAATTAGCGCTGCAAACTGTTGTGTGATGATCTGTTTTGAAAAATTTTGCTTCAATTCTCGTGTCCACACATTTCTCAAAGCCCTGTTGCTGCTGCTGTTTTTCTTCCGATGATCTCAACCAATGCCTTGGCTGTAGTTCGTTGGGAAACCTGACACGATGGGATGTCGAATCGGTCAACCCATCTTAGTTTTGTTTTTTATTTCAGATTCGCTGTATGTTGAACATCTGGGGAGTCATTATGTACCTGCGGCTGCCGTGGATCACGTCTCAAGCTGGAATCAGTGAGTCGATCCTCCATCTGGTTTAAGTCAATTGTGCATTCTCAAATTCTCAAACAGTCACATTTTTACCCTCTCAGGGAAGAGGATCTTTAGGCCACATCTACAGACATTCTACATATGTGCCACAAGAATCCTTAAAATTCTGCCTTTTTGCTTGCAGTTCTCACCTACGTCATTATCTTCATGTCAGTCACCATCACAACAATCACAGCAACATCAGTGTCTGCAATTTCCACCAATGGGAAGGTCTACTCGGGTGTGTGAAATGATTGTTCACCACAAGAAGAAATGCATTGCTTTTATTTGTTTAAAAAAAGTGATAACAAAACGTGATCTTTCCTTCAGGTGGCACATATTTCATGATCTCTCGGAGTCTGGGTCCAGAGTTCGGAGCGCCCATCGGTTTGCTCTTTGCGTTCGCCAACGCTCTCGCTTGTTCGCTCAACACAGTGGGGTTTGCTGAAACCGTCAGAGATGTTCTCAAAGTGAGACACACTCACAAATAAATGCATTTATTGTCGGGTTGTGGGAATTTCAGAGAGCTGCTTAAAAGAAAGAGTGGTAAAAATCCAATAGTTTTTGTTTTCTCATTGATTTCTGTCTTTTCAGGACAATGGCGCTCAGATGGTGGATGATGTCAATGACGTGAGGATCATTGGGGCAATTACTGTCGTCATCCTTCTCTGCATCACATTCGCTGGCATGGCTTGGGAGGCGAAGGTATGGTCGTCTACTCTTGTTTTTGCTCATTTCCCAATGTTGCCTCTTTCAACTGCCAATGACCACCTTGTTTTTCACCCCACAACAGGCTCAGATCCTGTTTTTCATTGCACTCCTGCTCTCCTTAGTTAATTATTTTGTGGGGACAGTCATTCCCCCCGGCAAAGAGAAGCAGGCAATGGGATTTTTTGGCTACCGTGGTGAGTATAAATCTGATCTTATGCGGCATTCAAACGCATCCAGGACACTCCTGTTTATATGTTATAGAGCTGATTTTTATTTCTTGCTACAACAAAACTAATTACTATATGGAAAACAAGTTCCTTGTTTTCACAACTTTGTCAAAATCCAAGCCAAGATTATATATAAGTATGTCATGATTTATACTATTTTCTTCATAATTATTATATTTTGTCATCATTTTGACTATTGGTAACTATTGTCATCTATTGTTATCTGATAATTGTCATTTTGTGTCAGAATTTTGACTTACCTTATAATTATCATAATTTTGAGTTTTTCTTCATAACTGACATTTTAAATATCAATTTATGACTTTCTTTTGAAAAGAAATGTACATATTATCTCATAATTATGTCATAATTTTTCACCTTTTATCTCACAGTTGTCATTTTATGTGATAATTTTGACATAATTATGTCATAATTTATTCATTTATTTTTTAATCTAACAATTATGGATTTTATCTCACAACTTTTTTTTTTCTTCCAGCTGAGATTTTCGTGGAGAACCTGCTGCCTTCCTTCCGAGGCAAAGATGGATCCTTCTTTAGGATGTTTTCCATCTTCTTTCCTTCTGCCACAGGAATTCTGTCTGGCGTCAACATCTGTGGAGATCTCAAGGTAATCTTGTTTTTTTTTTTTTAGTGCCAAAGTTAATGTGCCTTAAAACACTACAGAAATGACCTATAAATCTGTGTTATTCCAGGATCCATCGGGTGGGATTCCTAAAGGGACCCTGCTGGCCATATTCTGGACTACCTTAAGCTATTTATTGATCTCAGTCACAGTTGGTGAGATTAGACATGATTTGACTATTTTATTTTATTTTATTTTATTTTATTTTATTTTATTCTTTTATTTTAGTTTATTTATTTTATTTGATTCTATTTTATTTTATTTTTTGATGGCCGATGCTGATATCAGAGGGTGACTGACATAATGCATGTTAAACATTATATTTACTAAATTAGAGATAATTTGAATGAATCAATACCAAAACTTAATTTGAAATTAATAACATAAACTTGTTTAAATAAACATATTTATATCTAGCTAACAATTTTTTGGTTCCCAGAACATTTTGGGAACGTTAGATTTGGGGGATGCCAGTAATGAAAATATGGATAACATCTACTACTATTAGACCTTTTTCTGTCACTTCCTTTTGTGTATTAAGCTCTTATGAAATGAAATGCGCATCTTACTGATGAACCGCTCACTAAAGCACTTCCCTCTCTTCTCTCTCAGCTGCATCTGTTGTAAGAGATGCTTCTGGCAATCCGAATGATAGTTTAGCCCTCAATTCTTCGATCCCCTGCACTGGTCTGGGTTGTAAACTTGGCTGGAATTTTGACCAGTGTGAGCAGAACCGCACATGTAGCTTTGGACTGGCAAACCATTTCCAGGTGAGTGCGACAGCCGTGGTAGTAAAACAGTTTCTGACCGCTGGAAAGTGTAGTAGATTTTACATTCCCATCAGTGCATTTGGCACAATGACTAAATTGCTAGTGGTGTGCTTTACTAACTTAATACTCAAGCTACAAGGTGGCTCAAAATAGCATATTTTACTATTTCCAAGATGGATGAAAAATTGCATGCCTATTTTTCTCCAGATTCTTGCCACAGTTTCAGGATCTGGCCATTTGATCACCATCGGGATCTTTGCTGCCACCTTGTCATCAGCTTTGGGTTTCTTGGTGTCTGCTCCCAAAATTTTCCAGGTAGACGTTGTAGCCGTTGTTTGATTATATTATTGTTTGTAATTCAGCATTCAGTCGATTCTAAAATGTTTACGTATGTTTTTTTCACAGTGTTTGTGTAGGGATAATATCTACCCCTACATTGGCTTCTTTGGGAAAGGTTACGGGAAAAACCAAGAGCCTCTACGAGGCTATATGCTCATGTTCACTATCGCTTTGGCATTCATCCTCATTGGTGAGTCCTGGATGTCCAGATCAAATACACAAACCTTACACAAACATTTTTGGTTCGAAAAGAACCATTCAGTCAAAGGTTCTTTCAAAGAATCATCTCTTTCTTACCTTTTTATAATCTGAAGAACCTTCTTTCATCACAAAGATTCTTTTGTGAAAGAAGAGGTTCTTCAGATGTTAAAGGGTTTCTGTGGAAACATTTAGACAAAAAAGGTTCTTCTATGGCATCATGAAGGACCTTTATTTTTGAGTGTACTGAGGTGTTTTTCCCTGCAGATGCTTTAACATTTGGTGTCATGTTGATCTTTTCAGGTGACCTGAACACAATCGCTCCTCTGATCTCCAACTTCTTCCTCTGTTCTTACGGCCTCATCAACTTCAGCTGCTTCCATGCGTCTGTCACCAAATCACCTGGTGAGAACCTCATCATCGTCACTGTCATTCACTCCATCACGGGTGTCTAATAATCATGTTTATCGTCTCTCACAGGTTGGCGGCCGCAGTACCATTACTTTTCTCCATGGACGTCTCTGTTTGCTGCGTTCTTGTCTTTTATCCTCATGTTTCTGTTCACGTGGTGGGCCGCTCTCGTCACTTTTGCTATCGTTCTCTGCCTTTTAGGCTACGTCACCTATAAAAAACCTCGTGAGTAAACGATGCAGATTATGACCAACATTTTCCAAACATAATATGCATCTGAGTTTTCACTAATAATGTGGAGCACCAAGAACATCATTAAGTTTTCAACATTTTTTAAAGAATTTCAAACAATGCCTTAGTACAATAAATTCTTATTTTGAAACATTACTTTTTATGATAAGATCCCTTAAATTACATTTGTATCATGCTTTCTGTCTAGATGTGAACTGGGGCACCTCTTATCAGGCCAGTTTCTACAACATGGCTTTGTCCTTCTCGATGTCCCTGTCTGGGGTGGAAGACCACGTCAAAAACTTCAGGTAAAGATTATTAGTAAACTGACAGATTTAGATTGTGATAAACCACTCACTCACATATAAACGCTCTCCTAGGCCTCAGTGTCTCGTTCTGACCGGTCCTCCAAACATTCGTCCTGCTCTTGTGGATTTCGTGGGGACTTTCACCAAGAACATCAGTCTGATGATCTGTGGAAACATTATTATGGTACTCAACATTCATCTTATTCAGATAAACTGACAATGTAAAGCTTCCTTGCTTATGTATTTCAAAACTTGTGACGTGAAGGTGTTTTCTTGCTCTCTCTCTCGTGCTTTCAGGAAGATGACAAATCCAGTTTCCCACAGCACGGCACCGATATGCTGGTGGACTGGCTGAATCAGAGGAAAGTTCGTTCTTTCTACACTTCGTTCACAGCTGACAGTCTGAAAGAGGGTGCACATCATCTCATGCAGGTATGGCCATCGATAGCTTCAGATCTGTTTCTTCTCCTAGTCATGTATTTCTCACATAGTCTTTGTCAGACCCTTTGGACTATTTTGTGTGTATTTTCCCTGTGTTGCCCTTATTTGGTCTTCCTGTTCCGTTTCTTATTATTTACGTCACTGTTTGATTGTTCACCTGTCTCCCCCTGATTGGCTATGTATATAAGTTTGGTTGTGTTCCTGTTCAGATCGTCGGTTCTTAATGTCTTTTTACGTTGTGTTCGCTGGTTCCCTATTGTTTCCTGTTGGTTCCTATTTCCCTGTGGATTATATTAATAAACTTCATGCATTGGACCTCCTCGCTCCTCCTCGTCATTCCCCTACACAACAGCGTCACAGTCTTTGCTTTTCTCACCAATCATCTTTCTAGGCTTCAGGTCTCGGTAAACTGAAGCCAAACACTTTGGTTTTGGGATACAAGATGAACTGGCAGGAATGTAAACTGGAGAGCTTACAAGACTACGTCAACACCATCAGGTGAGCTGCTGGTTTTGTTCACAAAAATATCAGTGAATTGGTTGCACTTTTTTCTTTGAGTTTTAATTTTGTTGAATGTTTTTTATTCAGTGACGCGTTCGACTCCAGCTATGGCATCGCAGTTCTGAGAATGATGGATGGATTGAACGTAACGGATGATTTGCACAGTGCAGGTGTGTTTAATAAAGCATGACAACTTGAAAATGGGTCAACACTGCAGTTTGAGTCTTAAAATCAAATCCAGTGTGGGTTTGTTTGGGTTTGTCTGAAGGCAGATCATCTGCAATTGACAATCTGGCATTCGACGCAGATGAAGTCCCGCAATGTGAAAAGGACGAGACTGACCGGAATTCAGGTGGCACATGTATAAAAAGTTATTTTCTGTGCTCATAAATGTAATTGACAAATACTGAAAACATTAAATCACCACTCAGTCAGCCAATCAGAACACTTCCATTATAATAACAAAGCTGCGTAGTTTTAATCAAGCTTCATTTGATGTATAAAGAAATCTGACTGTATAAAGCTCCTTTTCTGACTCCCCATCAAGATATTTCTGATCATGGCTCAAATGAGCAGGTCAGATCAGTGTTTCAGACGAAACAGGGAAGGAAGAGCATCGACATCTACTGGATCTCTGATGATGGAGGTGAGACACAGCTGCCTGAATATACTTAAAACGTTGTTTTGAAAAGTACAATTCCATATTTGTTTTCACATTGTGAAATGCCGTTGCTCTTTTTCAGGTCTGACTCTTTTAGTGCCGTATTTGTTGACCAGAAGAAACCGCTGGAAAAAGAGCAAACTCAGAGTGTTCATTTTAGGAGGTCGAGAAACCATGGAGGAAGACCGTAAAGAGTTAGTAAAACTACATTTTTAGTTTTGAAGTGCAGAAACGGTGGTTCTTTAAACCTGTTTGTCTTTGCAGCATGAAAATGCTGTTAAAGAGATTCCGACTTGAGATCGAGGACATTGTGGTGTTAACAGACGTGGATAAACCTCCTCTAGCTAAAAAGTGAGAAACATGCGCAAAGATGATCATTAATACATTTAAAAATGCATCTTATAGTAACGCCTGTGGTTTTCTTCTTCTCTGTTCCTGTAGTTTGCAGCGGTATGAGGAAACCATCGCCCCCTTCAGGCTGAGTGAAGAACAGGCTGGAGGAGACGTACAGGAGCTCAAGAGACTGAGTCCATGGAAAATTTCCAACAAAGACCTGGAGGCCATAAGACCAAAGGTGTGTGTGTGTGTGTTCACTGGTGTGTGGCATTTTGAACATAAGTAAGACTCTTCAGTGTTAAAGCAATAATGCATTATAGACAACAGTTTGTTTCTGTGAAGCTGCTTTGTAAATTAACAAATAAATTGGACTTGAGTGTGATCATCAGTCGTCTTTTATTTTCAGGTGGAGAGAACGGTGAGACTAAACGAAATCATCAAGAAGAACTCGATTCACGCTGCTTTGGTTGTAATGTGAGTACAGATCAGGGTTATTGCCATTAACTAATACCAAAAAAAATACAAATAAATAAATAAATAAATAAATAAAAATAATTACTTGAAATTAATTGAACATTAACTGAAATAAACAACATTAAAAACTTTAAAGTTATAAAATAGCAAAAAATAAATTAACTACCTTTAAAATGTAAACATTTTTTAAAATATGAAAATGATAAAAACGTAACAATTAGAAAAACTTAAAAGCAATAGAAAAATAGTTAATTAATAATACTAAAATAAAACTGAAATAAAACTATGGATAGTTAGACTAGTTTAACCACCCAAGTAGTTTCTCCTGTTCAGCCAATAAGCAACTTAAACGTGAATAATATCACAAGCAATGTGCCACAATTTAGCATTTCTTTGAAGGAAAACCCAACTTTAGTCAACAGAAAAGCTGGACAATCAGTTGAAAATGTCAAAGAAAAGGTCAAATTAAATTGTTTTGTAAGGAAATTCTCACATAAGCACAACTTACATTTGTCTTTAAAACTGATTTCAGTCATTGAAGCAAATGTGTGACTGGTCTTGTGTGTTTTTTAATGAGTCTCCTCATTAATAATGTGTGTGTATGTGCTTCAGTTCTCTTCCAGTCCCTGATGTCACCTGTCCCAGTTCTCTCTATATGGCCTGGCTGGACGCGCTGAGCTACGGCATCCATTGTCCTGTCCTGCTCATACGAGGAAACCAGGAGAACGTCATGACCTTCTACTGCCAGTAAATGTGACTGTTCGTCAATAAACACATTATTACTGCACAGAAAGCTGTTGACAGTTTCAGTGATGTAAAGATGTTAAACCCGTTGAACTGAAATGAACTGCTTAATCATCTTGTATGTATATGATTGTATGACTGTGGATGTATGTTTATTTCACATGTTCTCATGTCAGTATAATCTGTCTTTGATGATACAGGTTAACAATTCAGCTAGAAAGAATAGAATATAATGGGAAAGGACTTCGTCTCTGATCTCTTCTTCATTTCAGGGTAGAGGTTTCATGCAATTTAAACAAGACACAATTATAATATTATAAAATAAGTTTATTTGCTTATGCTTTTTAAAATTACATTGCATTGACCAAAACATTATAATGAATAATTTAGAAAGTTACATTTTGACTACATTTAAATACTAGATTATTGCGAATTACAAGTATGTTTTGATCTGCTTTTCAATGTGAAAAATACAATTTAGCACAATGGCGAACATCTCAACTTTCATTGATTGTCTCATTACACCAAGTATAAAAACATTATAGATCACATGAAAAGAAAAAAAATTAAGCATCACAACATGTACAGAATATATTACAGCTGAAATAAACACAGATTGCAAGGAGTGTTTGTGTGTTTCTGTGTGCAGCTGCCCCCTCTCAAAGCTCAAAAATAATTAATAATTGAACAAATTACAATTTGTCATTAACCTTAAACTAATTTATATAATTTCTCATTTTAAATTATTCACAGCAACTTCACCCATTCACCATACAAGACCATAACACAGACATGAAGTCACAGCAGAATTAAAAATTGGAAATACAATAATATATATAATGAGCTTTAAGCAAGAGGATCAATGTGCCAAAAGAATAAGACAAAACACATTTCACTGAAGACTTAATATATTATGCAAGTAAATTTACAGTTGTATTAAATATAGTTACTTTAGATTATTTGAAGGCAAAACAACAAACAAAACCCATAAATTGCACATGTCCAAGCAAGTCTACACATCTGTTGGGGAAAAAATAACTAATAGATATCACACATTTTTCCAAGTTGATTGACTACATTGAGAATTTATTTGTATTTTTATTTATTTTTTGTATTACAAGTTCCCTGATATCTTTAGTTATGAAATCTTATATATGCATACATTTCCAAAAGATTAGTCTGAACACCGGATAAAGCCAGATTCAAAATTCATGTTTCATTCTGTGGATACATTAGAGTTAAGGGTTTCCATAGAGCCAGACAAATTTCAATTTAAACAGGTTTTAAGGAATAAAATGTTCTATAAAATCAAATGAATTACATATGAACAAAACCCTTAGTAAAACCTTCAGAATATAAACAAGAATAAAACTGTAAAATTTGGTGGAGATATAGGTGGAGATAGAAACTCATTTTGAGAAAATGGCACAGATAGAGTTCAAATAAGCGCTTAAGTGTATTTTGAATGTTTTCCGTCCACTATTCTGAAACATGAAACGAGCCAAATAGTTTTGTGTAGTATCTTGCTTTAAAGAGCCAGGATAGGTGACCACGTTGCTGTTTTACTGGCAGTAGAAGGTCATGACGTTCTGCTGGTTTCCTCGTATGAGCAGGACGGGACAGTGCAGACCGCAGCTCAACGTGTTCAACCAGGCCATATAGAGAGAACTAGGACAATCTGCCTGCGGTACGGGGAGAGACCTAACACACACACACACATACACGTTTATTAATAATTAACAGGTGTGTTTACCCTCAAATTATGATTCTTAACTTTTAAATGTAAATGATTTATGAGGCTTCAATATTATCAGATTGTGCTTTGTTTGTGTATGAATGACATATCGACCAGCAGCCAGTAATGGTTAATGGTATTACAGTCAATACTCACACTAGAACCAGCGCGGCTTGCTTCGAATTCCTCCGGATGATTTCATTCAGCCGCACTTTCCTCTCCGACTGTCAAAGGAAGAAAGAAACTTTGAGCTGGCGAGTTGGCTTTATTATCAGAGCTGGACATAGAGGTCAAACACACACACACACACACACCTTGAGCCTCAGTGCGTCCATCACTTTGTCCGTAACTTTCCATGGAAACTCTGTCCTCTGCTGCTGCGTCGTCCTCTCGTCCAGCTGTCCCTCATTCAGCCTGAAGGGGGCGAGCGTGTCCTCAAAGTGCTTCATGCTAATGACAAGGATGTTTTGTTATTGCATTTTGGTTGTTATTTCCAGAACACATCACTTTCTTTGCCTCAAATTTATTTCACATGAATTATATTCAGACCCGTTTGGGGTAAACCTACGTTTTGGCAAGTGGTGGCCGTTCGCTGTCAGTCATCACAATGACATCGTGAACGTCCAGTCGGAAACGCTGGAGCAAAGTCATCATTCTGAACAAGATAACAAATTTGATTAAAAGATTAATTAAACAATCAAGAACAAACCACAGCACAGAGTTACAGTTAAGTGACAGCTTTTATGTAAATTTTCAAAATACAAGCAAGAGTTGTGCTTTTAAAATTATGCTTTGAATTCTGAAGGAACTTGAACTTATGTACTTTAATATAATTGTTGACATATTGCAATAATTCTGATGATTCAGATTATTCCCTACTGATTTAGATGATTAAAATTATTCTTTTGATTCAAATGATTTCAATGATTCTTTTGATTTTAAAGATTCGAATAACTCTCCTGATAACTGATGGCTTGAAGATTCTAATGAGTCTGAATTTGATGATTCTGATCATTTAAACAGTCATTATTTTTGGTCAAATATAATATTAATGATTCTTTGATCTTGGGGGAATTTGAGAGAAATGCTTTAGTTCATATTGAGTTCATAAATCTGATTGCAGACTTTGGTAGAGCTAGGCAAATCTGAGCACAGTTTGAGACATTAGTGACATCTGTTCTGTTTTTTGAAGACTTTTTTCTTTAAAGAGAAATATCTGAGAAGAGGACATTACAGAATAAGTTCTCCATTCCAACAAATTCTGTCTAAAAGAAATGTGAGATATTCAAATGTCCTCTATAACTTTTTTTCCCCTAACGGTGATGGTTTAAATAGTTCATATAATTGCAATATTTCATGCGTCTCACTCTTTACGGTCGTCCTCCATGGTTTGCTGTTCTCCAACAATAAACACTCTGACTCTGCTTCGTCTCCAGCGCTTTCTTCTGGTCAACAAGTATGGCACTAACAGAGTCAAACCTGAGAGAAGGACAGAGAGATTTTAAGGACTTTAACCACAACTATTTAGTGTTAACTGAAGGGTTATCAAACCCAAATTATGACGACTGAAGCTTTATAATGATTACAGTCCATATCTAACCTCCATCGTCAGAGATCCAGTACACGTCGATGGTCTTCTTCCCTTGTTTGCTCTGGAACACGGTTTTGATCTGATCTTTCGGCATGTTCTTTATGTTGTCGACGTCTAAAAGGGCAGAATGAGATGAAAGGAGAACCAAGGCATGAGATAAGGTTGAAGAACAAAGAGAAGATGCATCGATCGGTTTATTCACCTGAGTCAGCGTCTGAAATCTGATCATCGGACTCTATGGCCTCGTCCACCTCAAATGCCTGATTGACTGTCAAACACACAGGATAGAATTACTGCAACTGTTCAATTATTGTACCAACCATACAAACACAGACAAACACAACATACCCTCAGTCTCCAACTCGTCTCGGATGTCCAGTCCGTCCATCATACGGAGAACACACACGCCATGGTTGGAATCGAAAGCATCACTAAAACCAAACAAAAATACTTTAGTTGAGTAAACTGTTGAGTACATTTCACAAAAACATGTCCTGGTCACATTTCGAGACCAATTTCAGGTCACAATAAGTTACATAAAGACAACTGTGGACATTTTCCCTCCAAATTTTAAAAATTTCCCACCAAATGTAACATTTTAACAAATTCCAAATTTTCCCTCCAAATTCCAAATTCTCATTCTTAAAGGTCCACCGAAGTGCTTTGAAACACGCCGTGTTACTCTACGTGTTGACGTAACTTCAACTAAAACAGGAAGAGAGGGCGTGACATATAAAGCAGTCCTGCCCCTTTTTTTAAACAGCCAACAGCATTTTGTTTATCAAAATCATTGAACCATATTGGTGGAAGTGAGAGACTGTAAGTTTTGAATGCTTATATCTCGTAAATGCAAATTTTGTCATTGTTTTGGAGCACACTGGTTTACAGATAACCTTAAGGCTAACACATTTATACTAAAAAAAAAAAAAACAAAAAAAAAAAAATAATTTTGATTTCATGGGGACAGAGATTCTCCTTAGAAAAGGCTGCTTTACCACGTTGTTGCATAAATAAAACAGCATAAATTAAAGTAGTAAAAAGTAAATTAAATAAAACAGCATAAATTAAAGTAGTAGAACTGAAGCTTTCATGGTGTATAAACACTTTACAAGTTAAATAATGTTTCTTTCTGCATTACACTCAAGAGAACGAGATTTTGCATTACTGTGCATATAATTTGTGATTTCTTTCTCTGGAATTGCAAGGTTATTTTCACTCACTATATGGTGTTGATATAGTCTTCTATGCCTTTACTGCTGCTTTCCTGCCAGTTCATTTTGAATCCCATCACCAGTATATTCGGCTTCAGTTTTCCCAAACCAGAAGCCTTAAGAGGGAAAAAAGAAGTAATATTTTCTACATTGAACAAAATAGGCCAATACACAAATTGCAAACAAACAGCATAAAGATTAAAAATCACTAATGCTTTATACAAGAAACGCAAGCAGTTATTTTGTGCAACGTACAATGCCATTTTAAGGTACAGTGAGTGCCTTACTGAATTGAATGTAACAATTCATGAAAAAGGCGATATGCACAATCAGTGAATTATTGTGGCATTTGTAACCTGTAGAAGATGTTGGGCTCCGTCTCTCAGGCTGGATGCCTTGAACGCAGTGTAGAAGGAACGAACCTTCCTCTGATTGAGCCACTTTACCATGTCATTAGAATTTCGCTGAGACACAGACTTATCATCCTAAACAAAAATAGAAAAAATATTTTTCATTTGAGGGCAGAACTGACTCATTTAGAAGTTTTTAAATGCCAAAGAAAGAAAAATAAAGGCCTTCTCTTACCATGAGAATGTCGCCACAAATCATCAAACTGATATTTTTAGTGAAAGTGCCCACAAAGTCCACAAGTGCTGGACGCATAGTCGGAGGACCCGTCAGAACCAGACACTGAGGCCTGATGAGAAGAAACAAACGAGTGAATATATGGACTTAAATCATGATAAACACCATGCAATTTACAATGCAAGAAGCGGTAGAGCCAAATGCATGAATACAAAAATCTAAGTGTTGATCATAATTATGAGATACAGGTTAGGAAAATAGTAAAAACTGATATTATTTCATAAGTTACATAGTAAATAAAATTCAGAGTAATTTTAGCATTAAGACTAAAGCATTTTGATAAGTTGCTCTAACAAATCTCACACAATAAAACCAGGAACATGAATTATGTTCAGATTATATCCATCTATTGCTCACAGCCTCATCTGACCTGTAGTTTTTGATGTGATCTTCGATTCCTGCTAGTGACACGGAGTAGGAAAGAGCCATGTTGTAGGTACTGGCCTGGATGGACGAACCCCAGTTCACCTCTTGAACGACACAAAAACATTCAGACATTCTCATCATTTTACGTAAAAGCAATTCAGTGCGATCATTATTTTAAAGGAGCAACATCTTACCGGGTTTCTTATAGGTGACGTAGCCGAATAAGAAGATGATCAAACCAAAAGCAATGAGCGCTGCCCACCAGGTGAGCAAAAACATCAGTACGACAGAAACAACGGCACCAAACAAACCCGTCCAGGGGCTGAAATATCGCCACGATGGTCTCCATCCTGAAATTGAACAGAAGAAATGTTCAGGAAACTATCATTATATATTCATTATTTGTGTAAATATTATATATTATTTATAATAGCTTCCTACAGCAAAGTTTCAACAATGTAATTTTATGTGTGCATAAACTATACAGTCTTCAAAATACACATAGAACACATAATCAGATTCATTTTTTTATTCATTTTATTTTTACTCACCAGGTGAATTAGTGATGGAAGCGTGAAAACAACTAAAGTTGATGAGAGCGTAAGAACAGAGGAAGAAGTTTGAGATCAGAGGAGCGATTGTGTTCAGCTCAGCTGTGGAGATAATCAAAATGATTTATTAAATGATTAATAAACATACAGTATAACATGAGAGCCGATAACATTTCATTTAACATCAAGATCACATGTTTGAATATACATAAGAATGCACTCTTTTTGCACTTAAACACTTTTTTGATTTATGTATGTTTTTATTATTATTCCAGTTACCCATAAACAAATGTGCATGTAATATATAATTGTACTTTATCTTTGAATAATACAAGTTGTGTTAAATATGATGTTGCTTTTTGACTCACCAATCAGAATGAAGCACATGGCAATGATGTAGCACAGCAGATACGCTCGCAGGGGCTCGTTGTTTTTCCCGTAACCCTTTCCGAAGAAGCCGATGTACGGGTAGATGTTGTCTTTACAGAGACACTGAACCAAGAGAAGGTTGGGGAGGAAAATAAAAGTGTTTTTGTTTGAATTTTACAAGCCATGTTCACTTTGATGAGCTTATGAGGTTACATATTAGCTATTATCTGTTTTAGGGTTTGGCATTTTACCTGGAAGACTTTGGGTGCGGAGACGAGGAACGCAAGGGCTGACGACAGGGTGGCTGCAAATATGCCCGCATAGATCAGCGGCCCAAAGCCGGAGACCTGGATGAGTACCTGGGAATATGAGCGGGAAACCACAATAATGCAAACTGATTTTTCTGTCAAATATGTGGAGCATATGAAAGAGCGATATAGAAAAGCATCGAACAGTTTAACAATTTCTACTCCTAACCTAAATTCATGTATTGTCTAGGCAAACCATACATATGTGTGGAGTTTGAATGCAACTAATAAACAAATAGATTTAAGTAAATACATACCAAAAATATTAACTCTAGAACCCAAATATTAATCTTTATTCATGTCATATCTCATCTAAGGCTGTAAACTAAAGCAGCAATCTGAAGAGCCTCACCTGGAAATTGTTGGAGAGGCCGTAGGTGCAGGTGCCGCTCTGCCGGCATTCCGTGAAGTTCCAGCCCAGGCCACAGCTCAGACCCTCACAACCCTCAGTGAAG
Organism: Labeo catla; assembly: GCA_012976165.1. NCBI lineage: Eukaryota > Metazoa > Chordata > Actinopteri > Cypriniformes > Cyprinidae > Labeo > Labeo catla. The sequence goes on from VONZ01000741.1 coordinate 145,963, forward strand.
TTCAGCGGCATACTGTCGTTCATGTTCCCGGAGGCGTCACGCACCATACACGCTCCTGCCGAAGAAACATGGACTTTTAAACCTCTATCATACCGTAAACGTATTAAAAAACACGCTAAATCAATGTGTCATTTAAGCCATCTAAATGCAGTCGTTATTAAATAAACAAAATAAAACATAATGAAACATAGAAGCACCACCAACTAACCTATGAAAAAAACCTGAACTAAACAGGTGCAAAACGAGGAGCTAAAGTAAACAGGTGAAAGTCATCATTAACCGACAGCTTAAAAATTAGAAGCGTCACTGATTGTTTTTCCTTATAAATTGAGTATGAAAACTTGAAACATATATGTAAACAATCCATTTATTTGAACGTTTATAGGTTTAAAGTGAATTGACTGCAAGCTAAATTGTATTATCAAGTCTATTAGACTTATTCAATGTTTTCAATGTTTTATCCAATAATACATGAACCCACATTTTCACACACTACACCAAAAGAAAAAGAAGAAAAAAAAAAAACATTTGAAGGCTGATCAACACCATGATAAGATCTTCATTGAAAGTCACAATATTATCATTAATGAAAGACAAAGTGATTTTTTTTTGTTTGTTTTTAAATCCATTTTAAATCCATTAAATGTCTCTAGCAAGATGAACAGATGGCTGTTATTAAACTTATTAAGTGAATTAGCTACAAAATGGTTTATTTTCATTATTTATACTTACAGTAAATTTAGTACTTATTTAGTACTTATAGTAAATTGACTTTTGATCATTAGTGCTGATACTTAGCTCACATTTGCTCATAATGGCATATGAATTTAGTAATAAACTTCATTAAATACTCACCTGCAGTTGATGAAATGGCTAAATAGCTAATGGTGGTACAGAATATAGCCATCAGTGTCCCTCTTGGGATGGCAATCTCAGGCTCCTGAAATTTTCATAAACAGAATTTACACCAAATCTCTAATCCAAATCACACAAAAAAATGATTTATTCATATATTTATGTAGTAAAACAGATGTAAAGCACTGTAAAGAGCTCAAAGTTCAATAGCGTCACTGTAGTCTTGGCATGTTTGGAGATGTTCGTTACCTTCAGGTCTCCTGAGATGTTTGCTCCAGCAAGGATCCCAATGGCAGATGGGAAGAAGATGGCAAACATTCGGAAGAAGTCGCCATCTGGCCCTCTCCAGTCTGGGAAGAGGTTCTCCAAGAAGATCTCGCCTGGCAAACACAATGTTACACTCTTAAAATAGTCTCTAAAGGGGAGTTTTTGCAGTGATGCCATAAAAGAACCATTTTTGGCTCCCTAAAGTGAACAGTTCTTAAAAAAAACAACAAAAAAACAAAAACCTTTTTTTCTAGCAAGAAGAACGTTTTAATAATCTAAAGAGTCTTTTCTGCACTGGAAACTGCACTTTTTGGAACAATCACTCCCAATAAAGAACCTTTATTTTCAAGAGTGCATCTTCAAAAGACTTTAGTTAATAGCAGGTGAGTTGAAACGATCATCACAAATGAAACTCCTGTCTATTCTGTTATGTTGCTTTAAACCTGTATGCTGTTAATGAATTAAGTATTCTCAATGTAGTTTTTTCCACTTTTATCAATCTACAAAAAGGGTAAACAGACACCATAAAAGGAGTCAAGTCATAAATCAAAACAATTTGTCCTGTTGTGTTTCACCCAATAAATGAGTAAATAAATAAAAACTGTTTTGTATATCATTCCAAACCCGTAAACTAAGTGAGTACATAATGGCATGAGTTTTATTTTCAAGCAAATATTGCATAAATCTTTACAGTCATTTGTATGCTACTAATTGATCTCGTCTGGTTTTATAGGAGTTAAATATTTGTAAACCAATTAAACTCTAGGAACTAACTAAAACCTGGATGTTGACAGACAGTTTGTTGCGAAATATTACTTGGATGCAGTAAATGCAAACAGACACATGAGCGTTTCACACTCACTGCGGTAACTGAAGAAACCTATGGCCTGTTTCTGGGGAGTCGCTGGAATCACTGTGCCAACAAAGTAGTTGGTGAAAGCCACCATAAGAACCAGGAAGAACAGGATCTGAGTCTATGAGAGAATGAAAAAAAAAAAAAAGGAAACACTAACAAACTGATGGTTTGACCCTGTAAGTCAGAGTTTCATAACAAGGGCTTTGTGAACCTCTAGAGGCATGTGATGGAACTGCAGGTTAGGAAAGGATTGCTCAATATTATGTGTATATATATATATATATATATATATATACACAATTAAAGTTGCATACGAAACACATCACAAACAGTGACTGTACTGTAAAATGCATGTTTGTTGTCAGGAATATACCTTAGCTTCCCACTCCATCCCTGCCAATGAGATGAGAAGCAGCACAGTGACTGTGATGGATCCTATAATTCGGACGTCATTGACTGGATCCACAATTTGGGAGTTATATTCCTATTGCATCATAAACATATATTACAATCAGCATAACATGCACATGCAACATAGTGTCATGCAACAAAAGTACTGAGTTCATTTGAGTCATTCTTACGATGAGAAGATCTCTGACAGTCTCCGAAAATCCCACTGTGTTAAGCGCACAAGCGAGAGCGTTGGCGAAAGAAAACACGACGCCGATGGGACCCCCCAACTCGGGACCCAGAGTACGGGAGATCATGAAATATGCGCCACCTGACGGGTGGAGGAGAGATATGAGTCAGAAATGTAGAAAGATATGATGCCTGCTGGTTGCTTAATGGCCAAAAGAGGCAATTTATGATATTCTGGGCACAGTTGTTCAAAAATCATTTTGATTTCGGCAATCAGATTGAATCATAACTTAAAAATGGGTTGGTTTCTTGGTTTTGATCTGGACCACACCTTTCAATCCAGACCATTCTGAACTGTACCCTGGTGTCTAAATAGGAATCAGGTCCTTTTTTTCAATCAGACTCTATTGAAGTTTTTGCCAAATTGCTTATACATGCACTAGCACACTTTTCTCTCCAATAAGTCACATCATTACACTCTTAAAAATAAAAGCTCCAAAGGGGTGTTTTTTGTGGTGATGCCATAAAGAACCATTTTTGGTTCCCCAAACAACCTTTTAGTGAACAGTTCTTAAAAGAATCACTTTAGAAAACATTTTAAAAATCTAAAGAACCTTTTTCCACTGTAAAGAAACTTCTCTGCATATGAAAGGTTCCATGGAGGTTCAAGGTTCAAGAAAATTTATTTTTAAGAGTGTATATGTCTGTAACACAAACAGTGAAGGACGAATTACGCAGCAAAGCATCACTGATTATCACAATCTGATCAGCGTGATGTCACGCTCTTGTCCAGTGACTCACCAGAAGAGACTCTTCCATTGGTGGAAATGGCAGATACTGACAGAGCCGTTATGGAGGTCACAAGGACTGACATCAGTATAATTAACCATGTAAGAACTAGAGGAAAAAAAAAAATGAATGAGACACAATATCTGTGCATAGCTCCAGTTCACAGAATAGACAAAACACTTTCAAGATAAGTGGCCATCAGAGATTACACACTGTTCTGGGAAGTGCTACTATAAAAGTTTTTGACGTGGGAATTTTTGAGCAACATTATCTTTACCAAAGTAAACAGCCTGTGGTTTCATTATAGAGAGTTGTTTTATTACATTGCAGACAGCTTATCTTTTTCCCAACTAGAATGACCAGGTGACAAAGTAAACATTTTACAGGATTGTTTTATGTATTAATAAAAATACAAGCTTACGGATTCCTGCTTGGGATGTGATCCAGGACAATCGCAGGAACAGAATGACTCCCCAGATATTCAACATGCAGCGAATCTGAAAGACAGAAACCGAGCATATATGTACGCTATATATGAATGTGCGCATATGGCCTTTTGCACGCATGCGTAAGTTTCACGGTTTCTCACCATAACCCCAGTCACCCATCCAAAGCGCACTGGCTGGGTGGTCTTTCCTTCTTGCCCGTTTTCCTCGGACTCGTTTCCACTCTCCTGCAGTGCAGAAACGCTTCCCCTACCAGAGTCGCCAATGTTACTCCCGGATTCTGCATCCTAAAACCAATACATGCATATTTACAATTGAAATACATACAGAGTCATTCGAAAGTACTCTACGTTACAACAGAGTAGCGTAATTTCTCGGTAACGGACTGTAGTATCAGGACCGCAGTAGGCCTACTTTAGTTCCTCCATTTAAATATATAAATGACTAAGAATAACAGTCAAAACGGTTTACATGGTAAATGGTTTGCGCTAAACTAATGTGCTAAACAATGTGAATATAATAATAAACTGAAACAATGCATGGCGTTACAATTTTCACTGTATCTATTATTTGCTCCTGTTTCTTTTAGGTTTGAATCAGGTCGAATGGAAGATAAATGGGTATGGTATTGTCACAAGGGTCTTAGACAGGCAGTCCTAAAGCTGCAGACGCCAGTACTTCATAACTACTATACTTTTTACAGCATATGACCCACATCAACAGCCTTGCGCAGAGTCTCCAGCGATGGCCTGCTGCGCCGGATGCGGCCCGTGGCGGTAGCGTTGGCATAAAACTCGAGATGCGGCAGGGCATCCATGGTGTTGTATATGGAATGTCGTCTATTGTCCTGCCTGGAGTTCGGCGTTTCCATGCTGATAGCCGTCTCCATGCTGATAGCCGTCTCAGCGCCGGTTCTGTAAGAGGAGTAATGCGGTGGAGCTTCTTCACTGACCGAAAAGCGACCTGGGGACAAGGTCTCTGTCCCGTCCAGTCTGCGTTTCGTGAAGCGCTGACCCATTTGGACACCCCAATGTTCAGAATATTAGCCTTTCCTGGAAAGTAAAAGATGGTGCATTCAAACAATAGCTGGACCTATTTTTGATATTTATTTATTTTAAAAGCATGGTTAATCTAAAAGTTAACAAACACATTTAATTACATAATTTATTATTGTTGTAATATTTGACAATTTATCCAACGTTAAATAATAATAAGTATACTATAGTAAGTAGTATAATAGTAAGTATATTGTAGATTCTGCACTACTTTTATTCTAATCTAACTTGTAACATTTTTATCTGTGTTGTACAGTCAGATTTTACTTTGGGCAAAATAGTATATTTAGAAAAGGAAAGAAGATATTTCAAGAACTTACTTTATGTTCTTCAATGGGTTAACAGCTGTTTTCCTCTTCCTTTTAAACTTAATTCCTGAATGAGCGAAGAAGAAAAAAAAAAAAAAAATCAACAAATAGAGCAGAAAACCAACAACAGAATTATTCTTTCATCTCCTTTTGAGCAGCTCTGCAGTTTTGTCTTCCGTTATCATCTTGGCTTTATTAATTTATACCAAAAGTTGCACCACCTCTCATCCCACGTGCACGAGCGCTAGTTCAGCGACGCATTTCTGCGTAATTGATGACATAAAAGATGTCAAGAGCTCCGTTTCCTCTTCGGATGATAACGGTATCTTTGCTAACTGGTTCCAGTCAATCATTAACCCAAATAATAACATCTAATATGAGACTGATATTACATTACACAGAATGCAGCAATACATGGAAACAGTGGTAAAAAGAAAAAGAACAAGGAAAAAAAAAATGATTTCATAACATGATTAAAAGTTTCTGATATAAACGAATAGGAAGACTAAATGATTTAATTGCATTGAAAGTACTTAATATACACAAAGGCAAATAAAAGACGCAAAGGTAATGTGCTTTGTTGCCGATTTTATGATCTTTTGGAGAAACTCCTTTTACAAACGTTCTAGGCTTTATGGCCTCGAGGTCTCAAGTTCACTTGTGTAAAGAAACGAGTCATATTGGATAGGAAACTTTTAACATGGTGTTCAATGCCTTGCAAAATCGTGAAATATGCCATAATCTGTATATATGCGAGCGCACACACACTCACATGTTTGTATAAAAAACCTTATCTTGAACAATTTGTTGGCTAACCGCTCATTACTGACTGACTGGGGTAATCATGGGTTTAGTTGGGAGAGCTTTCTATTAAAAAGAGGGAGTGCTACTCATCTGTAGGCCTGTAAACGGGTGCCAAATCGGTTCAGATAATTCCTGGAATTAAAAACAGCTATGAATATACGGTCCAGGATTAATGTTTTGCAGAAATTTAACGAGAACTTCATCTTATCGCGCCATATAAACAGCTTTATTAAGAACATTTTATTAAAACTCGGATGTTCGTGTTCATTCGGCTAAACCAATGACTAATTGTATTGTTGCAAGAGCAAAACCGCATAAGAAACTAATTTCACTTAAACCTGAATAATCAGAGTTAATAGCATAACCTGCAGCCTACATAAGTAAATAAAAATAATTATCTATCTATCTATCTATCTATATATATATATATATATATATATATATATATATATATGACCTGAGTGCTTGATGAAAGAAAATTACATATTACAATTTATAAACAACTCGAAATATTATAAAACATACATTTACACATACTAAATATTGATTAAATATTCATTGTCTGGACAAACACTAATTTTCAGTGAAAGAAGTGAGAATGAAATTAAACAAACTAAAGAGTAAAAACATCCAAAGAGTTACATGCAAATGCAATGATCCCAAAATATCAAATTATTTTATTCAAAATATGGTTGGCCATAATATTTTTTCTTCTGAGTTTATTATATAAAAAAAAAATATATATATATATATATATATATATGACGCGGACGTGTTTTCATGAGATTAACCATGTGTTATCTTCTATAGCCGGTCTTTTCTTTATTCTTTCGCTCAGGTCACGCGCATCGCCTCTGTCATGATAACACTGCGCACTCTTCAGCCAAAATCTATTATTAGTCCACTAACAAACACATCTTGCCACAAATAAAACCGTACAGGCGGCCTTCTAACGTGACTGGAGCTCGGGTGGTATGAAGAACCACAAACAGATTTAAAAACATCATTTTTTTACAATAACATTTTGTTTTCTTTTCGATCGATACACAGAAAGTAAACACACTCAAAGACTGTAGCTGTTTCAGGGACAAGTGCGGAAAACTTCGATTACGGCTGATATTTACGACAAAAATAACGGTGAGTTGGAGTAGGTTAAATTGTAATCAAGGGAGTATTGCAGAGTCATTATTCATGTTCGAGAGCTTTCGTGTGTCAGTCAGTGTCAACATGCCCGTGTCACCAGCGATTGTGTTTCAGCGGGGTCACCTCTGATATAATGACCATGATAAAGACTCACTGCTCATATAACAATGCCAATGAATAAAACTTTTTAAAAATTACTGCCAATAGAAATTACTTATTAACTCTGTAAAAGATAAAGCATGTTGGTCCACGTGCTTATAATATGTACGCTACTGTATGTACAAGACCCCCTGACCAATTCATTTGACGGAACTAATCTTTCACTGAAAGATTTCAAAATGCTGTAACTAAGCTTTCATTCTAAAATCAAATTGTTTTGGAAAAACCCACATTCTTAAAAAAAAGATATATGTGGAACAATGTAGCAATAAATGCGATAGGTGGTAAAATAAGTAAAACAACAACCATTGTTAATCACAGTGAATAATAAAGTGCACAGAACGCACTATAACATTTTGTATAAAAACTAGAGAGAATTGTGTAGAAGCTATATATATATATATATATATATATATATATGAAGAGTTCAGACGCAAAAGCCTCTAAATCCATCTGATGTATTTCTTTTAAAATGAGCATTTCTTTCTGGCTACTTTGTATAGGTTTCTATGTAAGTACTGGTGCTTTTGATTGGGCTGAGGCTGGAATTTAGCGACTTTGAAGTATAAGTATTTGATGGAGGTATACTATGTATACAAGGTTTTTTTGTTTTTTTTCATTTAATGGTTAGCCTATGACTGTTATAACACCAGCTGTGGTCCAATCTCCTTAAAACTCTCATGCTTGTTTAGAATCACCAGGTTTTGTTAAGTTTTGAGTTTTCTTTCAGGCTTTATAGGATTTGGGGTAAATTTGGACAGGCCCCTTTTTTAAACTACCCTGTTATAGCTTCCCAAAGGGTGAATTTCAACATTTTGGTGATAATTATTGACCTAGAGAGTCTAGAGAATTGTACTGCAGTGTTTATTTATTTTATTTATTTATTTTTTCCCAGATTGAGCAAAAAACATGAAAAAAGTAGGTTTTTTACATCTTCTCAATCGTTTAACAAAAATTTGATTGACAGCAGCAGTTCTAGAGGCAAAGTTGTCCGGAAAGAGTTCTATACCATGTGATATGAATATCGCGTGTGCGGAAAAACTGCGGAGGTACAGTCGTTTACACCCTTTAAAAATGCAATTTTTGTCCTTTGACCTTAGATTGAGCTCTTACATCAGAGTTCTGAGTTTGGCAGAGATATTTAATTCCATTCAGGAGTTATAGGAATTTTATTAAAATTGGCCCCGGACCTTTCAAACGTTTTGGCGTCCCTTTGTGATGGAGTCGAAAGTTCAACCTTTTTTTGATAATTATTGATATTCAGTGTCAAGAGAATCTTCCTGCGCTAGTTTGGTTCCGATCAGGTGAAAAACCTAGGAGTAGTTCACAAAAGTATGTTTTTCAAAAAATCCATAATATCCGAAAATCTTGCCTGCGACCGACAGTTTAGGTGTTATGAGTAGTGATCGACCGATATTGATTTTTTTTTTGATTACCGATACAGATACCGATTATTTGCATAATTATGTGCCCGATAACCGATATGCAGAACCAATATTTATTTACTGTTATAAAGTAAATCAGTGACTGAGTAAATTAAGTCCATACTTCACTTTGGTTTTTCCTCCTTTAAGTCATCTTAAAAAGTGTTGAAAATTAGCATATAACAAACAAATACAACAAACAAAACATCATATTTTATTGTATTTCTCAGCTGGTATGTTATATCGGTAAATCGATATATCGGTCGATCTCTAGTTATGAGCCATTCCTTACTTTTGATCACTGTAGCGCCCCCGTCAGGCCACATGGGGTGAGCCTTGGTGATGTTGTTGGCGGTAGGAGTATTATCATCCCACCAAGTTTCAAGTCTCTATGACTTACGGTTTGGTCTGCACGATCAGTTTTACGTTTTTCTTACAATTACAATAGGGTTTCAGCTCTGCGTGCTTGAACCTCTAATAAATAGGAACAGTAGGATGACTTTGCTTAAAAAATGTTTAGCTGATTCAGTTAACTGTTGATTTCACACTTTTAATAGGCTTCCAATGTCTCAAAACAAAACCACAAGGAAATTAGAGAAAAAAGCAGATACGTCCATTCAGCTTCAGTCTTCGTCTGTGAAAAGCAGAAATTCAGGTGAAGAAAGAAGAGAAAAAGAATCCGGAAGTTGCATCGCATCCTCAAGTCTGAAGAGAAATGTTAGAGAAAAAAAGTCATCCATTCCTCCATCTCTTCCCACTTCATCTTTTTCCCCGCCCATTTTCAGAAAGCCTCCTTCTACAGAACATGTCTTTGACCCAGAGCTCCGCCTCTTTGTGCTTTCCACACACTGCGATGCCCTCTTCGCCTCACTGCGAGGACTCCAGGAGGAGGGGCTTTTGCTGGACTGCAGTTTAAAACTCCTAGCCAACTCCCACAAGGCTCACCGATTGGTGCTTGCTGCTGTCAGTCAAAGGGCAGAGGCGTGGCTGCTATCTGGAGAGGCAGGGCTTAAGGAAGTGGAGCTGGATGGAGGAAGGATGACTCCTGCAGGACTGAAGGCTGTACTGGATTTCAGCTACAGAGGAGAAGTAGAAAGAGGAGAAACAGATGAAGTGCTGGAAGCCTGTAGGTGTTTAGGGGCTGACAGACTCGAGCAACTGTGTGGCAAAGACGCTGTGGTCAACGGGAGTGAAGAGAGGGAAAGAAGCCTGCGGGTCATACAAACACTGTGGGAGAGAAACGCTGGGTGTGATGTCATCTTACAGACAGACAGTGGAGACCATTTTCCTGGTAACAGTGTGATCTAGTGGTCTTTATGAATGTCTTTATCAGTGCATTATAAAAGACAGCGCACACATACACTAATAATGTTAGGAAAAACATTTTTACATTGGTTAGGTATACTTAAAGGATAAAGACAAAATTGTCATCATTTACTCACCCTCATGTTGTTCCAGAAGTGACAACAGCCTGCCAAGCTATAAATGTAAATAAATAAATAAATAAGCCTGACTGACTGAATAATAAATAAAATAGAATAAATAGAAATGTTTACAAAAACCAACAAGCACAAAATAATACTAAAACCTAAACTAAAATAATATTAAAATGGAAAATAAGCAAATAAAAGGAAATTAAAAATAATGTTAAACTAGAAATAATAATAATAATAAAACAAAAATAAATAATAAAATAATAAATAATAAAACAAAACAGAAAATATAAAAATTAAAGGTAATTCAAAGTAAACTTAAAATAATAATAATAATAATAACAATAAACAACATACAGACACTTTTTTCCAAAATATTAATACATACTATATTATATAAATAAAATAGGAAAAATAAACAGTACTTAAAGGTAAAAGGTAAAGACAAAATCGTCACCATTTACGCACCCTCATGTTGCTTAAAAATAAATAAATAAATAAATAAATAAATCTGACTGAATAATAGAATAGAATAGATGTTTAAAAAACAGAAAAAGCACAAAATACTAAAACTTAAACTAAAATTATAATAAAAACGAAACAAAAATACAAACGGTAATTAAAAATTAAACTAAAATTACAATAAAATGGAAAAAACAAGTAAAAATGAAAGATAATTCAAAATATTAATAAATATATTATATATAATAAATGTATATAATATATGTATACATTATATAAAAAACACGGTTTCGGGGGGGGTTGTGTACTTCTTTGAAATTATGTCTGCAGTATTTATGAATGTGCATAATGCATTTTACTGTATGTCACACCTGTGTTGTAGCTCAGCTTCTCCTTGAATACTCTCTTTTAGCTCATCGTGTCATATTAGCAGCAGGTGCGGACTACTTTCGCGCTCTGCTCTGTGGAGGGTTACGGGAGTCCGGCGAGGGCGTGGTGTTACTGCGCGGCGTGACGTCATGGGTGCTGCGCAATCTGCTGGACTTCATTTACTCCGGCCGGCTGAACCTGAGCTTCAGGAATGTGTGGGATCTGACAGAAGCAGCTTCACAGTTTCAGCTGCAGGGGGCGCTGTCGCTGTGCTTAAATTTCCTGCAGGATAATATGGATACAACTTCTTGTTTGGATATTCTGGCTTTGGCTGAAGCCTACAGTCTGGAGGATCTGGGCAGACGGGCAGAGGACTTTGTTTTAGCCAACTTTCAGAGGGTTGTGAAGGGGGAGAAGTTCAGGGATCTGCCCTGCGTCCAGCTGCAGCGTCTGCTGGAGAGAGATGCGCTCAATGCAGACAGTGAGGTGAGATCACGTGTTATGGTAGTTCATTAATGGGTTGCACCCTCTATAAACACACTTTTCTCTTTCTGTCTCGCCTACAATTGTGGAACTTTGTATTGTTGAACTTTTCATGTTATTGTCGCACTACAAACGCTCGTTTCATGAAAAACATCTACTAATTAAATTAACATAGTACAAATGTAAACGTCAAATGCATTGTTATTGTTAAAAAAAACAACAACAAAAAACACGTTTGTTGCTGCATCAGCATGAAAAGAGCAGCAGGGGGCAGCAGCTCATTCAGACTCTCTCTCTCTCTCTCTCTCTCTCTCTCATCAGCTGGCTGTGTTCAGAGCTGTGGTGAACTGGGTGGAGGATGATAAAGACCGGAGACTCTCTCATCTTGCACGACTGATGCAGAGCATTCGGTTCGCTCTCATGAGACCGGAGGAGCTGCAGGAGGTGCATTACAGCACTTCTGCATGGACAATCACTCACTTTGCTCTCTTTAAAGCTCCATAATGTCCATCAAATCTCCTCTAACAGGTGCAGGACTGTAAGCTGCTGCTCAGGAGTTCAGGAGGGAAAACAGCGCTGGGAATTGTGAATAATCTCCTACATGGTGATCGGAGAACATCAGACTGCAAACCGCGCACTCCAAACCAGGTACATCACAGTCAGCTGCTGTCTCAATAAGAGCCACAACTGAAAAATACAGTTATTACATAAATCAATTTAAAAGGCAAAACAAATATTTTGTTACAATTCTATAACCAATTCACTCAGTTTCCTTCTTAAGAAAATGTAGAAAATCATTTAAAATTTCTAAGATTGATTATTCAGTGTAATAGTAGTAATATTATATAATATTTAATATTATATAGATTTATTATTATAGTAGTGGTTAAACTGTTTAGTGGTGGGCGATATGACTGAAATATTAAACCCCATACACACTTAATAGTAATTAGCTTTGTCTCGACACCAAAACATTATCAGTTGAATTATGAATTGTATATTGAATGATGAATTGTAAACAACTGCCCAGCAAACAACTAAATGTGGACAATTACGCAAAGTATTATTAGCCAAACATCAACATAATGTTATTTTAGCATCATCGAGATTATTTGGTTTTCATCAGCTGTTACTCCAGTCTAAAGTGATCCTTCAGAAATGCATTCTATATACTAATATGCTGATTTATTATTAGAATTGTCAATGCTGATTTGTTTTTTTCTCAGGATTCTTTGATGAATAACAAGTTAAAATGAACAGCATTTATTCAAAATATAAATATTTTTTAACAATGTAAACCTATGCTATCACTTTTGAATAAATTAATAATTTCTTTCAAAAAAAAAAAAGAATAAAAATGTACAGACCCCAAACTTTTTAATAGTAGTGTATATTGTTAGAAAATATTTCTGTTTTAAATAAATGCTGTCTTTTTATTCAAAGAATCCTCAAAAAAAGTATCACAGCTTTGATCAAAGAAATAAATAAGCTTTTTAATGTATATTAAAATAGAAGAATGTTGTTTTACATCGTAATAATATAACTTTTTTTTTCTGTATTTTTGATCAAATAAACAGCCTCGATGTCTTGATGCCAATATGTCTGTATAGTTTTTATTATTGCTATTATTAGTATTATTTTTACTAGTAGTAGTAGTTATTTTAGTATGCATCAGGTTTATAGATGTTGATTTGGGAACTAGATTAAATAAAATGAGTTTTACTTTTGTAATATTTTTAATTTCATTTAAGTAACAAACATGTTTTTATGGTGTACAACTAAAACGGACTTGACTTTCTGTAGCAGTGTTGCGTTTATCTGTGTGTTTTTCTTGAATCTGCATTAGGTTTTGGTCCTTGTTGGTGGAGATTGTGTAAACGAGAATTTCGAGCGTCGGGAGCCGAACCTGTGCCTGTGGTTTGCTCGGCGCTTCGTGCGCGGAGAGGGACTCATCCGAACCATCGAGTGGAAACCTTTAGCGCACCTCCCCGAACCACCACGCTTCCGGCACTGCGTGTGCGTCCTCAACAACACACTCTATATCCTTGGAGGCCGGAAGTACTACGGTGCCCTGGATATAATGAAGACAGCGCTGAGGTGAGAATCTTTGGATCATCTTGTGTTGGTACACAGCCATATAAAATAATCATGCTAGAACTGTACAATAATGGTTCTACCGGTGATTATTTTGCTCGTTATTTTAATCAAGGTCATTACCATTTTAGAAAATGTCAGAATAATTGCACTTTCAGATAAGCACAAATCAAGAGAAAGTAAAGTCACATTTTACCTCATTTAGTTGATGCATTGCAAAGATTGTGTTAATTTAAATGATAAATTATAAAAGTTTGTACAAGAACTTCTCTCAAAAGTGAAATTCCTTAAGCATATACCGAGTATGTCGAAAAACGGCTTCATGTTTCGTCTTTCACATAATGCATCTTAAAATGTAAAATGTTCATGTTGTAACTAAGCATTTTGTCTCATTCTAACAGCAAACTGAGCTGTTCAAGCTCTAGTCATTAAACATCAAACCTGAAATGTTTGTTTTCCTCATCTTGCTATCACACAGGTTGTCTCATCCTCTGGATGTTCCTCTCTGCGGTCACGCCGCGGCCGTGTTGAACGGAGAGATGTTCGTGTCGGGCGGTTGCGACTCTCACCTGCGCTGTTATCCGTCTCTGTGGCTCTACGACCCGGTGCACGGCTGCTCAAAACGCGCACCCATGACAGCAGGAGCGGGGCGGGCAGGTCATGTGATGCTGGTTTCGGGACACCGATTGGTCGTGGCTGGGGGGTTGCAGCCAATGTGGGCGGGCTTTGGAGACCAGCTACAGTGCGAGTCGTATGATCCCGTTCATGACTCCTGGACGTCTTTCCCCGTGCTGCCCCGACCGCACCTCTCACCAGCGGCGGCTGCTCTTGACGGACAGCTGTACGTTTTGGGAGGGTCGTCGGCTGATTCGGCACGTGATATGCTCTGGGTGCACCGTTACGATCCACAGGCAAAGTGCTGGGACAAACTTGGAGCAATGCCGCGACCTTACGCAGACCTCGCCGCATGCGCTTTACAGCTTCCGATCATCCTGAAGAGCTGAAGGAGCACAGACAGGATGGCTGAAATATAATTTTAATGATTTTTTTTTTAGTTTATCCAAATATTACTAAGACTTCCTGGGATTGTTCGGTCACTTACACAGAAATTTGTAAGGGTGAACAAAATAATGTTAACCACCTGACTGTACAAACTTACCAACATTCAGTACTATTGAATAAACCTCATATAACAATTAATATTCATAAGGAAAGTACAGCTTGGGGTATCACTAGAGCTGCAGGAAAATGACATCATGTCACCACTGATTGGCTGATATAATTGCAACTGCATCAGAGATGCTTTAAACTCAACTGTTGTCATGACAGAGTATATTTTTCATTATCTATGATTTCAAAATTTCATTGATTTTCTATATTTAGATTAGTTTCCTGCTCTTGTAAGTCATATGCAAATACATTTACACTGCATGCACCGTTTCATGCTGTATTATGTAGGCCTAGCTTCTGCTGCTCTCACAGTGTAAAAATAGCATAAGTGAATGTGTACATAAATTGTATTGTTATTATTAGTATTGTTTTTTTTGTTTTTTTTTAATCTGCTTTTAACCCATGTCTAAGTCATAGTCATTGCTGGACTGTAGGTCCTCATATGCATGTTGAATGAAAAAGAAAATGAATAAAGAGAAGAAGATAAAAGAGAGAGAGAGATTAGAGTATCATTTAATTTGTAACTCCAGTGAATGAAATTTACTGTGTGTTATAAGTTGACATCATATAAAGAGACAGCGACGTCACCTGTGTACATATTGAAATAATGTGGATGCTGTTTGAGCCTGTGATTTCAATAATTAAAGAGCTGAGTGTGTTATTGCTGTTGTCTTTTATTTGCATGTGCTTTTACATTGTGTGCATAGCGATCATGACACAACAGATACTGTGTTATGGAAACAGAATTTTTTTTACAAATATTGTGAAAATATTAAGTTTGGGATGCAGAAATATGCTGTTGATTACTCACAGTATTGAAGCTAAAAGAACATGGAAAACAAAATGCAAATGTTGAGGTGGATTTTTCCTGTGAAGCTGCTTTGGAAATGCAATACTTCATTATGGAACATTATGAATCTCCCCATCTTGGCGCTGACCCTGCTTCAGTCTCTACCGCATTCAAATTAACACACTTCCATAGAATTACAGCAACAATGACCAACAGAGAGAGGAAAAACATAAATAAGGAAGAAAAATGAAAAGGGCTTCTGTTTTAGAGTAATAAACAAATTTTGTGACGTGCTGAATGATGGATGAGAGCAGACATAATAATCACATTGTTTGAAGCTGCCGACAGAAACATCAGACTCAGGACAGAAACACACGTCCTCTTAAGTAAGACCAACTGTTTATTCTTTAACTAAAATTAGACTTGGATATTAGCATTGTCTTAATGATTGTGTTTGGTGAATTTATGTTCCTATTAAGATGGATGTTTAATTATCACTGAAATCATGTTTTACACCAAAATCTGAGTTTATCTATATCTTTCCTCTTCAGAAATGGACCAAACTCCATGTGTCATTCTTCTTTTCATTGGTAAGTGCATTTGTGGTTTTATTTATGGTTTCTAGTTTAATTTGGTTTGATTCTGTTATAAAAAGCATTAAAGCAAAGCCTCTCTTTCACAGCTCTCTGCTCCGTATCTGAATGTGTTCAGCGTCAGTATCACTTTATAAATGAGAACAAGACCTGGACTAAAGCTCAGAGATACTGCAGAGAGAAATACACAGATCTGGCCACAGTTGACAACATGAACGACATGAACAAGTTGAACAAGAGTTTGAATTATGGAGGTTTTCCGTATGTCTGGATTGGACTGCAGTGGACGGGTCGTAATAAATGGCAGTGGTCTTCAGGTGAACCTGCGCTCTATTTGAACTGGGCTACTGAACAACCAGAAGGCAGAGATGATTGTGCTAT
This sequence comes from Labeo catla, assembly GCA_012976165.1. NCBI lineage: Eukaryota > Metazoa > Chordata > Actinopteri > Cypriniformes > Cyprinidae > Labeo > Labeo catla. Next base: position 162,423 of record VONZ01000741.1, read on the forward strand.
AATGTTAAATGGACAATGGCATAATTTGACATGTGACGAGTACCGGCAATTCATCTGCAACAGTGAGTGCAGCTATTTAAAATTAATTTATAGAAAGTCAAAAACCATTAATTTGTAGATATGCATATACTAAATATTAATGCAAAACTAACCCCTATTTTATTTTGATTGTGAGTATAGAAATTACTGTATATTTGTCACAGTTTCAATGGTGATACAATTTCTGTACAGACACTATATTTCCCAAAAAGCTGCAATTAAAGAGACTACAGGAAAATAATAATAATAATAATAATAATAATAATAATCAAATAAATACAAATCACAACGAGAGAGATTGATATCAATCTAGTTGTAAATCACAACAATAATCATCTGTTAATAACCATAATGTTCATTAAATAAAAATGTATATAGCAGTGACTAGAGGTGATACAGTTTGTTATTTCAGCCTTCAGTCTCTCATTACAAACCTGTACTGCTTAACTTTACTTTTACTTGTACATGAACTCAAGTCTAGTTCATGATTGTCTTTTAAAACAATTCATTTAGTTAATATTGATTTCTAAATTAGTAATCTACAGTCCAAGTAAATGTTTCTATTATCTAGCATATTTAGCTGCAGTGTAACATCTTCCTCTGTTGGATGTTTCTCTCATCTGGCTCTTTGTGAGTCAAGTATTCAATATATATCACCAGTTGTAGAAGCAGCTCAAGTCTTTGAATGTCATGTTTCTGGTCAAATTCAAATCATACAACAGTGTAAGAAAAATGAAAAAAATAATTCATGATTTGTTTTTCTTAAAGCAAACACAGGACTCGTCTTTATCAATCAGACAAAAAACTGGAGAGATGCTCAGAGTTACTGCAGACAGAATCACATTGATCTGGTCAGTGTGAGAAACAAGAATGAGAATCAAAAGGTTGAGCAGTTCATTAGTGACAGAAATTTATCTGGATCATATGTCTGGATCGGTCTGTTCAGAGACTCATGGCAGTGGTCAGATCAGAGTGACTCCTCATTCAGATACTGGAGCACTGGTGAACCTAATAATGCTGGAGGTGAAAACTGTGCAGCTGTCAGTCAGAATGTTCAGGGACAATGGCTTGACGACCCTTGCAGCAAACCTTATCCTTTTGTGTGTCATGAAGGTGAGTAGATCCTCACAAAACACATATAATCCATCCATCTAGTTCTAGTTTTTTTATTTGTAAAGCAAATTTAAAACGGTCACAACACTTACCAAAGTGCTGTACAAAAAAGCTAAAGAAATCAAGGTTTATAGAAGGGATTTAAAAACAGATAAACAAGGAGCAGCTCTGAGGTGTGCTGTTCCACAATCTGCCCCACCATCAAAAAGGCTCTGTCTCCTCTGTGTTTCAACCTTGTGCAAGGAACCATAAATAGGGTTTGATTTCCAGATCTTAAGTCTCTAAAAGGGCTGTAAGCAATTCCAATGGGTAATGTGGGACAAGGTGGTGTAAGCTTTTATATGCAAATAGGGGAATTTATATTTAATCCTAAAGTGAACTGGGAGCCAATGAAATGCTCGCAAAAAAAGAAGTGCTGGGATCATACTTGTGACTTTTCTTAAGAAATTTGGCTGCAGCATTTTGAACTAATTGTCAATGAGCAATCTAGGACTTGGAGATGCACGATACTGAAAATTACAATAGTCCGGTCGAGAGAGTCTACCTCAAGATACTTCAGACAGGAAATGTTTAATTTTAGAAAGTAAGCAGAGCTTATGCAAATAATGACATTGCGGAAGGGTCACTTCTTTTAATAGGCAGATCTGGGTATCATCTGCATACACAAAGACTTCTCAGAATTTGTTCAGTAAGGAAAGCAATGCAGGGCTAACAGAGTTGATTAACAGTTACAAATTCATCATGTATTACATCATGAAGGCAGGAGGAAGGTTTGAGGGTGATAATAGTTCAGTCAGAGATTGTAAGGAAATTTAAATGAAATCAAAAGACTCCCATGGTTGATTATATCAGTGAAAAGCTCAAGAAGCTTCACATGGTGCATTAAGGGGATTTAATTAACAGATTTATTTAAAACACCATTTATAACTGAAAACAAAAGATCAGGGTTATTGCAGATTTGGCAGCAGTCTGGTAGGCCAGAAGATATAAGGTTGTATAAGGTCTTATACAACTCATTAAGTTTGAAGTCTGTCCTTTTTCTATAATTTTACTCTGGTTTTCTACAAGTTTGTCTTGACCTCCAACAGCTCCAGATCTCTTAAAAGGGTCATCGGATGCTAAGTTCACTTTTACATGTTGTTTGAACATTAATGTGTGTTGGCAGTATATGTACAAATCTACCCTATAATGATAAAAATCCATGCAGTGGTTTTTAATTAATCTGTAAAAATAATATCCCCTATTTCAAATCGAGCCGTTCTCAGATGCCTGGTGTTGCATCACACCCACAGAGGCCGCTCCCACAATAGTTGATTGACATGAGAGTCTTATCTGAGATCAGTTATAACAGTCCAACCTCCATGTTTTGAAGCTGGAGCAGGGATGTAAGTTATTCAAAAATTGAGCGATTGAGGTGTTGTGTTGCTGGATGTAATAATGAACGTAGTGGTCGTCATCTACTCCCGACATCTGAGCTGCTGAAGATGCAGTGGATTACGTTTGTTTGTGAAGGGAATGCACCTCCTGATCTACATATACCCATCTATGTTCACACAAATCATTCGTGATCCAGCTTCAATTACAGCAGAAGTGAGTATAAGGGGGTTTTTTAATGAAACTTTGCGATCGCCTTTCCTAATAATGTGTTAGTTAGCAAGTTTAGCGGCTAAACACGGGTAAATGCGGCTAAAGTAAACATGCTCGTCACTTCACAAAGAGAAGAGAGGGGTGGGGCGAGCAGAGCTCATTTGCATGAACTGATTTTGGCAAGGTAAAAAGGCTGTTGTTTTAAACTACCATTGAGATTTTTTAACCAAGGTATATTATAGACTTTTCATTAAGACCCTAAAGAATCATATTAACTTGTGGAAAATGGGCATCCGATGACCCCTTTAAAGTTCACGCTACATTTCTGACATGAAAAATCCATCCACAGTGTTTGTTCTGCATGTTGTTTTTGATCAGTCTCTCTCTAGTTTCTGTTTGTGGTTTGTTTTGTTTCCAGATAAACTGATTGTGATCAAGGAGAATCTGACGTGGTCTGAAGCTCTGAGATACTGCAGAAAGAATCATGTGGATCTGATCTCGGTTCATTCAGAAGAGATTCAGCGTCGTGTGATGAACGTGGTTAAACGGGCGTCTACTGCGGTGGTGTGGTTGGGTTTACGTCACTCCTGCACTGTGGGCATCTGGTTCTGGGTGAGTGGAGAGACCGTGTGCTATCAGAACTGGGCTCCAGGGAACGACACATCAGAGGAGGACTGTGAACACACAGTGAGATCTGGAGCAGTTCAGTCTGGAGGAGATCAGCACTGGATCAGCCGTAATGAAACTGACAAACTCAACTTCATCTGCAGCAGATTATGAGAGTGAAAGGATACACAAACCTTTCATGTTAGAAAACAAATGCTTATGTTTTCACATCCTTTAACTATATTTTCATTCATTACTTTGTGAAGTAATAATTTTAGGAATTTAAATCTCAACATTAAAAAGGCAGAAATGTTTTGCTCAGATGTTTGTTTAATTGTTCAGATATATTCTTCAGTGAACTGTTTATGTATGTTCTGTATTTAAAAAAAAAAATAAAAATCTTTCAACATGATTTTGTGTGTCATTTACTAACTTATTTGAATTTTGTGAGAAGTCAAAGGGCATCCTATACCCACCATCGGATCTACATTTATACAGGTTTCTGTTTTATCATGAAATAATTAATGCAACTGAAGATATGCTATTATTATTAATTTTTTAATTTGTGTTTTAAGGAACTCTGTATGTTGTTTTGGCTACTTCTCTCTCTCTTATATGGAGTTTCCCACAATCAGAATTATTGTTCATTTATAAAAATCCAGTATGGTCACAATTCAACGTAAAGGAGAAGTCCCCTTACAGAACAAACATTTACAGATAATGTACTCACCCCCTTGTCATCCAAGTTGTTCATGTCTTTCTTTCTTCAGTTGTAAAGAAATTATGTTTTTTGAGGAAAACATTTCACCATTTTTTCTCTCCATATAATGGACTGATATGGTGTCCCGAGATTGAACTTCCAAAACACAGTTTAAATGCGGCTTCAAACGATCACAAATGCGGTTGCAAACGATCCCAGCCGAGGAAGAAGGTTCTTATCTAGCGAAACGATCGGTTATTTTTATAAAAATAATACAATTCATATACTTTTTAATCTCAAATGCTTGTCTCATCTTGCTCTGCCTGAACTCTGTGTATTCTGGTTAAAGACAATTAGGGTATGTCGATGCAGCACTGGGCCCTTGCTTCACACTGGAAAACAAAACTAAAGATATGGTACTACCACTATGACAAAATAGTGAAGACTGCAACAGAAACCTGCAGAGATAAGCGCTTTTGTGAGGGGGTTATGAGAGAACCACAACTTTAGATTAAAAGAGTACAAACATTTTTACCGGCCATAATTTATAGAGAAAAATACATCGGACGCTGGACCAAGATAAACCTTTCTAGAGTGCATGTGTCAACCGCTTGTGTTTGCGCACAATATCAAATATAGTATACATTATTTAATTGTATGCAAACACTAGCGTACACATACAAAAAATGAAGTATACTTTGTTTCTAATTTAGATGCTGCGTCTTTTAAAGGCGAAGGCTGAAAAATAACATGGAGCAGTAATGGTCATGAGGACTTTTAATTGAATTTACCAACTGTCTCATTGGCTCTAACTGCTCCTTGATTTTCCAATCAGAGAAGTATAATAAAAATGATGTCCACTGTCTTGGACTCCAAGCACTGCTTGATGTTCACAGGTGTCTGAGGATTAACATCTGCCATTTCTTCAGTGATGATAACACTTCTCTTGATTACTGCAAAACAGAAATATTAAAAGAAATTTGTGGCACATTAAGAGAAATAATCAGTTATTCCAGTGCTGAGTGAAGCAGCAACCTAAAGTAGCAACAAAAGTGATAAACTGTGAGTGTCTTTGTGTTGTAGTCAAAATTTAGCAGCTGTAAAAGAAGGATAAAGCTATATTATCTCAAAAATACTGATGAATATTAATTTGATTGCAGTATTCAATTGACATAGTGCTTCAGGAGTTCGATTCCCGGCTTGTGGACATTTCCCGATCCATTGCCTTCTCTCTCTCCCACTTCCTGTCCAGCTACTCCCCTATCATAATAAAAATGAATCAATCAATAAATAAATAAATAAATGAATAAATAAATAAATGCAGTACTTTTCTCCTCATAAAAAAATTGAAACAATCTGATTCTTCTCTAATACATACTACAACAAATCATCTTGACTCTCACATTCTTTAAAAAAAAAAAAAAATGGAATAAAAAAAATGAAAACTTTTTTGTTTATTGCATCTGCATTGCATTTATAAAAAATAAGACTGTGGAAACTAAACATACAAACACAACTTTCTGTTCGTATCATCCTCCTCTTCTTCACCTGTTTGTTTGCAGGTCGGAGTGTTGCTCATCAAAGTTTACTTCAAAGTAAACAGTCGAGACCCACATAACAATACTTAGATCAGAGATGGAAAAGTTTTTGAGCATAGCAAGAAAGCCACATTTGCTGCAGTCTAGCACGTGTTGTTAATGTTTTCCAAGTTCATTTATGAGATTATGAGTGCCTGCGCTAGTAAATGCTAAAAATGTAAATGCACAACAATGCTTACCAGAATTGTATTATCGAAATGACCCCACACATCCATATTTCTTGGTAAATTGTTCATGTTTTTTTTTTTGCATCCAAACCACACAGGTAAAAAACTCCTCCCATGCTGCACAAATGAATCACCTAAGAGCACAATGACGCATGTTTAAAATACATACAAGCAAGCATATAAAAGAATGTCTTGCTAATAGATTTGCTATTGTTATATTAGATAATGTTCTGTCCTATAAAGCACTTTTAATATTGTTTTATTATTTAAGTTTTGCAACAGATATTCTGCTTTTGACAAATTCATGAAATGAAACAATTAGTTAACATTATAAGATACTGTCAGGGTATTAAGTCAATTTTAAAACAAATTTTATGTTAATTATTGCTACATTAATGTGACCATCTATGACCAAGCCGAGTCATTTCACCTCAGTTGGATTGTTTTGAAGGCGCGGTGAGTCTCTGGCTGCTTTCAAGCCGAGTCATTGCTAGAAGTGGCCTGGACTCTACAATCAGGTCCAGGTGAGTTACGCTGAAGAGGAATTGGCCCAGTGCTCTACAGCCGTAACAAAAACACGTGCCAGTGTGGGCTGCTGGACACACTCAGCCTGGGTAATTCCTGCCGATGCAGATTCAAGCTTCATCTTATCATGTTTTGAGACAAATTTGAGTATTCAGATATCTAGGGGATTATTTTACCTGGAAGAAATAAAATTCTGGCTCCATTTTTGTTTGTAACAGTCTGTCAGAAACATCTCTGTCGTGTCCCGATGGCAGATAGGCATCAGAAGTGGTGGGCGGGAACAGCTTATGACTCAGACAGGAAATCTTTCTGTAAACCGACTCATTTAATAACACACACTTCAACCTTTGTGGACTTTGTAGGATGCAGCATCTGAATTGGGAATCAGTTATAGTGTAACTCTACTGTTGTTGCAATAAAACTAACAGACCAGTAAGACTAAATGAAATGTAAAGAAATACATCCACTGTTGATCCTTCTGTTTCACATTAGAGATGTAAATATAGTCCATTTTGAATATCTAAATGTGATGTGGACATAAGCAAATGAGTGAGGATGTGTTTACATGCAAAAATAATAATGTTTTATCTGAGAGCTACAAAGCGTCTGGACCAAGCCTGTGAAACTGACAGAACTCTTCAGAACAATATAGGCACAAGGTACTGTCCCTGAAGACTTCAAGGATGCCACCGTAGTGCACCTTTACAAACATAAATGAAACAAAAAAAATAGATAAATAAAAAAAAAAATAAAAAAAGATATGTGATAACAGTGAACCGTCTTACTGTGCACTTCGAGGTGAGTTTACTCCCAGAGAGCCAGTGTGGCTTCAGTAAAGAATGAGGAACAAGAGACATGATATTTGCTCCCCATTAACTTCAAGAAAAGTGCCAGGAACAAAATGTTTGTCCTTTGTATTCAATACTTTAAGTCATGATGGGGTCTGGACGATTATGAGTAAATTTGGTTGCCCTGAAAGATTCATTTATATAGTATGCCATTTCCACAATGAAATGCAGGCTTATGTACTTGATGATGGAGATCTATCTGTTCCCTTCCCAGTTACAAATGGAGAGAAGCAAGGGTGCATGCTTGCCCTTACCAAAAAGAAGCATACAGTACTTCAAGTTTATTTTATTAAGTATACTTAAGTAAGTTCAAGTATATTTTTAAGTATACTTTATGTAGTAAGTATACAAATATCAGTGTACTAGTAGTATACTATTTCAGTACTCCTTGGGACTAAATTGGCCCACTTTCTAGTATATAAAAGTATACTTTTAAGCATACTTTAAGTATAACAGTAGTAAACTTTGAGTGCACAAATAGTTTACATCTATGTTTTTAGTTTGTACTGCAACTATTCTAAAAGTAAACTTATAGGTAAACTGAAAGTTTACTAATTAAATACTTGTAGCATTTTTAGTATACTTTAAAGTATAGTCTCAGTAAACCACTAGTTTAGTAGTTTTATACTGCAAGTATACTCGTAAGTATTTATAAAGAACTTTACATCATACTTTAAGTATACTACTATGTCTCTATTTAGGTATTAATTTGTATATATTTTGTTATATGAATATCTGAACATACAGAACATCAAAAGAAAGATCAGGGTATCTGCTTGTAAATAAAAATATTTTATTCTAGCTTCATGCATTCTTTGTTATAAACACCTGAATGTGGGAGATTTCATAAAATAAATAAATAAATAAATAAATAAATAAACAAACAACATTTTGAACAAAATGCTGAAAAATGAATATGAATTTGATTTAGAATGAGAATCAAAATGTAGATGGAGTCAATCAACACCTCAAAGCTTGACAGTCATTATTACCTCTTCATGGGTCGACATTTTATTCCATAACGTTACACAGTTTTAATGCTGTTTTATGTCTGATGATTGTGTTAGATTACATGTGGAAGCATCTGTTGTTTCCATTTCTTCTTCTCAGAGCACAAGTACAGCTCATATATATGTTGACTTTTCTAAGTATAAGTCAAGTATACTCAAATGTCATTTTAGGTATATTTCTGAGAAGTACATAAAAAGTAGACAAAGTATACTTTCCTATTTTTAGATTAAATAAAGTATACTAATAGCACACTTGAATAAACGTTTTTTGTTTTTTTTTTTTTTCTTAAGGGTGCCCCCACGCTGTTCAGCATGATTTTTCCTGCAATGCTGACAGATGCCTTTCAGGACACTGATCCTGGCATCAACATCAAGTACAAGACAAGGCAAGCTGTTCAACCTGCATCACCTTCAGGCCAAGACCAAAGTCCATGTAGCCAGACGACATGACTTCCTGTTTGCTGATGACTGTGCCCTGAATGCAGGAAGTGCTTTAGTTACTTTTTACTGTAGAATTTACCCACCATGATGCTGTAGATTTACAGCAACATGCTGTATACATTCTACAGTAAAAAATTGTTCATTATGCACTAGTGCTTTGGAAACCACAGAAGTTTGTTACAGTGTTTGTCACACGCACCGAATCACGTGAGGTCACGAGGTCCCGGAAGTAATCTCCGCAGGTATATAAACAGGAAGTAAGGTTCAGTCGGCACCGGACATTGAGTTCATGTGTGAACATCTTTGTAGGTCGCCTCATCTCTCCATCTCAACTCACGTGAGTACCGCTTGGCGGAACATTTATATACCCCTCTGTGTGTGTATGGGAATGCGGGTTTCCTGGTGGAAATCTCTACTCCTTTGCTGGAGCGTTCTCAGAATAACTGCGTGGCTAACCTGCTCACTCGTGTGTATCCGCGTTTGAGTTCTCCGTCGCGCTACACAGGGACCTTATCTCGATCGACCACTTCTTGTCTTGCCTCCGTGACAGAATGTCCGGTCCCGAGATGGTCTCGGCGGATTTGGAGCAGCTGGTGGGAGTGATCCGGCAGCAGGCCGCGGAGATTATGAATCTGCGGCAGGAGATGGTGTATTTCCGGACGGAGATCACCGCGCTGCGCACCGAGGCCGCTGGTCTTCGGGCGGAGTGCGAGAGTCTCCGCTCGGATCTCACCGCCCTGCAGGCGGATCATGACGACCTGGCCGCTGCTACGGTTCCTCCCGCCGAACCGGTCCGCCAAAACCCCCCTGTCAGTCATCCCAAAATATCGCTTCCGGACAAATGGGATGGGTCCGGAACGAAATGTGATGTCTTTCTCACCACTCTTAACCTGGTTTTTGAGTTCCAGCCTTCCAGATACCCCTCCGATCGCAGCAGGATCGCACTTCTCACCTCACTCCTCACTGGGCAGGCAGCCGAGTGGGCTACGGCAGTTCTGAAGGCTGACGGAGACGTTGCACATTCATACCCGGCATTTACCTCCGAGCTCAGAGCCGTCTTCCAACATCCTGAGAGCGAGGTGGAGGTTGATTCACGGCTGTACCATCTTAAGCAAGGGAGTCGCAGCGTCAGCAAATATACCACCGAATTTCGCACTCTCTCCGTTCAAACTACCTGGTCAGACTCAGCTCTCCGCACAGCCTTCTACGAAGGACTTTCCACCCGTCTCCGAGACGAATTGGCTGTGCGGGAGCTCCCTGACACCCTGGAGGGCATGATACAGCTGGCCCTCCGGGTGGATCAGCGGATGAACCACAATACTAAAACTGTTTTTCGTTCTTTTACAGGAGCCACCGGTCACCACAGGATCCCAGAACCATCCACCTCCTATGCTGTCGCTGCGTCTCCATCACCTCCACCGATCGCCTCAGAGGCCCACTCAACCGGAGCCGGGGAACCCATGCAAATAGGGCGCACCTCCCTGTCAGCGGCAGAGAGGGCCAGACGCTACCGCGAGGGCCTGTGTGCCTATTGCGCCTCCCCGGACCACCATCGTGCTATCTGTCCTCTTCGGCCGGGAAACGGGCAGACCAGGTGAGGAGGGGGAGGTCCTCATCTGGTCCCAATACTGCGAAGACCTACCCCGAGTCCGTCTTTTCCCGGCTGCTGCTACAGGTATCAATCCTCATGGGCCACCAACGGATCGAGACCACCGCATTCGTTGATTCGGGTGCGGCTGGGAACTTCATCGATCAGGCTTATGCTGCCCAAATGGGGATTGTAACCGAGGCGTTATCCCAACCCTTGAAAGTAACTGCCATTGACGGTCGCCCCCTAACTCTCAGTCCCATCACTCACCGTACCCAAGAACTCACCCTCATCATCGAAAATCACTCCGAAGTCATCCAATTCTACGTTACAAAGATTCCCTCACCAGCCATCATTCTCGGCCACCCCTGGCTCGTCACTCACGACCCTCTCATCTCCTGGACATCACGTCGGATCATTCACTGGGGTGCGACCTGTCAGGAGCTCTGTCTCCGGGCCAGGGTTGGGACGTGTTCAGGGGAGCCCGGCGCCCTCGACGTCGACCGCGAAGCTATCCCTGTCCAGTACCGCGACCTGGTCGAGGTCTTCAGCAGGCGTAGCGCGGCTCGGCTGCCTCCTCATCGCCCCTACGACCTCGCCATCGATCTCGTGCCGGGCGCAGTACCGCCCCGCGGTCACCTGTACTCCCTGTCGGCCAAGGAACAACTCGCGATGGAGGAGTACGTAGCGGAGGATCTTCACGCAGGTACCATCCGACCCTCCAGCTCCCCGGCGGCCGCAGGGTTTTTCTTTGTGAAGAAGAAGGACGGGGGTCTCCGGCCGTGCGTTGACTACCGAGGGCTCAACCAAATCACCGTGAAGAACCGTCATCCACTCCCTCTGACTAACACCGCCCTGGACGCCCTCTCTGGTGCCCACTTCTTTACGAAGTTGAATCTACGGAGCGCCTACAATCTGGTACGCATCAGGGAGGGCGACGAGTGGAAGACGGCCTTCATAACCCCCACCGGTCACTACGAGACCCTTGTTATGCCCTTTGGCCTCTGCAACAGTCCAGCCGCTTTTCAACACCTCATTAATGACGTTCTCCGGGACATGCTGGGTAGATGGTGCTACGCTTACCTGGACGACATCCTCATCTACTCTAAGACCTTAGAAGAGCATACCCAGCATGTCCGAGCAGTCCTCCAGAGGTTGCTGGCCCACCAGTTGTACTGTAAGTTGGAGAAATGTGCTTTCCACCAGCACTCCACCACGTTCCTGGGCTTCATCATCTCTGCTCAGGGTGTGGCCATGGATCCCCAGAAGCTGGAGGCTGTGCGTTCGTAGCCCCTACCCACATCGCTCAAACAGCTGCAACGTTTTCTGGGGTTCGCCAACTTCTATCGGCGATTCATCCGGGGCTTCAGCTCAACTGCAGCACCTCTCACTGCTCTAACCAAACCATCACGCGGAGAATTCCATCTCACCCCGGAGGCCATTCAAGCTTTTAGGACACTGTGTCACCAGTTCACCACCGCCCCCATCCTCACCCATCCCGACCCCACCAAGGCCTTCGTTGTTGAGGTGGACGCCTCCGATGTGGGTGTAGGAGCCGTCCTCTCGCAACGCGGTCCAGACGAGAAGTTACACCCATGTAGCTTCTTCTCCAGGAAGTTTAATTCCACTCAGCAGCGCTACGGGGTGGGGGACCGTGAGCTGTTGGCCATCAAGTGGGCTCTGGAGGAATGGCGTCACTGGCTCCAGGGCGGCGGTGAACCATTCACCGTCTGGACCGATCACCAGAACCTCACTGTCATCAAGCAAACCAAACAACTCAACCCCAGGCAGGCGCGGTGGGCACTCTTCTTCGAACACTTCGACTTTCACCTGTCTTACCGTCCCGGTTCCAAAAACACTAAAGCTGATGCACTTTCCCGTCAACACCAGAAGGACACCGTCACCTCCGATCCCGCACCTGTCCTGCCCTCCCAAATCATCTTGGCTCCCATCCGGTGGGGGTTGGAAGAGAGAGTTCGCCAGAGTCACAGCCAAGAACCTCCTCCACCTGAGACACCCGCTGGACGCCTCTTCGTTCCCAACCACCTGCGCCAGGAGGTGCTCCAGTGGGGACACGACTCCACGTTGGCTGGACATCAGGGAGTCCAGAGAACCATTCACTTCATCAGTCGAGCGTTCTGGTGGAGGACGCTGCGGAGGGACGTACAGCAGTACGTTCTGGCTTGTAACACCTGTGCCCACTCAAAAAATCCCAACGCGCCCTCCACCGGGGAGTTGCAGCCCCTCCTCATCCCCAAACGCCCCTGGACCCACATCTCCATCGACTTCGTCTCTGGACTTCCCGAGTCCCAAGGAAAGAACACCATCCTTACCATCGTGGATCGTTTCTCCAAGGCTGTGCACCTGGTGGCTCTCTCTGGGCTCCCCACTGCCAAAACCACCGCGGAACTTATTCTCGAACACGTAGTCCGCCTGCATGGGTTCCCCCAGGACATCGTCTCGGACAGAGGGCCCCAGTTCACGGCCAAGTTCTGGCAGGCCTTCTGCCGTCTGGTCGGCACCACCTCCAGTCTATCATCAGGGTTCCATCCACAGACCAACGGCCAGACGGAGCGGGCCAACCAACAACTGGAGCGCTTCCTCCGATGCTTTGCCAGTGAACATCAGCGCTCCTGGGCTAGCTACCTCGTCTGGGCCGAACTTTCCAACAATCTCCACACCTCCACCGCCACCGGCCTAAGCCCATTCGAGGTATGCTACGGATTTCAACCTCCCATATTCGAACATCAGGAGCCGGAGGTTGAAGTTCCGTCTGCCCAACAGTTGGTCCGCCGGTGTCGGCGGCTTTGGAACCACGCTCGTGCTGCCATTCAAAAGGCCAACCGACGTTACGTCGTGCAGCACCGCCGCCGACACCCTCCGGGACGATTGTTCCATGTGGGTGACAGGGTTTATCTATCCACCAAGAATATCAATCTCAAGACTGATTCAAGAAAACTCACCCCCCGGTACATCGGCCCCTTCAAGATCACCCATCGTCTGAACCCTGTCACCTTTCGGCTCCAGCTGCCTGCCTCCCTCCGGGTCCATCCCATATTCCATCAATCTCAACTAAAACCTGTTTTCTTCTCCCCTCTGTCTCCTCAGGCTCCCGCTCCCCCCCCACCCCGGATTGTGGACGGTGGTCCTGCTTACACCGTTCGGAGGAACCTGGACTCGCGACCCCGTGGCCGGGGCACCCAGTACCTCGTAGACTGGGAGGGCTACGGCCCGGAGGAGCGGTCATGGGTCCCCGGACGGTTCATTCTGGATCCAGCTCTCATCCAGGACTACCGTCGTCGGGTATCCTCCACTCCGGGTCCGTCTGGTGCCGGTCCTGGAGGGGGGGGTACTGTCACACGCACCGAATCACGTGAGGTCACGAGGTCCCGGAAGTAATCTCCGCAGGTATATAAACAGGAAGTAAGGTTCAGTCGGCACCGGACATTGAGTTCATGTGTGAACATCTTTGTAGGTCGCCTCATCTCTCCATCTCAACTCACGTGAGTACCGCTTGGCGGAACATTTATATACCCCTCTGTGTGTGTATGGGAACGCGGGTTTCCTGGTGGAAATCTCTACTCCTTTGCTGGAGCGTTCTCAGAATAACTGCGTGGCTAACCTGCTCACTCGTGTGTATCCGCGTTTGAGTTCTCCGTCGCACTACACAGGGACCTTATCTCGATCGACCACTTCTTGTCTTGCCTCCGTGACAGTGTTGTTTTAGGATGATTTTAGGAACAAAAATATTTTTAAAAGTCTGTGAGAAACATCTCTGCTGTTCACGGCAGCTGTCACACAGTTTTTAGGTGACAGGAGCAGTGGGCGGGATCAGCTGGTGATGCAAACAGGTAATCCTCCATAGACCGTTTCATTTAACAACACACACTTCAATCTTTGTGGACTTTGAAGGATGCAGCTTTTGAATTCAGACACAGTTATAGTGTAACTTTCCCGCAATAAAACTAACAAATGAATTAGCCTGAATGAAATGTAACTAGAATAATAACACAATACGTTTGTTTCATTTCAGAGATGTAAATGTTGTCCAGTCTGAAGGTCTAAATGTGGTGTGGACATAAACAAATGAATGAGGATGTGTTTACATGCAAACATATTCATGTTTTATAAACAAACAAAAAAACATTCAGTATACAGCAGGAGTATGAAACAAAATAAAATAAGAACTTTCACACAGAAATGGCTTTTAAAACATATAATAATGTTTAAATCTTTGCATTCCATCCATTCACAATCAAGTATTTAGATGGAGACATTTCTACTGAAACAGCAGCAGATGTTATTTTTCTTTCTTTCATTCTTAATAATCACATTCATTCCTTCAACTCACAAACTGTAGTCCCAAATGGAGGATTTTTAAAGGCTCTCAGTAACCAGTGTCACCTGTTTTTACTAATTAACTCAACCCTCATCAATCAGCTCATTAGTAAATGTTTTGTTTCAGCGCCATATATTAAAAAAAGGCCCAAAAGAATAAATAAAATAAAATAAAATAAAATAAAATAACTTTCAGTTATACTGTCCACCAGTAACATTAAAACAGCTGTTTAGTTTTGAACTTTAAAATGTAAATTAAGAATTTTTATGTCATTTTGTCAATTAAAGTCCATATTCACATTGACTGACACAGATGTCAGTATGGAAATTAGGGGAAAGAGATGGACAAATGCACAAGAGGAAGACATATAGAGGAAGTAAAATATGTTTTTTGTTTTTTTAGAGAAACATACAAATGTGACGCTGAATGATAGACAAAAGAAGATATAATAATCACATACTGTAGTTTAAAACTGCAGACAGAAACCCCAGACTCAGGACAGAAACACACAACCTCTACAGTAAGAAAAACTCGTGTTCATTCTTTAATTAGAATTAGACTTTGAGATGTTAATATTATCTGAATTACAGTGAATCCTGTTACACTGCTAAGATGCTTTTTAAAATTTTACATTGTTATAGTGTTTTACTCTGAGATGAAAATGAGCATATTTGAGTTTTTCAATGTGTTTCTTCCTCAGAAATGGAGCGCACTCTATATTTCATTCTTTTTCTCATCGGTGAGTGTGTTTGTGGTTTTATTTATGGTTTCTAGTTTCATTAGGTTTGATCCTGTTATGAAATCATTAAAGCAAAGCCTCTCTTTCACAGCTCTCTGCTCCGTATCTGAATGTGTTCAGCGTCAGTATCACTTTATAACTGAGAGGAAGAACTGGACTGAAGCTCAGAGATACTGCAGAGAGAATTACACAGATCTGGCCACCAGATCTGGCCACTGCTCCTGTTCACATCCAAACCATAATACTAATGAAATAATAACCATAAGAATAATGAAAAATCTGATTCATGAATCTTCCTCAATTTGTTTTCCTTAAAGCGAACACAGGACTTGTCTTCATCAATCAGACGATGAATTGGACAGACGCTGAGAGTTACTGCAGACAGAATCACATTGATCTGGTCAGTGTGAGAAACCAGAATGAGAATCAACAGGTTGAGAAGATCATGAATGATAGTCACATATCTGATGTCTGGATCGGTCTGTTCAGAGACTCATGGCATTGGTCAGATCAGAGTAACACCTCATTCAGATACTGGAAATCTGGTGAACCTAATAATGCTGGAAAAGGTGAAAACTGTGCAGTGCTCAAAACAGACCATTATGGACAATGGAGTGACATGTCTTGCACCAGCCTAAAATCTTTTTGCGTGTCATGAAGGTGAGTAGATCCTCACAAAACACACAGAATCCATCCATCACCTCCAGATCTCTTAAAGTTCACACTACATGTCTGACATGATAAATTCATCCACAGTGTTTGTTCTGTTGTTTTTGATCAGTCTCTAGTTTCTGCTTCTAGTTCTGGTCTTGACAGAAATTTATATCTAACAAAATCAGTAAACTTTACATTCAACTGTTGATTTGTTAGTTTGATATTTAATACATATTGTCACTTACAAAACATGTATATTTTAGCTTCCAATGGCTTCGGCAGGCGTGTATTATAGGTTTTTATCGATTGCTTCAGCACGTTTTTCTAAACAGTCTTAACATTCTCTAAACTGTGAGTGCAAATGTCACAACTGTTTGCAGGAACTTCAGAACTTTATTGCATGTCTGCAAAATGTAGTTACTCACCCAAAACATTTCATCATGTTTCAAAACCTAGTTATCGTGTCAGTAATTTGGCCAGACCACCAAAATATAAAGTATTTTTTTTCATTGTGTGAACCACACTGGTCAAAATGTGTAGTTTTTTTTTTTAGCATGAGTCAACCATGAAAATTAAGGTTTTTGTCAGGATCCTGTCCTGACTGTCTTGTCTTTATTCAATGTTTCTCTGTTTGTTTTGTGTCTAAGCACATGGTTCTGTTTATGTTTGTGTCTGCCACGTGCTCCTTTGGTCCCACCTCCTTGTTTCCCCTGGTCATGTTTAGTCCTTGTCTGCTTGATTGTCTTCACCTGGTCCTCGTGTGCTGCTTAATATATTGGGTTCCTTTCCCTTGTGTCTCTGCTGGTTCGTTGTGGTGTTTTCAGATCTATGGTCTTGAAGTTAATATTTTGATCCTGATTAAGTGACTTTTTTGATCTCCTATCCTGCAAATTTGTATCCTTGTTTCTATTTGGTTCTTTCGTGTCTTGCTTTAGTGTTTTTTGATTTTGGTGCATTCTGGCCTAGTTTACTTTTTGCTTTTGATCTAGTATTTTATTTATCACTTTATTTCTGCTGTTTCAGTTCCTTTTTAGGATCTAAGCTCTTTTACCTTTTTGTTATATTTAATTTGGCTAGTTTTGGCTATTCCTTGCCTTTACTTTGGTTTCGTTAGCCATTGTTTCTTGCCTGTTTTTGCACTTTGACTGTCTTGTTGTGTTTGTGTTGTCTTGGGTCTCGTCTTGTTTGTTATTTTGTTTGGTCCAGTCCTGCCCTGTTTCCATAGTTCCCGGGCCACTGATTCCTACTACCTGACTGCAGCGCTCTCTCTCAAGTATCTAGTCTTTGGTTCTGTGAGCCTCTACCTGGCAGCAAGACCGGTGCTTCGGAGATCTACATCAAGCTACAGGTTCCTGCCTAGTCTTTCCTCTGGAGCTGCCTCTCCTGTGCTCAAGTCTATTGTCATTTCTGACGGTCTCAGTGGTCACCCCTCCTGCCCGTATAATTGTCGTCATCTGCCTTGCCCCTCTGTTTGGACTGTTTACTCCTCATTGTCCCTGCTGTTGTAGTCTGTCTTAATAAAATCACCTTTGTCTGCTCATTTGCATCTGGATCCCATTCCTTGCAGTTCCCTGACAGTTTTATACAAAAATCTCATATTTGCTGAGAAGAGTCAATAGTATGTAGGGAAAAAAAAAAAGTATATGAACATTTGTATTTATACAGTTGTGTTTTTTAATGACTGTTACTGTATATTTCTTATGTTACCACAAATACACAAAAATAACAAAAACGGTGAAATATTCTTGGTGGAAAAAAATATTCCTGGTGGACATCCTGTTGCTCTTGTTGGTCAGGCCAAAGATTTTCATCAACATCACATCTGATGTTTTCCACTGCCATGCACTGGGGAAAAAATCTCCTTGACCGCCGTACCCATCCCCTGCAATGATCAGCTGTGATGTCCTCACATGCAGCATTCATGGCATCCAACAGAGACATTTGATCTTGAGGTCTATGATCATATAATTTACACTTCCATGCTGAAAAAAAAACCTCTTCTATTGGATTTAGGAATGGAGAGTATGGTGGAAGGAACTCCACTGTTATCCTTTCATGTGCAGCAAACCTGTCCCTAACAATGCTGGTTCGGTGGAAGCTGACATTATTCCAGACAACAACATAATTAGACAAATGTGGGCTAACTTAACCTCTTTCTTGTTCTGGAATCAGGTCTCTGTAAAGTGTGTTTAGGGAGGCCAGGAGAAGTTGGGTATTATAGGGCCCAATGTGTGGAATATGTGTGCTCACACCATTCTCTGAAATGGCAGCACACACTGTAATATTGGCCCCATGTTGGCCTGGTGTGTCAGTTGTGGCTCGTTGTCCAATGAGATTGCGACCACGTCTCCGGCCTTCGGACAGATTGAACCCGGCCTCGTCCACAAAAACAAGAATGTGGGTTGTTTCATGTCCTTCTAACTCCATGATACTCTACGAAGAAACACAGAAACAAAATAAAGTTTATTTTTATTCTAGAGTTCAGTAAATGTTTTCTCTTCTTAAGGGTTTCTAAAACTTCATGTAATACAGGCATCTTAGAAGTACAGTAAAACTCAGTCACCAATAGTTTACCTGGACATACTGGTACCGCAACTCCTTCACTCTTTCATTATTCCTCTCAAATGGCACCTTGTAGAGTTGTTTCATAGTCATTTGATGTCTTGTCAAAACCCTGTCTATGGTGGAAATGCTGACAGAATTTATATTTGCGAAGACATTATTGTCATTTATGATTGCACTTTGGATCTCTTTTAGCCTGATGGAATTGTTGGCTATGACCATGTTGCAAATTTCTTGTTCTTGCTGATGGTCACTGCTGCTCTGCCACCAGTGCGAGGTTGTTGTGCAGTTCTATAGAATGTACAAATAGACTTGCATTTACCTTTACAATATTGTTGTTTATAAAAATGCTTTACATACTGTAAAACAAAACAAAAAAAAAAAAAACAGATTTACCTGCGTTCCCTACAAAAGGTTTGCACAACTGATGACACTGTGGACCTGTTTACATTAGGCTGTACTCTTCAACCAGCATCTTCCATTGTAAAACCACGATTTATGACATGATCTAAGTGTGGCTCTGATTTCATTAGAGACTCTGATTCTTCTATTTCCACCTCTTCCTCTATTATGTCTTCTTCTAACACCACCACCATGTATTCTTACACAGCTTCCGAATGCTCTTCCATGAGCATGTTGCTGCAGTTCAGGGTTGTGAAAGTCCTCCATTCTCAAAAAATGTTACAACAGTGATTGTGCTGTGGGCAATCTACATATATATGCTCCCAAACATGATTGGTTAAATGGTTGAATGGTTGATTCAAATTGGATTGGAATTAGAGGTCAAACAATGTCAATGTCAGATATTTATGGAATATACATGCATGTATACCAATTTTTCATAATTGAATATATGTATGAGTATATTAGTGTACTACTCAAGTCACCTTTATTCATATAGCGCTTTTAATAATGCCTATATGACTGTTCCCTACTGTAAAGGTGTCAATACAGCTTTACAGTAGGGAAGACCGAGTAGAGGTGATCATCTGGTCTGGATACGGACTGGATCCACAGGTCATCAGTTGGCATGTCTGTTCTTTCTATGTGGAGTAGCGTATCAAATTAATGAATATAAATGCTTTATTTTAAACATGTTCATGTAAATAGCCTTTATAAAGCTCCGTTGTGTTTTATGTTTGTTTTGAAAATAGACACAACTTTATTTCCTCACAGGAATTCCTCCACAACTTGTAACATCCTAAAACACTAATTGGAGAAAATAAATACTATGCCCATCTTAAATTAATTCTAGCATAAAGATATAATTCTATGCGTCTGTTGCGCGTTCTAAAAACAGTCAATCAAGAGATCAAAAAATAGCTCAAAGATCAAAAACAAATAAGATCTGCACACGAAAAATAGGCCAAAATCCTCATATGAATTTATTATGCTGAAGCCACAAATAAAGTGCAAAAGTGAGCAAAACATTTTCCGGCTTAACCCTTTACCAGTGCCATGTTTCCAAGCATTCTGTACACCCGCGCCCATTTAAAAGACCCATTACCTTAATTATTACAAAATACTGGACACTGATTTTAACACCATATGGATGACAAGACACAGCCTATATCAGGGGTGCCCAAACTCAGTCGTGGAGAGCTGATAATCTGCAGAGTTTAGATCCAACTTGCCTCAACACACCTGCCAAGAAGTTTCTAGTATGCCAAAAGCTTGATTAGCTGGTTCAGGTGTGTCTAACTGGGGTTGGCGCTAAACTCTGCAGGACACCGGCCCTCCAGGAGTGAGTTTGGGCACCCCTGGGCTATATATCATCACTACACCCATAATAAATCATAAATGTTCACATGATTATAATACTTAAATCTCACAAAAGAATACCTGCCTGATGGTTTTAATGGTTAACATGCAATTTGTAAGTGGAAACCCACAGAAACTGTGTGATTTTATTTTTTTATTTTTTCAGCAGGGACAGTCTTTCTTCATAGGGGAGAGTGGGGTGAGTTGAGCCAGTTTTTAAACTTATTAAACTATATTTTCATCTTAAATTTCAGTTTTATCAAATGTTTCAAAAGCAACCTGACAGTACAAACTTGAATCTTGACAATGTTTAATAGGAAGCCTTGCAGTGTTGACAGAACCGGGCTAATACAGTCGTACTTCCTGGTTCTAGTAAGAACTCTAGCTGCTGCATTTTTGGACCAGTTGGAGTTTGTTTAAGTGCGAAGAGCAACCACCCAATAAAGCATTACAATAATCTAACCTCGAGGTCATGAATGCTTGCAATTAACATTTCTGGATTTGACATTTACAGCACAGGTCATAATTTAAAAATATTTTTGACATGAAAAAAAAATGGTTTTACAAATGCTAAAACATGGCTTTTGAAGGAAAGATTGCTATCAAATAACACATCTAGGTTTCTAACTGATGAGAGACGCCAACAGTGCACCTGCATACATAGTGAAATAATGTGGATGTTCTCTGTGCCTATAATTTCCATAATAAAATGTTTAGTGTGTTGTTGCTGTTGTCTTTTATTTGCATATATCATCACATTGTGTGCATAGCGCTCATGACACAACAGATACTGTGCTAATAGAGACACACAGAATACTGTATGTTTAACTTTTGTGAAAATATTGTTTAGTTTGGGATGCAGAAATATGTTGTTGGTTACTGACAGGATCGAAGCTGAAAGAACATGGAAAACAAAAAATGCAAATGTTAAGGTGGATTTTTCCTGTGATGCCACTATGGGAATGCAAAATTTCCCCCTCTTGACACTGATCCTGCTCCAGTCTCTACCACATTCAAATTAACACTTCCAAAGAATTACAGCAACAACAACCATCAGAGAGAGAGGGAAAACATAAATAAGGAAGAAAAATGAAAAGGGCTTCTGTTTTAGAGTAATAAACAAATTTTGTGACATGCTGAATGATGGATGAGAGCAGACATAATAATCACATTGTTTGAAGCTGCAGACAGAAACATCAGACTCAGAACAGAAACACACGACCTCTTAAGTAAGAACAACTCATGTTTATTCTTTAACTAGAATTAGACTTTGATATTAACATTGACTTAATGATTGTGTATGGTGCATTTATGTTCGTATTAAGATGAATGTTTAATTATCACTGAAATCATGTTTTACACCAAAATGAATCAGTGAATATTTAAAATTTAAGTTTATATCTTTCCTCTTCAGAAATGGACCAAACTCCATATTTCAGTCTTCTTCTCATTGGTGAGTGTGTTTGTGGTTTTATTTATGGTTTCTAGTTTCATTCGGTTTGATCCTGTTATGAAATCATTAAAGCAAAGCTTCTCTTTCACAGCTCTCTGCTCTGTATCTGAATGTGTTCAGCGTCAGTATCACTTTATGAATGAGAAGAAGACCTGGACTGAAGCTCAGAGATACTGCAGGGAGAATTACACAGATCTGGCCACCGTTGACAACATGAACGACATGACTGAGCTGAAAATGAGTGTGAATGATAGAACTTTTCAGTTCATCTGGATTGGGCTGCAGAAGACAGGTCGTGATGAATGGCAGTGGTCTTCAGGTGAACCTGCGCTCTATCTGAACTGGGGAGATAAACAACCTGAACACACTTACTGCGTTATGATGTTACATGGAAAATGGCATGATTTGCCATGTGGTGATAACCGGCATTTCATCTGCAACAACAGTGAGTGCAGCTATTTAAATTTAATTTATATAAATTCAAAAACCATTCATTTATAGATGTGCATATATCAAATTTGGGTAACGCTTTAGATTACAACCCGCAAAGAACTACGTAAGTAAACTGAATTTACGGTGTATGTTTCTGTAATTATAGTGTATCTATAAAAAGAACGTACATGTAGGTATAAGAGAACAATATGTTATATTTGGGTAATAGGGGGATAACAAACCAGATATTCAACCTGCAAAGAACTACATAAGTATACTGAATTTATGGTGTACATTTCTGTAATTGTAGTGTACCTATTCAAGAACGTACATGTAGGTATACGGGAACAACATGTTACGTTTTGGTAATAGAGAGTAACAACCAGATATACAACCTGCAAAGAACTGCGTAAGTAAACTAAAGTTACGGTGAATATTTCGTATTTATATTGTACCTACGTGTGTAAGTATAAGGGAACAATAGGTTACGTTTGGGTAATAAGGTGGTAGCAAACAGATATACAAATAATTTATAATGGATTAATTTAAAAAACTTAACAGGTTCTATTAAATCGTACGTTTGGTGTATCTATACGTAAGCTTTTTAAAATTACTGGTAAATTATACTCTTGTTCCATGTAGTTACAGGGTAATTGTGCCATCTGCGGGCTGTAAATTAAAGTGGCGATTGTTCCCCTCTTGTTCAACGAAGTTACAGGGTAGGTTCAATACATATAACAATGCGACGTAAAATGTGGTTCTACAAAATGTACATTTATTTACATTTTTACAGACACCAAATGTACAATACTGACATATTTACATCATCTAAACATTTAACGTTTACTTAATATGAAATTATAACATTTCATTCTGTTCTGTGTGATTTCTGTTGCCAGCTCGTTTCCAAGAATAGGTCTACATAATGTTATCATGACTACACGTTAAACCCTTAAAATAAATAATATTTCTGCAATCGTTTAATCATTCATGTAATATTAACTTCGTTTGCCGTGGTGGAACACAAAGGCGTTTTCTCTAACATGCTGTGACTAACAATAGAACCATAAAATACACCGAACACGCATCATAATTACAAATTAAACAATTTTATTTGTGTGCTGTAACCCAGATCTTCAGAATCCATACGATTTGCGAGGACCAGAATCAAATAAAAGCCTTTGTCCGGCGATCTTCATCTCCATCTCTAGCAACGAGTCCAGCAGCAACAGCCATAAACCCGTGCTAAAGTGCATTTTGCGACAGGAAAATCGGACGTTCATTGGCTCTCGCCTGCATTCGTCACAGATTACGACATGCCGTGTTTCTGGTGAGATGTGTTGGAATGACGCGCGGGCGCCTTCGAGGAGTGGATCAAGACAATAATCTGGATAATATTTTCAGCGATTAACAATTTAAATTCTGCTCTCATCCTACTGCACCTCAAACCTACTGTATTCCGCCAGAGAGGACTGCGGCTGCAAACGCATCGTTATTTGGATTACTTTTTTGTATGGCTGTTGACATTTTTGCAATAAATAAATGATTGTGATTGCACTTTCCTGTTTTTTTTATATTTTTATCACTGTTCAGTCATAGTTAACGTTAGGTTTAGAGGTAGAAGTGGGATTAGCGACTATAAAAAAAATATTTTTAGATATATTTTCAGATTGTGTGTTTATGTATTGAACCTACCCTGTAACTTCGTTGAACAAGAGGGGAACAATCGCCACTTTAATTTACAGCCCGCAGAGGGCACACTTACCCTGTAACTACATGGAACAAGAGTATATTTTCCCAGTAATTTTAAAAAGCTTACGTATAGATACACCAAACTTACGATTTAATAGAACAGGTACCTGTTAAGTTTTTAAGTAATTCCATTATAAATTATTTGTATATCTGTTTGCTACCCCGTTATTACCCAAACGTAACATATTGTTCCCTTATACTTACACGTAGGTACAATATAAATACTAAACATACACTGTAACTTCAGTTTACTTGCGCAGTTCTTTGCAGGTTGCATATCTGGTTGTTACCCCCGAATTACCAAAACGTAACATAGCCTATTGTTCTCTTATACCTACACATACGTACTAATAGGTACACTATAATTACAGAAACATACACCGTAAATTCAGTATACTTATGTAGTTCTTTGCAGGTTGAATATCTGGTTTGTTATCCCCTTATTACCCAAATATAACATATTGTTCCCTTATACCTACATGTACGTTCTTTATAGGTACACTATAATTACAGAAACGTACACCGTAAATTCAGTTTACTTACGTAGTTCTTTGCGGGTTGTAATCTAAAGCGTTACCCAAATTTGTAATACACTACTAACCCCTATTTTATTTTAATTGTGAACATAGAAGTGACTGTTTATTTGTAACTCTTTCAATTTCCGTTTGGACACAATATTTTCCAAAAAACAAACAAACAAACAATCAATTAAAAAAGACGTAATCTTTTGTTGTCACTATGGGGTAATTTGTCACAATGGGAACCTACAATTAAAGAGACTACAGAGAGAAAAAAATATGTATTATATATATATATCACCACAGAGAGATTGATATGTATCTAGTTATAATCATCTGGTAATAACCATAATGTTTCTTAAGAAATAGACACTGCCCATCCAAAAAACAAACAAACAAACAAAAAAAAATCTAGATTTAACTAAGCAAATAGATAAGAGCCGTCCATTGGATAATTACTGCATGGATGATTATGTTTCAGCTGGCAACAAGTTATTTAACCCTAACTGATGGAGTGAGTACCTTCTCATTTCTTAAAGGTCCTATTATGCTCTTTTACGAAGTCTTGATTTTGTTTTGGGGGTGTACTAGAACATGCTTTCATGCTTGGTGGTTTGAAAAACACATTATTTTTAACATTATTACAATACAAGGCTTGATTAGTTCTGGGTTTAATGAAGGCCCGCCTTCTGAAAAACAATATGTGTTGTGATTGGTTAGCTCTCCCACTGCGTTGCGACTGACGAACAGCTGACAGTACAACTGTTAGCGCAAGCTGGATTAAAGTGATTCTTATGTTTTAAATATGGATATTTTTCTTAAAAAAACGCATCAATTCGCTACAGGAGGCCTTTATAAATAAAGCTTGGGAGTGCCAGGATAAATTTTAATATAACTTCAATTGCATCCATCTGAAAGAAGGAAGTCATATACACCTAGCATGCGTGGAGGCTGAGTAAATAATACACTACAGTAGTGTTGGGTCCTATCCTCAACCTGCGAGATTATCAGTACATGATATTATCGTGCTAATATATTTAATTATTTACATACTTAATTTCATTGCCCGAAACCAGCTCCAGCATGAGGCTAAAAGCAGCCTAACATTATCAAAGAATATTATCACTGATTAGCCTAGCCTATTCTAGTGCAAGTAGAGTGCAAGTTGTACATTTTAAAAAAACCCTGCATTATAAGTGAAGCTAATGTTATCTACACTGTATGATGAATAAATCTCTTACCACACACTGCACACGTCTGTGGTGCGTTATGGCTCTGACGCACAACCGGAGTAGTTTGCGGCTTCGGTATGTGTTTCGACCCCCTGTACTGCACACATCTGCGGCGTGTTACAGCTCTAAAGCAGCCACTCTATTCAATGCTTGTGTTTAGACCTGCGGCACTGCAGCTTGTTGAAGTGAGTCTCCGCGCTGCATCGCTAAAGTTAAGCTAATCCCCCACCTCGTCCCTACCCTCCCTCCAACAATTCGAATTTCCATGGACAGGATTTATTTTAATGATATTCTAATGGACCGCTTTGTGACATCATTGCATAAGGAAAACAAACGTTGTAGTCCAAAGGAGCCGTTCGTTGTAGTTCTTGAAAAGGGATTTTTTTTAAAAAACAAAATATCTCCTTTTGGGGTGGACTTTGAGATTTGTAACTTTGTAATCTTTTTTTTTTTTATGCCCAAAGATACACACCACACACTGACTAAAGTTCAAAAAGTGAAAAAGCATAACAGCACCCCTTTAAACAACCATGTCGGAAGACACATCCTGTGGTCGTGGAAAAGATGCTAATCTGTTTCAGGGTCAAATTATTGGCATGCATCAAGCAAAAAAAACATCTAAGGAGATTGCTGAAACTATAAAATTGTGTTAAGAACTGTCCAACCGAATATTAAAACCTGGAAGAATAGTGAGGAACCATGAAGAAGAAATGTGGTCGGAAAAAAATCCTGAATGATCGTGATCTGCGATCACTTAAACATTTGGTGAAATCAAATCATAAAAAAACAACAACTCACGGCTATGTTTAATAGTAAAATTAAGAGCATTTGCAAAATGCAAAGGGATTGGGACTGAACAGCTGCCTTAAGAAAACCACTTATCAGTGAGGCTAATCAGAAAAAAAAAGGCTTCAGTTTGCTAGGGAGCATAAAGTTTGGACTCTGGAGCAATGGAAGAAGGTCATGTGATCTGATGAGTCCAGATTTACCCTGTTCTTCAAACCTGTGGGGGCAGTGCTATGATCTGGGGTTGCTGCAGTTGTTGAGGTCTAGGTTCAGCAACGTTATGTGCCCAAAGAATGAGGTCAGCTGACTACCTGAATATACTGAACGACCAGGTTATTCCATCAATGGATTTTTTTCTTCCCTGATAGCACGGGCATATTCAAAGATGACAATGTCAGGATTCATCGGGCTTAAATTGTGAAAGAGAGGTTCAGGAAGCATGAGACATCATTTTCACACATGGATTGGCCACCACAGAGTCCAGACCTTAACCCCATTGAGAATCTTTGGGATGTGCTGGAGAAGACTTTGCGCAGCAGTCCGACTCTCCCATCATCAATACAAGATTTTGGCAAAAAATGAATGCAAATCTGGATGGGAATAAATGTGACAATAATAATTTATTTACAATAAATGTTGTGACATTGCAGAAACTATGTCATGGCCACGAATGCGTGCCATAATCAAAGATAAAGGCAGTCCAGCAAAATATTAGAGTGTGTGACTTTTTTTTGGACGGCAGTGTGTATAGAACAGTGACTAGAGGTGATGCATTTTGTTATTTCAGCCTTCAGTATCTCAATACAAACCTGTAATTTCAAACCTTTTAATTTTACTTGTACTTTAACTCATCTAGTTCATGATTGTCCTTTAAAACAATCAATTTATTAACTATTAATTTATAAATTAGTAATCTACAGTCCAACTAAATCTCTATGGATTAGTTAACTAAGATACTGCAGTGTAACATCTTCCTCCGTGTGATGTTTTTCTCATCTAGTTCTTTGTGCCTGAGTCAATTATTCATAATGGATAAATAGAGAGTGCTTTAAATTCATCACAATTTTCCCCAATTTACTTAATGTTAGATCTTTAAAGTAATCCTGAAAATATTGTGAACATTCAATATATTACGAGCAACAGAAACAGCTCATGTCTATAAATGACATATTTCTGATGTTTCCACCACTGTTCCTGTTCACATCCAGATCATAAAGCAGTGTAAGAATAATTAACAAACTGATTCATTCATCCTGTTTTCCCCCATTTGTTTTACTTAAAGCGAACACAGGACTCGTCCTTGGCAATCAGACGATGAACTGGAGAGATGCTCAGAGTTACTGCAGACAGAATCACATTGATCTGGTCAGTGTGAGAAACCAGAATGAGAATCAACAGGTTAAGCAGTTCATTAGTGACAGAAATTTATCTGGATCACATGTCTGGATTGGTCTGTTCAGAGACTCATGGCAGTGGTCAGATCAGAGTGACTCCTCATTCAGATACTGGTACACTGGTGAACCTAATAATGCTGGACAATGTGAAAACTGTACAGCTGTCAATCAGAATGCTCAGGGACAATGGAATGACGATTCTTGTGACAAACATTATCCCTTTGTGTGTCATGAAGGTGAGTAGATCCTCACAAAACACACACAATTAATCCTTCTAGTTCTTTTATTTATAAAGCAAATTTAAAAACAGTCACAGCACTGACCAAAGTGCTGTACAAGGTCACATAATCAAAACAGGAAATAATGCATTCATAAACATCATCATCAAAAGCTAAAGAAAACAAGTAGGTTTTCAGAAGGAATTTAAAAACTGATGAGGAAGGAGCAGCTCTGAGGTGTGCTGTTCCACAATCTGCCCAAACATCAAAAAGGCTCTGTCTCCTCTGTGTTTCAACCTTGTGCAAGGAACCATAAGTAGATTTTGATTTCCAGATCTTAAATCCCCTGAAGCGCTATAAGGATGCAACTATTCTGATAGGTAACGCGGGTCAAGGTTGTGTAAGCTTTTATACACAAATAGGAGAATTCATCTTAAAGTAAACTGGGCGCCAGTGAAGAGCTTACAAAAAATGGAGTGGCAGGATCATACTTGTGACCTTTCTTAAGATATCTGGCTGCATCAGTCAACTTGGGATTTAGAGATGTCACAATAGTCCAATTGCGAGGTTATAAACGTGTACAGCTCAAAAGATTTTAAGCAGGAAATATTTAATTTTAGATAGTAAGCAGAACTGAAAAAAGCTAGAAGCAACAACAGAGGACACATGGTTTATCTAAAGTAAGTCTAAAAGATCACCAAGGTTCTGAACACACTTTGAATTCAAAATTGACAGGCTTTCTAGGGTAGAGTTATTAAACTTAAAAACTGTCAGATGGGCCATTTTTTTTTTAAATTTAAAAATTTAAAATACTGAGGGTGTATTACATCATGAGGGCTTAAGGAACGTTTGAGGGTGATAATAGTTTGAGTCAGCGATTGTAAGGAAAAAGAATCAAAAGACTCCCATTAAGCTAATGGATGATTTTATCAGTGAAAAAGCTCAAGGAGGATTTAGTATGTAATTAAAAGATGGATTTAAGACAAAATGTATAACTGAAAACAAAACCTTAGGCTTATGTTGATTGTTTAAATCGAAACTGGATAAATAAGGAGTCTTTTGTGGACTTGCGAAACAGCAGTCTGGTAGGCCAGAAGACAAGTCTTATACAACTCGTTAAGTCTGAAGCCTGTCCTTTTTCCATTTTCGCTCTGCTTTTCTACACTTGTGAATATATGCTGGAGGAACACATTGTACTTTAACAATAATACATTCGTTGATGGTGACCTGCATCATGTGTGTCTTCCACAACACACAGTAGGTTACACTATCAAGCTCGCCAGATGAAGAAGGCAGATTTGGAAGTCACACTGAGAATAAATCGCCTTGTGGTCAGAGATCATTAAATCAGAAAGTTCAAGCTCAGAAATAGTAAGCCTGTGAGTAGGTCCAAACTGTGGCCTTTTATATGGGTTGACTCATTTATCCACTGCACTAACGTTAAAAGACTAGGTTAGTAAGACTTAAAAACTCCATAGAAGGGGAGATAGAAGGGCAGCAAACATGAATATTAAAATCACCAACTAACATTAAATGGTCATAATTTGTCATGATATACCCCACTAAATAAAAAAGTAACCTCCATCACCTCCAGACCTCTTGACAAATGCATCCACAGTGTTTGTTCTGCATGTTGTTTTTGATCAGTCTCTCTCTAGTTTCTGCTTGTGCTTTGTTTTGTTTCCAGACAAACTGATTGTGATCAAGGAAAATCTGACGTGGTCTGAAGCTCTGAGACACTGCAGACAGAAACGTATGGATCTGGTCTCTGTTCATTCAAAAGAGATTCAGCGTCGTGTGATGAACGTGGTTAAACGGGCATCTACTGCGGCGGTGTGGTTGGGTTTACGTCACTCCTGCACTGTGGGCATCTGGTTCTGGGTGAGTGGAGAGACCGTGTGCTATCAGAACTGGGCTCCAGGGAACGGCACATCAGAGGAGGACTGTGAACACACAGTGAGATCTGGAGCAGTTCAGTCTGGAGGAGATCAGCGCTGGATCAGCCGTAATGAAACTGACAAACTCAACTTCATCTGCAGCAGATTATGAGAGTGAAAGGATACACAAACCTTTCATGTTAGAAAACAAATTTTGCTTATGTTTTCACATCCTTTAACTTTTCATTCATCAGTTTGTAAAGTAATAATGTTAACAATTTCAGTCTCAGCAGGCAGTCGTACCTGATGAGGGTTAAAAGGGCAGGAACGCTTTGCACACGTTTGTTAATATAATTCAAATATATTCTTCAGTGAACTGTTCATGTATGTTTTATATTTACAAATTCTTTCAACATGTTTTTGTGTGTCATTTGCTAACTTAACTGAAATTTGTGAGAAGTCAAAGAGCATCATATACTCGCCATCAGATATATACATTTATTCTGGTTTCTATTTCATCATGAAATAATTCATGTAACTGAAGAGCATAATCTGAGGTTTATTAAATTCCTAAATTGTGCTTTAACAATCTCTTTATGTTGTTTTGGATACTTGTCTCTCTCTTTAATGGAGTTTCTTGTATTAATCATGTCTTTAGATTAGAAATGACTGGTTGAATGAGAATCAGTGAGCAACAATATTATGTGCCTCAGCTAAATTAAATATTATTCATTCGGTAAAGATTGGGTATAAAATATCGTTTTGTGCTAAACATGAAAGAACATGTCAACAACAGCAGCTCAAATAAACTCCTGTACAACCAGCAATCTCATCTCTGACTGTTTCCCACTATCAGAATGATCATTCATTTATAAAACCAAGCATAGTTATAATTCAACTTAAGGCCAAAGTATAATTCAGTTTTTACATATGCGTTAGGGTCCGCGTACAGTGTGCATGGCACAATTTTATTCACCAAAATAGTGTGTCTACTGTAGGCACCATCCAATTTTTGTAACTGTCGCACATGCGCAGTGACTTGGTTTTGCATTAATCAGTTGTTCCACATGGTGGCAGCACTGGCTTTGGCCATTGTTTCACACTAGAGACAGAACATCTGCAAATAAATAAATAAATAAATAAATACAGTTTAAATAAATAAACAAATGAACAAATAAATAAATGAAAAAAAGTACAATCAGCACAGTTTAAATAAATAAATAAATAGTTTGACTAATTATTGTTAACTAGATAAAATGGGGGGTTAACCAAACTTATTTTCAGTGTTGGGAAAGCTACACTAAAACTGTAGCTTGATACGCTACAAGCTACTCATAAGTTAAGGTACTTAAGCTACAGTTAAGCTTCTAAAAAAGCCAATGTGGTCGGGCTTTGGAGACCATCAGCAGTGCGAGATTTATGATTCTGTTCATGACTCCTGGACGTCTTTCCACATGCTACCTCTCACCCGTAGCAGTTCTGATAGACAGCTGTACATTTTGGGAGGGTCTTCGGCCGTTTCAGTCCGTGATACGCCCTGGATGCACCGTTACAATCCACAGGCAAAGTGCTGGAACAAACTGGGAGCAATGCCGCAACCTTACACAAATCTTGTCACATATGCTTTATAGCTACCTGTCAGCTTCAAACACTGAAAGACTGCAGACGGGATGGCAGAAATGTCATTTTTATGAATATTTATTAGTTTATTTAAATATTACTATGACTTTTTGGGATTGTTCTGTCACTTACACAAAGACTATTGAATGAACCTCATATAACAATTAATATTCATGAGGCAAGTAGAGCTGGGCAAAAAAAAAAAAAAACTGACTGTAGAGTGGGAAAAAAATTATGTGTTACCACTAATTGGCTGATGTACATGCAACTGCATCAGAGATGCTTTTATGATGTTTTTCAACTCAACTGCCATCATGAGTGTATCCACCTTTTTCTTCCCATAAGAGTGTCAATTTTATGGGTCTGGCTACCGGTCCCATCCACCCCCAGCTATTTTTAGCTGTACAAAACAGCTTGATCTATAAAATGTTTAATAGGGAGCCAGTGCAGTCTTGACAGAACCTGCTGTTGCTGTTGTCTTTTATTTGCATATATCATTATATATCATTATATATTATAGTGTGCATAGTGTTCATGACACAGCAGATACTGTGCTAATGGAGACACTAAATATGTTAAAATTTTGTGAAAATGTTGTTTAGTTTGGGATGCAGAAACATGCTGTCAGTCACTGACAGTATTGATGCTGAAAGAACATGGAAAACAAAAATGCAAATGTTGAGGTGGATTTTTCCTGTGAACCCACTATGGACATGCAATACTTTATTATGGAAGAGACTCTTGAATCTTCCCCTCTTGGTGCTGACCCTGCTCCAGTCCCTACCACATTCAAATGAACACTTTATAGAATTACAGCAACAGAGAGAGGGAAAATATGTGAATGAGGAAGAAAAATGAAAAGGGCTTCTGTTTAAGAGTAATAAACAAATTTTGTGACGTGCTGAATAACGGATGAGAGCAGACATAATAATCACATTGTTTGAGGCTGCAGACAGAAACATCAGACTCAGGACAGAAACACACGACCTCTTAAGTACGACAAACTCATGTTTATTCTTTAACTAAAATTAGACTTGGATATTAACATTGTCATAATGATTGTGTATGGTGCATTTTTGTTCGTATTAAGATGAATGTTTAATTATCACTGAAATCATGATTTACACTAAAATGAATCAGTGAATATTTAATATCTAATTTTATATCTTTCCTCTTCAGAAATGGACCAAACTCTGCATTTAATATTTCTTGTCATTGGTGAGTGTGTTTGTGGTTTTATTTATGATTTCTAGTTTCATTAGGTTTGATCCTGTTATGAAATCATTAAAGCAAAGCCTCTCTTTCACAGCTCTCTGCTCCGTATCTGAATGTGTTCAGCGTCAGTATCACTTTATAAATGAGATGAAGAACTGGACTGAAGCTCAGAGATACTGCAGAGAGAATTACACAGATCTGGCCACCGTTGACAACATGAACGACATGAACGAGCTGAAGAAGAGTGTGAATGATGGAGGTTTTCCGTATGTCTGGATTGGGCTGCAGTGGACGGGTCGTGATAAATGGCAGTGGTCTTCAGGTGAACCTGCGCTCTATCTGAACTGGGCTACTGGACAACCAGAGGACAGTTTTTGTGCTATGATGAAAAATGGACAATGGGAGGATCTGCAATGCAGTAAAGACAAGCATTTCATCTGCAAAGACAGTGAGTGCAGCTATTTACAGATTTTTTTATTTTTATTATTTTTTTGTCTTTATTGTGACAGGACAGATCAGAATTGACAGTAAGTGAAGTGGGAGAGAAAGGGGGGTTGGGATCGGCAAAGGTCCGTGAGTCAGGATTCAAACAGGGGACACCCGGAGTGCAACAATGCTGTATGTCGACACGCTGCCCACAAAGCTATCGCTGCCGAAAATTTACAGAAATTGAACAACCATTTATTTATAGATGTGTATATGCCAAATATTAATGCAAAAGTAATTTTGATTGTGAATATAGAGGTTACTGTATATGTGTCACACTTATAGACAATATTTTTCAAAAATAAAAAAATAAAAATACAAATAAAAAAATGCAATTAAAGAGGCTACAGACAGAAAATAAATAAAGTAAATAAATTACAAAGGGAAACATTTATATGGATCTAGTTGTAAATCACAACAATAATCATTTGATAATAACCGTAATGTTCTATATAGTAGTGACTAGAGGTGATACAGTTTGTTATTTCAGCCTTCAGTCTCTCAATATGAACCTGTATTGCTTAAATTTGCTTTTACTTGTACATGAACTCAAGTCTAGTTCATGATTTTCCATTAAAACAATTCATTTACTAAATATTAATTTCTAAAGTAGTAATCTAATCTAAAGTAGTAAAGTCCAAGTAAATGTTTCTATGGATTAGTTTACTAGCATATTTAGCTGCAGTGTAACATCTTCCTCTGTTTGACGCTTCTCTCATCTGGCTCTTTGCGACTCAAGCATTCATAAGGGATAAATAGAGAGTGCTTTAAAATCACCACAATGTTCCCCAATGTTATGTTAGATCTTTAAAGCAAAATCTAGAAGATCCTGTGAACATTTAATATATTTAAAGTATCACTAGCTGTAGAGGCAGCTCAAGTCTTTGAATGACATGTTTCTGGTCATATCCAAACCAGACAGCAGTGTAAGAATAACAAACTAATTCATTAATCTTTTTTTTTTTTTTTTCATTTGTTTTTCTTAAAGCAAACACAGCTCTCATCCTTGGCAATCAGACGATGAATTGGAGAGATGCTCAGAGTTACTGCAGACAGAATCACATTGATCTGGTCAGTGTGAGGAACCAGAATGAGAATCAAAAGGTTGAGCAGTTCATTAGTGATAAACAGTTATCTGGATCATATGTCTGGATCGGTCTGTTCAGAGACTCATGGCAGTGGTCAGATCAGAGTGACTCCTCATTCAGATACTGGAGCACTGGTGAACCTAATAATGCTGGAGATGAAAACTGTGCAGCTGTCAGTCAGAATGTTCAGGGACAATGGATTGACGACCCTTGCAACAAAGAATATGCTTTTGTGTGTCATGAAGGTGAGTAGATTCTCACAAAACACACACAATCCATCCATCTAGTTCTTTTACTTCTAAAACACATTTAAAAACAGTAACAGGACTGACCAAAGTGCTGTACAAGGTCAAATAAAAACAGGAAATACCACATACAAAAACATCATATTTTAAAAGCTAATGAAAACAAGTAGGTTTTCAGAAAGGATTAAAAAAATAATAATAATAAGGAAGGATCAGCTCTGAGGTGTGCTGTTTCACAATCTGCCCCACTTCTGTGTTTCAACCTTGTGCGAGGAACCATAAATAGGTTTTGAATATCAGAAGGGCTGTAAGGACGCAACAATTCCAATAGGTAATGCGGGGCAAGGTTGTTTAAACATTTATACAAAAATAGAAGAATTTTAAAATTAACCCTAACATGAACTGGGAGCTAGAAGAGCTCACAAAAATGAATGGTGGGATCACAATTGTGACTATTCTTAAGAAATTTGGCTAAAGCGTTTTGAACTAATGTGAAATGTTGTAAATGAGTTCGAATTAAACAGAGCAATAAGACAGAGACTGCCTATCAACATGAAGAAGTTCAATTTGGAAGTGACAACGAGAAAATAAATAAATAAATAAATTGTCTTGTGGTCAGAGGTTATTGTATCAGAAATGTCAAACTCAGAAATTGTAAGCCTATGAGTGAGCACTAGGTCCAAAGTGTGTGGTTGTTAATGTGGACTCATTTATTCACTGCACAAAAACTAAAAACTTCTTAGAAAGGGAGTTAGAAGAGCAGCAATCATGAATGTTAAAAACACCAACTAATGTAATATGGTCAAAATTTGTAGTGATATACCCCATTAACTAAATTAAATAATATCAATCAATCAGTCAATCAATCAATCACAACCTCCGACAGCTCCAGATCTCTTAAAGTTCATGCTACATGTCTGATATGACAATAATTCATCCACAGTGTTTGTTCTGCATGTTGTTTTTGATCAGTCTCTCTCTAGTTTCTGCTTGTGGCTTGTTTCGTTTCCAGATAAACTGATTGTGATCACAGAGAATCTGACGTGGTCTGAAGCTCTGAGATACTGCAGACAGAAACATGTGGATCTGGTCTCGATTCATTCAGAAGAGATTCAGCGTCGTGTGATGAATGTGGTTAGACAGGCATCTACTGCGGTGGTGTGGTTGGGTTTACGTCACTCCTGCACTGTGGGCATCTGGTTCTGGGTGAGTGGAGAGACCGTGTGCTATCAGAACTGGGCTCCAGGGAACGGCACATCAGAGGAGGACTGTGAACACACAGTGAGATCTGGAGCAGTTCAGTCTGGAGGAGATCAGCGCTGGATCAGCCGTCCTGAAACTGACAAACTCAACTTCGTCTGCAGCAGATATTAAGAGTGAAAAGATACACAGACCTTAATGTAAGAAAACAAATGCTTGTGTTTTCACATCCTTTAACTTTTTTTTTTTTTTTTATTCACCACTTTGTAATAATTTTAATAATTTCAGTCTCAGCAGGCAGTCGTACCTGATGAGGGTTAAAAAGGCAGAAACGTTTTGCACAGATGTTTGTTAAAATAGTTAAAATATATTCTTCAGTGAACTGTTCATGTATGTTTTATATTCACAAATTATTTCACCATGTTTTTGTGTGTCATTTATTAACTTAATTGAATTCTGTGATAAGTCAAAGGGCATCATTTACTCACCATTAGATACAAATTTATACTGGTTTCTATTTTATAATGAAATAATTAATGTAACTAAAGCGCATGGTATGAGGTTTATTAAATTCCTAATTTGTGTTTTTAGAGTCTCTGTATGTTGCTTTGGCTACTTGTCTCTCTTTTATGGAGTTTCTTGTATTAATCATGTCTTTAGATTAGAAATGACTGGTTGAATGAGAATCAATGAGCACCAACATTGTGTCTCAGCTAAATGAAATACTGTTTATTCTTAAATGATTGAAGATTATGTATAAAATATCTACAGTCGTTTTGTGGTAAACATTAAAGAACGTGTCAACAACAGCAGCTCAAATAAACTCCTGTACAACCAGCAATCTCATCTCTGACTGTTTCCCACAATCAGAATGACTGTTCATTTATAACATAAAACATGGTTATAATTCATCTTAAGGTCACTTCAGTTTTTACACATGCGTGAGGGTCCGCATACAGTGTGCATGGCACAAATTTCGTCACCAAAATAGTGCGTGTCTACTGAAGCGCACCATTCAATTTTTGTAACCATTGTACATGCACAGTGACTTGGTTTTGCACTAAGCAGCTGTTCCACAAGGTGACAGCACTGGCTTGGAGCCTTATTTAACACTAGAAGACAAAACTAAAGATATTGTACAACCACAATGACAAAATAGTGCAGACTACAACAACACCCGCACTTGTTTACCGGCCATAACTTATAGAGAAAAATACATCAGATGCTCGACCATGGTAAACCTTTCTAGAGTGCATGTGTCGACCGCTTGTGTTTGCGCACAATGCCAAATACAGTATACAGTGTTTAACTCCATGCAAGCGCTTTCATACACATACAAAAACAAAGTATACTTTGTTTCCTAATTTAGATGTTGCTTATTTTAAAGGCTTCATTCGAAGGCCGAAAAATACCACGGTACAGTAATGGTCATGAGGACTTTTAATTGAATTTACCAACTGTCTCATTGGCCCTAACTGCTCCTTGATTTTCCAGTCAGAGAAGTATAATACAGATGATGTCCACTGTCTTGGACTCCAAGCACTACTCAATGTTCACAGGTGTCTGAAGATTAACATCTGCTATTACATCAGTGATGATTACACTTTTCTTGATTACTGCAAAACAGAAATATTAAAAGAAATGTGTGGCTCATTAAGAGAAATAATCAGTTATTTCAGCGCAGAGTGAAGCAGCAACCTAAAGTA
This sequence comes from Labeo catla, assembly GCA_012976165.1. Lineage (NCBI taxonomy): Eukaryota > Metazoa > Chordata > Actinopteri > Cypriniformes > Cyprinidae > Labeo > Labeo catla. Next base: position 199,922 of record VONZ01000741.1, read on the forward strand.
GCAACAAAAGTGATAAACTGTGAGTGTGTTTGTGTAGTAGTCAGTTATGTGTGTTTTGGCAGTGGTGAGCATCTGTACATGTACAGTATGAATGCTAAAAATTTAGCAGCTGTAAAAGAAGGATAAAGCTATATTATCTCACAAATACTGTTAATTTGATTGCAGTATGCAATTGACATAGGAGTGTTCAGGAGTTTGATTCCCAGCTTGTGGACCTTTCCTGATCCATTTCCTTCTCTCTCTCCCATTTCCTGTCTAGCTACTCCCCTATCATAATAAAAAGCAAAAATAAATAAAAATAAATAAATAAATGCAGTACTTTTCTCCTCATAAAAATAACTGAGACAATCTGATTCTTCTCTAATACATACTACAACAAATCATCTTGACTCTCACATTCTTAAAAAAAAAAAAAAAAACATTTTTTTTTTATTGCAACTGCATTTATAAAAAAAATAAGAATGTGGAAACTAAAAATACAAACAGACCTTTCTGCTCGTATCATCCTCCTCTTCTTCATCTGTTTGTTTGTAGATCGGAGTGTTGCTCAAAGTTTACTGGAAAGTAAACAGTCGAGACCCACATAACAATACTTAGATCAAAGATGGAAAAGTTTTTGAGCATAGCAAGAAAGCCACATTTGCTGCAGTCTAGCAGGTGACATTAATGTTTTGCAAGTTCATTTATGAGATTATGAGTGCCTGCACTAGTAAAAGCTAAAAATGTAAATGCACAACAATGCTTAACAGAATTGTATTATTAAAATGACCCCACACATCCATATTTCTTGTAAATTGTCCATTGTTTTTGTTTTTGTTTTTTTGTTTTTTGCATCCAAACCACATAAACATGGCAGACATTGCCCACTAGGCTAGCACAGCTACAAAACTTCTCACATGCTGCACAAATGAGGGTAAATGAATCACCTAAGAGCACAATGAAGTGCGTTTAAAATACATACAAGCAAGTGTATAAAATAATGACTTGCTGCATTATATAAATCGACTTGCTATTGTTATATTAAAGAATGTTCTGTCCTATAAAGCACTTTAATTTTGTATTATTATTCAGGTTTTACCTCAGATATTTTGTTCATGAAATTCATAAATTGAAACGAGTAGTTAACATCATAAGATACTGTCAGGGTATTAAGTCAGGTTTAAAACAAATTTATATTGAATATTGCTACATTAATGTGACCATCTATGGCCAAGTCATTTCACCTATCCATTAATTGGATTGTTTTGAAGGCACGGTGAGTCTCTGGCTGCTTTCAAGCCGAGACATTGCTAGAAGCGGCCCGGACAGTCTACAGTCTATGGACGAGTTATGTTGAAAAGAAACTGGCCCAGTGCTTTACAGCCATAACAAAAACATGTGCCAGTGTGGACTGCTAGCCACACTCAACCCAGGTAATACCTGCCGATGCGGAGTCTTAGCTGCAGACACAGTGGTGCTGCCAAGTTTGGGCCAATTACTACATGCTATCTGGGATTCAAGCTTCATCTTATCATGTTTTCAGACAAATTTGAGTATTTAGATATGGTTTCTGGGGAATTGTTACCTAAAAGAAATACAATTCTTTGTTTGTAACAGTCTGTCAGAAACATCTCTGTCGTATCCCGATGGCAGCTAGGCGTCAGAAGTGGTGGGCGGGAACAGCTTATGACTCAGACAGGAAATCTTTCTGTAGACCGACTCATTTAACAACACACACTTCAACCTTCGTGGACTTTGTAGGATGCAGCATCTGAATTGGGAATCAGTTATATTGTAACTCTACTGTTGTTGCAATAAAACTAACAGACCAGTAAGACTAAATGAAAATGTAAAGAAATACATCCACTGTTTATCCTTCTGTATCACATTAGAGATGTAAATATAGTCCATTTTGAATATCTAAATGTGATGTGGACATAAGCAAATGAATGAGGAGGTGTTTACATGCAAACATAATAATGTTTTATCTGAGAGCTACAAAGCGTCTGGACCAAGCCTGCAAAACTGACAGAACTATTCAGAACAATATAGGCACAAGGTACCATCTCTCAAGACTTCAAGGATGCCACCGTAGTGCACCTTTACAAACACAAAAGAAAAAACAGTTATCTGATAACCACAGAGGAATCTCACTTGTCTGCATCACAGAATAACAGGAACAATTCTTGCAAGAATCCTCTTGAACAGTCTCACTGTGCACTTAGAGCTGGGTTTACTCCCAGAGAGCCAGTGTGGCTTCAGTAAAGGATGAGGAACAAGAGACATGATATTTGCTGCCCATTAACTTCAAGAAAAGTGCCAGGAACAAAATGTTATCCTTTGCACTGGTATTCGATACTGTAAGTCGTGATGGGGTTTGGAAGATTGGTTTTCCCTGAAAGATTAATTTATATAGTATGCCATTTCCCCAATGGAATGTAGGCTTGTGTACTTGATGATGGAGATCTATCTGTTCCCTCCCCAGTTACAAATGGAGAGAAGCAAGGCTGCATGCTTGCCCCCACACTGTTCAGCATGATGTTTCCTGCAATGCTGACAGATACCTTACAGGACACTGATCCTGGCAATAACATCTATACAAGACAAGGCAAGCTGTTCAACTTGCGTTGCCTTCAGGTCAAGAAGGTCCATGTAGCCAGACGACATGACTTCCTGTTTGCTGATGACTGTGCCCTGAATGCAGGAAGTGCTTGTGACATGCAGGACAGCCTGGAACTGTTTGCCACAGCATGCAACAACTTTGGCCTGACTATTAGCATAAAGAAGACTGTGGTGATGTAGTCTGCGTCAGGAGAACCATACCAGGAGCCCACTGTGACAGTGAACAACCAGATGCTGTCAGCAGTGGATAAGTTCACCTATCTAAGGAGCACCAATTCATGCAACGTGAATATTGATGAAGACACAGACATTAGAGTAGCCAAGGCCAACACTGCCTTTGGCAGACTTCACTCATCAGTGGGGTGTGGTGAACAACAGCCCAGATTGCATTTCAAAAGAATATGCATGGCTTACTACATACATCTTTGTCCCAGTGCACTCCTGAACACACAGGTAACTTTACAAGAGAAAACTGTGATGAATTAACATTGCAAAATAATTAGCAAAGTTACCTTTCTAAATTGAAGAAAGTGTTGAATCTGATTGGTTTATATTACACACACACTTATAAAATTACTGTATTGTGATTCACAGTAAAAATTGACTGTAGAATTTACCCAACTATACAGTACTAGTGCTTTGAAAACCATATACGTTTGTTACAGTGTTGATTTAGGATGATTTTAGGAACAAAAAATGTTTTTAAAAGTCTGTGAGAAACATCTCTGCTGTTGACGGCAGCTGTCACACAGTTGCTAGGTGACAGGAGCAGTGGGCGGGAACAGCTGGTGATGCAAACAGGTAATCCTCCATAGACCGTCATTCGACAACACAAACTTCAGTCTTTGTGGACTTTGAAGGATGCAGCATTTGAATTCAGACACAGTTATAGTGTAACTTTCCTGCAATAAAACTAACAAATTAATTAGACTGAATGAAATGTGACTAGAATAATAACACTCACTGTTTACGCTGTTTCATTTCAGAGATGTAAATGTTGTCCAGTCTGAAGATCTAAATGTGGTGTGGACATAAGAAAATGAATGAGTTTACATGCAAACATATTCATGTTTTATAAACAAACAAAAAACATACAGTAAACAGCAGGAGTATGAAACATAATAATAAAATAAGAACTTTTACATTCTTTAATTAGAATTAGACTTTGAGATGTTAATATTATCTGAATTACAGTGAATCCTGTTACACTGCTAAGATGCTTTTTAGAATTTAAAATTTTCATAGTGTTTTACTCTGACATGAAAATGAGCATATTTGAGTTTTTCAATGTGTTTCTTCCTCAGAAATGGAGAGAACTATTTTATTCTTCTTCTCATTGGTGAGTGTGTTTGTGGTTTTATTCATGGTTTCTATTTTCGTTCGGTTTGATTCTGATATGAAAAGCATTAAAGCAAAGCCTCTCTTTCACAGCTCTCTGCTCCGTATCTGAATGTGTTCAGCGTCAGTATCACTTTATGAATGAGAAGAAGACCTGGACTGAAGCTCAGAGATACTGCAGGGAGAATTACACAGATCTGGCCACCGTTGACAACAAGAATGACATGAACGAGATAAACAATGTGATCAAGCTGAAGCAGAGTGCGAATACTGATCATGCCTGGATTGGGCTGCAGTGGACGGGTCGTGATAAATGGCAGTGGTCTTTGGGTGAACCTGCGCTCTATCTGAACTGGGCTACTGGACAACCAAATGCTAGTGGAGAAGAGTGTGCTATAATGAACAAACATTCATTTATTCATATAACTGTAGATTTTCTACCTCTGCTCCTGTTCACATCCAAACCATAATACTAATGAAATAATAACCATAAGAATAATGAAAAAACTGATTCATGAATCTTTCTCAATTTGTTTTTCTTAAAGCAAACACAGGACTTGTCTTTATCAATCAGATGATGAAATGGAGAAAGGCTCAGAGTTACTGCAGACAGAATCACATTGATCTGGTCAGTGTGAGAAACCAGAATGAGAATCAACATGTTGAGAAGATCATGAATGATTTTTTTTAAGGGTTGGAGTATATTAGTCTGCTACGCAAGTCACGTTTATTCATATAGCACTTTTATCAATACAGATGGTGTCAAAACAGCTTTACAGTAGGGAAGACCGAGTAGAGATGATCATCTGGTCTGGATACGGACTGGATCCACAGGTCATCAGTTGGCATGTCTGTTCTTTCTATGTGGAGTAGTGTATCAAATTAATGAATATAAATGCTTTATTTTAAACGTGTTCATGTAAATAGCCTTTATGAAGCTCAGGTCGTAATTTAAATATATTTTTGACATGAAATGAGGATGAGGTGACATGATGGAAATGAGGTGGATTTTTCCTGTGTAGCCATTATGGAAATGCAATACTTCATTATGGAACATGCAAACTCATTAATCTCCCCCTTTTGGTGCCGAACTTGTACCAGTCTCTACCACATTCAAATTAGCACACTTCCAAAGAATTACAGCAATTATAAGCAACACGAGAGAGAGAGAAAGAGAGAGAGAGAAAGAAAAGGAAAACGTGAATGAAGGAAAAGATGGGCTTTTGTTTTATATTAATAAACAAATGATATGATGCTGAATGATGGATGAGAGCAGATATATAGCATTTACACACTTTGAAGCTGCAGACAGAAACATCAGACTCAGGACAGAAACACACAGCCTCTAAAGAAAGAACAACTCACATGTTCATTCTTTAATTAGACTTTAAGATATTAATAATATTGTCTTAATGACTGTGTATAGTGCATTTATGTTCCTGTTATGATGGATTTTCTTTTTCTTCTTCACTGAAATCATGTGGTACACCAAAATTAATCAGTGAATATGTAAAATCTGAGTTTATCTATATTTTCCTTCCTCAGAAATGGACCAAACTCTGTATTTCATTCTTCTTCTTATTGGTGAGTGTGTTTGTGGTTTTATTTATGGTTTCTAGTTTCACTAGGTTTGATCCTGTTATGAAATCATTAAAGCAAAGTCTCTCTTTCACAGCTCTCTGCTCCGTATCTGAATGTGTTCAGCGTCAGTATCACTTTATAACTGAGTTAAAGACCTGGACTGATGCTCAGGGATACTGCAGAGAGAAATACACAGATCTGGCCAGCGTTGACAACAAGAACGACATAAACAAGATAAACAATGTGATCAAGCTGAAGCAGAGTGCAAGTGATAAGGTGCTCGATTAGCTGGTTCAGGTGTGTTTGATGAGGATTTGATGAGGGTTGGAGCAAAACTGTGGACTGTGACTCTCCATGACCCAAGTTGGCCACTCCTGACCTGTGCTGTACACAGTTTTTACTTTTTAATGTGGTCAGACACAATGGACATAAGAGATTCAATGTGCGATTCAGACAGCTGTATTGATTGTTTCTCAGCTTTGTGAGATTGTGATTAACTAACATTACTTACAGCTTTTTAGTACTTTATAGAAAAGTAGAAAAGCATCCTCAAAGAGTCCTCCACAGCTCTACAGCACCCCACAATTTTCCAGTGTAAATCTAGGGTAAAAAAATGGAGCTGCAGAGAATAAAAAGGTTCGGTTTTAGTAAAAAAACAAAAAACAAAAAAAAAAAACAACAACAACAACAACAACAGAATCTGAACTGGCCATGACAAACAACGATTGGTACATCACTAATTTAAATAATAAAGCAAAGGCCTAAAAATTGAATTTTCCTATCAATTCTTTAGTAGGCAGATGTTCCCTTTCTTAAAAGCCAAGGTCAGGGATCTTGGGCTTAAAAAGGTTTGCGACCACTGCTTCCGATTGTCTAGTTTACTAACATGATATGTGTCTCCTTTGATATCTGGTTATTCATAAAAAGGCAGTAAAGGTCCGGTATAAAATATTTTGTGTTTGTCTCATTTAAATTACTCAAGGATACAAATGCATCTGGCTTTCATGGTAATTACTTCAGCAGCTTCATAATATTTACTTCTACAATTGTTTATTGAATAAAATATTTCATGAGGTCAATACATAAATACATACGCGCTTTCAACAGCCAAACTCATTTCTTCATCTCACATCATCTCACTTCATCTTTTTTTTTTTTTTTTTTTTGACTGGAGCCTCAAATGGAGGGTTTTTAAAGGGTTAGTTCACCCAAAAAACGAAAATTCAGTCATTAATTACTCATCCTCACGTCGTTCCTAATATATAAAACCTTCGCTCATCCTCAGAACACAATTTGAGATATTTTTAAATGAAATCCGAGAGCTTTCTGACCCTCCATAGACAACAAAGCAACTGGCACATTCAAGGCCCAGAAAGGTCATAAGGTCATTGTTAAAATAATCCATGTGGCATCAGTGGTTTAACCGTAATGTTATGAAGCTACAATATTACTTTTTGTGTGCAAAGAAAACAAAAATAACAACTTTATTCAACATTTTCTTCTCTTCCGTGTCAGTCTCTGCTACGAGTACCACGACGCATACGTGTGGTGCTGCTGACACAGGAGAAGGCATTTCGTATTAATAATAAATGTCCCAGTTATTAATGTATTTATTGTCCCGTTATTATCCATTTAGTAATTTTAAGGAATATGATAATTTACAGGCAATAGGTTATTACTGCATACTTTTTTAAAAAAGTACTACAAAAATGAGGTGCAAGTATCTGCTATTTTTGCACTTGGTAAAACAGCATTTGCTATTTACACTTACTGCAAATAAAATTCTGCTGTTTTTAGGTAGTGTAAATAGAATCTATCGCTATTTGCACTTTATGCAAGAAGAATCTGTAACTTAAAAAAATAAAATAAAATAAACATGGATGTAAACAATTTATGCAGCCCAACAATAACATTAAAGCTGTTTAGTTGTGATCATTAAAATGTAAATTGTAATTGTTGTACATGTCTGTAAGTTTCATGATTGGTCCACACTCCTGTGAAGCCTTTATTCTGCAGAATTTATAGCAACTGGTACTGATGGACACAGACGTCAATATGCAAATAAGGAGAAAGAGAGGTGGAAGCAAAATATTAAATGACAGATAAGAGCAAATAAAATATTTGCACAGTTTGAAAGCTACAGACAGAAACATCAGACTCAGGACAGAAACACACGACTTCAAAAGTAAGAACAACTCACATGTTAATTTTTTAACTAGAATTAGACTTTTGAAATGTTAATATTGTGTTTTGATGATTGTGAATGCTGCTAAAATGTTTTTATTACATGATCATGTTTAGTTTGCAGGTGAAAATATTATTTAGAATTTAGAGTACTTGAGTCTTTCTTCCTCAGAAATGGACCAAACTCCATATTTCCTTCTTCTTATTGGTGAGTGTGTTTGTGGTTTTATTTATGGTTTCTAGTTTCATTAGGTTTGATCCTGTTACGAAAACCATTAAAGGGTTAGTTTACCCAAAAATGAAAATTCTGTCATTAATTACTCACCCTCATGTCATTCCAAACCTGTAAGACCTTTGTTAGATATTTTTGATGAAAACCAGAGAGCTTTCTGATCCTACATAGACAGCAACACAACTGACACATTCAAAGGCCGGAAAGGTAGTAAGGACATTGTTAAAATAGTCCATATAACATCAGTGGTTGAACCGTAATTTTATGAAGGTACAGGAATACTTTTTGTGTGCAAATGACTTAAACAATTTCTTTTGGTTTGGAATGACACGGGGGTGAGTAATTAATGAAAAATAAATAAATAAATAAATCAAAAATAAAAATAATAATAATAATTTTTGGGTGAACTATCCCTTTAAAGCAAACCCTTTCTTTCACAGCTCTCTGCTCTGTATCTGAATGTGTTCAGCGTCAGTATCACTTTATAAATGAGAACAAGACCTGGACTGAAGCTCAGAGATACTGCAGAGAGAATTACACAGATCTGGCCACAGTTGACAACATGAACGACATGAACAAGTTGAACAAGAGTTTGAATTATGGAGGTTTTCCGTATGTCTGGATTGGACTGCAGAAGACGGGTCGTGATAAATGGCAGTGGTCTTCAGGTGAACCTGCACTCTATCTGAACTGGGGACATAAACAACCTGATGGTAGAGATGAGTGTTCTTTTATGAGAGATGGACAATGGCACGACTGGTCATGTGATAAAACTCAGACTTTTATCTGCAATTCATCTAACAATAGTAAGTGCAAATGATAACATTAATTTATAAAAAGATGAATCATATCTATAGTATACACTGTACACTACTTTTTAATGTGGTCACAGATATAGAGAACAGCTACTGTCTACATACTGCAGCTACATACTGTCACACTTTTAAGTCAGGTTTTCTCTGAAAAAAAAAAAAAAATGAAGGTCTTCAAATACTTCTTTATTCCGTTGATACATTTGATAAGATTTTTATCCAAGTAAGGTAAATCCATATTTAGTCCTAAATCCAGTTTTTAGAATGAATGAATGAATGAATGAATAAATAAATCTTATTTAACTTTATTTTTGAATAAACTAAACCTGTCTTTTGCCATGAGCTAGCCATAGAAGCTGGCATTGTATTAAAAAAATGAAGATCTAGTTGTTAATGTTCTGATTATAATATTCATAAATGTACATATCGCAAGACCTAGTTTAACAATATAGCTTGATACTTTCAGCCTTTAGTACCTCAATGCAAAACCAGAGACAAGAAAGACAAGTGCAGCTATATTAATTTATATATATTATTAATCTACAATCCAAGTTACTTTATTATGTACTCGCTGTAAGAATAATGACAAAACTGATTCATGAATCTGTTTCCATTTTTTTTTTCTTAAAGTAAACACAGGACTCGTCTTTGTCAATCAGAACATGAAATGGAGAGACGCTCAGAGTTACTGCAGACAGAATCACATTGATCTGGTCAGTGTGAGAAACCAGAATGAGAATCGACAGGTTGAGAAGATCATGAATGATAGTCACATATCTGATGTCTGGATCGGTCTGTTCAGAGACTCATGGCAGTGGTCAGATCAGAGTGACACTTCATTCAGATACTGGAGCACTGGTGAACCTAATAATGCTGGAGGTTATGAAAACTGTACAGCTGTCAATCAGAATGCTCAGGGACAGTGGACAGACTTCCCTTGCTTCAACCATTTTCCTTTCGTGTGTCATGAAGGTGAGTAGATCCTCACACACACAATATGTGTTTATGATTAGTCTCTCTCTAGTTTCTGCTTGTTTTGTTTCCAGATAAACTGATTCTGATCACAAAGAATCTGACATGGTCTGAAGCTCTGAGATACTGCAGACAGAATCATGTGGATCTGGTCTCGATTAATTCAGAAGAGATTCAGCATGAGGTGATGAACGTGGTTAAACGGGCGTCTACTGCGGCGGTGTGGTTGGGTTTATGTCACTCCCGTATTTTGGGCATCTGGTTCTGGATGAGTGGAGAGACCGTGTGCTATCAGAACTGGGCTCCAGGGAACGGCACATCAGAGGAGGACTGTGAACACACAGTGAGATCTGGAGCAGTTCAGTCTGGAGGAGATCAGCACTGGATCAGCCGTCCTGAAACTGACAAACTCAACTTCATCTGCAGCAGATATTAAGAGTGAAAGAATACACAGACCTTAATGTAAGAAAACAAATGCTTGTGTTTGTGAAGTAATACTTTTACATGTAATATTTTCATCTCAATATTACAGTCAATAACCTGAAAGTAGTGATTTGGCTTTGAAACCTGCATATCTTTAGTGATTATAAAATTAATCAGCGTGCCAAATACACATTATATCAGTAAACAAGGCTTCGTTGTATCATAACTGTTTCAAAAATCCAGGTAACACTTTACAATATGTGCACAAATATGCATTAATTCATGCTTAACTAATGCAGAGATAATCATGAGTTAATATATAACTCATGAAGAACTAAGCCGTTTATTAATAATTACTTCATCAGCAACAAATGAACATTCTATATGATTCATAAATTACATAATCAATAAATGGTTATTAGTTAATGTATTAATAAACTTCTTTTATTAACTAATCGTGTAAATTCATGTGTTAATTACCACAATGGGTTGAAGCCATGCATTTCATCTTCCAGTTGTCTGCTTTAATTAATCATTAGATAATGATTTGCAAAGATATCATTATGTTGTGACTTTACTTGTTGAGGCACAGAACTATTAACTAATTGTTAAGTAATATGTCATTGTGGATTATGGATTTAGAATTAGTTTAATTAGTGTGCCTCAACAAGTAAAGTCATAACATAATGATATCTTTGCAAATCATTAATTAATGAGTATTTAAAGCAGACAACTGGAAGCTGAAGTAGCTTTGACCACTGTGGTAATTAACATACATCATTAGTTAATAAAGTAATTATTAGGGAATTAATACATTATGACACATTTAACTAATAACAATTTATTGATTACTTAATCTATGAATCATATAGAATGTTCATTAGTTGATGCAGTAATGATTAATAAATTGTTTAGTTCTTTGTGAATTATACATTAACTTGTGATTATCTGTGCATTAATTAAGCATGAATTAATGCATATTTGTGCACACATATTGTAAAGTGTTACAAAATGCATTGGTTCGTTAAGAGGGCACATTTACAAAAACTTTGTTTCTCCCATCACTACCTGGGTTAAAAAGACTGAAATCTTCTGCTCAGATGTACAACCAGTTCAAACTTAGTCTTCAGTAAACGGTTATAGAGCTGTAAAGTGTCTAAATTGTTCTTTTGAGTTTCTGATTTCCTCCACATGGGTGCCTTTCTGTTGATGTATCAGTGTGATTTTGTGGGTTTGAATGCTCCATTTTAAAGGCCTGTAATCACTGTTAACATGATTTGCTTTTACAAACTCATTCATGTCTTGTGTTATTTACTATCTTCAGAATTGCTAACTGAATTTTGTGAGGGGTCAAAGGGCATCATATGTATTCATCATTAGATATAGATTAAAACTGTTTTCTATAATTGAATGAAATAATTAACATAACTAGAGTATGATCATGGGCTTTCTAAATTTGTTATTTGTGTTTTAAGCATCTTAGATGTTATAGTTTCACTTTCTCTTGTACTGAGTTGCATGTACTTATGCTTTTAGATTAGAAATGACTGGTTGAATGTGAATCAGTGATCAAAATGAAATATTGTTTATTCTTTAAGGATTGTAGGTTGGGTATAAAATATCTAGAATCATTTTGTTCTAAACAAAATAATGTCAACAAAACAAGCTCAAATAAACTGCTGTACAACCAGAAATCTCATATCTTCACTGTTTTCCAACATCTAATGATTATTACATTATAAAAACAAAAAAACTCCATCGTTCTATGTAAAAGTCTGTCAGAAACATCTCTGTTGTGTCCTGATGGCAGCTATAAGATAGTCGCTAGGTGACAGGAGCAGTCGGCAGGAACAGGAAATCCTTCATAGACCAGCTCAAAACACGCTTTAACCTTCATGGACTTTAGATGCAGTTTTTGAATTGGGTCACAGTTATAGTGTAACTTTCCTGTTATTGCAATAAAACTAACGGAAGAGTAAGACTGAATTAGATGTAATGAAATATACTTGACGTTTACCCTTCTGTTTCATGTCAGAGATGTAAAGTGTGGTGTGAACATAAGCAAATGAGTGATGGGTGTGTGTTTGCATGCAAATGAATTAATGTTTTCAAACGAGAAAATACATGTTATGAATATGCATTTTAAGGTCTATATTCATTTAGACTCTTACTGACACAGACGTCAGTATGAAAATTAGGGGAAAGAGATGGACAAATACACAAATATAGAGGAAGCAAAATAAGAAATAGGAGTTTAGAGTACTAAACAAATTATGTTACACTGAATGACAAATGAGAGCAGATATAATAATCACATAGTTTGAAACTGCAGACAGAAATGCATGACCTCTAAAGTAAGAACAACTCACATTCATTCTTAAGCTAGAATTAGACTTTGAGATGTTCATATTTTGATTTGATTTTGTTTTAAATCCTCTGCTAAGAGAGTATTTTAGAAAGTATTTGAATTTTTCAGTGCACTTCTTCCTCAGAAATGGACCAAACTCTATATTTCATTCTTCTCGTTGGTGAGTGTGTTTGTGGATTTATTTATGGTTTCTGTAATAAAAAGCATTAAATCAAAGTCTCTCTTTGACAGCTCTCTGCTCCGTATCTGAATGTGTTCTGCGTCAGTATCACTTTATAAACCAGATGAAGAACTGGACTGAAGCTCAGAGATACTGCAGAGAGAATTACACAGATCTGGCAACTGTTGACAACATGAACGACATTAACGAGATAAAGAAGATTGTGAATGTTGGAAGTGTCTGGATCGGTCTGTTCAGAGTCACAGACTCATGGCAGTGGTCAGATCAGAGTGACTGCTCATTCAGATACTGGTACACTGGTGAACCGAATAATTATGAAGGTGCTGAAAACTGTGCAGTGATTCTACTGAACACTCAGGGACAATGGAATGATGTTCATTGCAACCAACAACTTCCTTTTGTGTGTTATGAAGGTGAGTAGATCCTCACAAAACACACACAATCCATTTATCACCTCCAGATCTTTTAAAGTTCACACTACATGTCTGACATGACAAATTCATCCACAGTGTTTGTTCTGTTGTTTTTGATCAGTCTCTCTCTAGTTTCTGCTTGTGCTTTGTTTTGTGTCCAGATAAACTGATTCTGATCAAAGAGAATCTGACGTGGTCTGAAGCTCTGAGATACTGCAGACAGAATCATGTGGATCTGGTCTCGGTTCATTCAGAAGAGATTCAGCGTCGTGTGATGAACGTGGTTAAACGGGCGTCTACTGCGGTGGTGTGGTTGGGTTTACACAACTACTGCATCATGAACATGTGGCTCTGGGTGAGCGGAGAGATCGTGTGCTATCAGAACTGGGCTCCAGGGAATGGAACAAGACCGGAAAACTGCAAACTCGAGAAGAGAAAAGGAGCAGTTCAGTATGGAGGAGATCAGTGCTGGATCAGCCGTCCTGAAACTGACAAACTCAACTTCATCTGCAGCAGATGAGTGAAAAGATACACAAACCTTTCATGTAAGTTGTATCTGAAGATAGTGATAGTTGTTTTTGAAATACTGTTTCATAAAGCATTTAAACCTTTGAGAAATTTTTGCTTTCTTTATAGACAGCATGGTCAATAAGAGCTATAAGATTACCTACAACTCTTCTTTTTGTATTATACAAATGTGTCATCAAAAATGTCTACACATTTATAAACCAGTTTTAAACCAGTGATTTGGAGAGAGTATCAAACTGCCAAGTCATGTGATTTCAGTAAACAAAGATTAGTTACCTTATATTTTTTTTCCACAAAAAATAGTGGTTCACCACTAGGGGGCGGTGATCTATTTAAATCTTTTAACCAGTTTCTGTAAGGTTTTAATTGATCTCAGATCAGTTTTATAATATCATTTGCATAATAGCGTTGGGGGTAGCGCACTACAAGGAACGTGAGTTACGTAATAATATTTATTTTTTCAAGTAACTAATAAAGTAACATTACTTTTGCATTTCAAAGAAAAGATCTGAGTTACTTTTTTCCGTTTATTGATTGACAAATCTCATGTCGGGAAATTGGGAGTAAACATTATGTTACTGTATTCTAGACTAAATGTGAACAATATTAATTAATCTCAGTCACAAAAAAACATTCAGTATTCCTCAAAATGAATAAAAACTGTGAAATGCAAACTCAGAATGCAAACTCCCTGCAATAAATAAATGTTAAATAAAACAAATATCCTTTGTGTATTTAATCCCATTTTATTAACCAGTGTCTTTGCTGCTGACCTTCCATGATGCAATTCAACCATACTAACAAGCAAAAATTACTTTAGATAAACTAACATTTGTGCTTCATTTTATTTTTATAGCTGAAGAGTGATATTCTCCTGCATAAATGTACTTTTCTTTCAGCCTGAGGTGAATTCATTTCACTTTTGGTGTAAAAGTGCTTTTACATTAGAATTGTTTTATATTAAAAAGAAAGAAGCAAGCCCTGCCCCGATTTAAAAAGTAATGCAAAAGTAATGTAACATTACTTTCCAAAAAGTAGCTAAGGTAATTAGTTACTTTTTTTAAGGAGTAACGCAAAATTGTAATGCATTACATTTAAAAGTAACTTTCCCCAACACTGATAATAAAAAGGAAGAGTTGTAGTTCATAGTCTTTCACTGGCCTGATTGACCAAGCTCTCCATAAAACAAATCCTACAATTTAATAAAATAGCATATTTTACAGACACTTATTTAACGAATTTAGATCAGGGGTGCCCAAACTCTGTCCTGGAGGGCCGATGTCTTGCAGAGATTAGTTTCAGCTTGCCTCAGCACACCTGTCTGGAAGTTTCTAGCGTGCCTATTAAGAGCTTGATTAGCTGGTTCAGGTGTGTCTAATTGGGTTGAAGCTAAACTCTCCCCTCCAGGGCCGAGTTTGAACTCCCCTGATTTAGATGATTTAATTGCATTTAAAGTGTCACAGTTGACACTTTCAATAAAGCATTTGCGGCTGGTTTGTAAAAGCTGTTTCATTCATCAATTTGATCAAATGTATTCTTCTGTAAGCTGTTATTGAGCTGTAAATTGTCTCTTTTAAGGGGCTGTTTTTCTTCAGGTGGATATATTTCTGTTAATGTATCAGTGTGATTGCTGTGGGTTTGTTCACTCCATTTTAAGGCCTCAATCTGGCAATTAAGTTTTGTGAGGGGTCAAAGGGCATCATATGTACTCATCATTAGATATACTTTTTTATTATTATTATTATTATTATTATTATTGTATCATGAAATAATTAATGCAACTGAAGAGTGTGGAAGGACGTTTTACAAACTCCCTATATGTGTTTTGATGATCTCCGTATGCTGGTGTTGCTACTTCTCTCCCTCTCTTGAATTGAGTTTCATGTATTAATCATGCGTTTACAAATGACTGGTTGAATGTGAATCAGTGAGCACCAACATGTGCCTTAGCTAAATTAAATATTGTTTATTCTTGAAGGAGTTAAATTTGGATAAAAATGTCTAGAATGTCGCCTCTGGCTTGCTTAGTTGGGGACAATTTCTCTTAACACAATATTGCATTTTATTTTATTATTTTTGATTAACTACCTTTACCTAAAATGTGAGTGTTTACTGTTGCCTTTGGCATTGTTGATGTACTGTTTCCTATTTAATACTGTACAGCCGCCTTGTCACAATTCTGTATTGTTAAAGGCGGTATATAAATAAAGGTGACTTGACTTGACTTGACTTGACTAGAATCATTTTGTGCGAAACAAAAAAGAAAACACAAGCTCAGATAAATTCTTGTACAACCAGCAATTTCATCCCTTGAATATTTCCTGACATACAATGATAATTCCATTATAAAATCCAGCATGATGTAAATCATAATTCAAACACATCAAGGACACATAAGATGTTTCCTAATTCAGCTGCTGCATCCATCACAGGCTCCATTTGAAAAGAAAAGTCAGGCCAAAAAGAAAAGGAGAATTAAAATTATATTAGCACAGTTCAATAACATGAGAAATAATCTATGCTGACTAATTGTTTCTAACTAGACAAAATTAATAAACAGTTTAACTAAACTTATTTTACCTGTAAGAAATAGGAGGCAGGTGGTCTGTCAGAAATGTCTCTGCTGTGTCCCGATGGCAGCTATTACAGTTGCTCGGCGTCAGGAGCTTTAAGTGGGAACAGGAAATCCTCCACAGACCGTCTCATTTAATAACGTGAACGTTGACCTTCATGGACTTTATGCAGCCTCTGAATTGGGACACAGTTATAGTGTAACTTGCTTGTTGTTGCAGTAAAACATTTGAATAAGACTGAATAAAATGTAATGAAATACAATAGCACTTACTGTTTACGCTTCTTGTTTCACATCAGAGATGTAAATATTGTTCAGCCTGAAGGTCTAAATGTGGTGTGGACATAAGCAAATGAATGAGGATGTGTTTACATGCAAACATATACATATTTTATAAACAAGCAAGTGGTAAACAGCAGGAGTATGAAACAAAACCAAAAGTTCACAAAGAGAGGAATGAAAATGAAAAGAAAAAAAAAAAAAAAGTTTCTTGACGGATGTGAGAGTACGGTAGGGATTGGCAAATGAAGCTGCATGAAGTACTGAGACTTTCCTTTGACTATTTTGAGAAAAGATTTCAACATTCCAACACTGATGAGAGTTGCCGCTTTCACTTTAAAATCAGCGCTGTTTCTTTAAAACCTGATGCACATGACACGGATCTGACACGTATCCGATTTTCTTTACAGTTATTTAAGACTTTAAAAACTCATTTAAGACTATGTTTATGAGGTTACTTACCAAAACCGCGCATTTTGACCTAATTGTGTGTTTTCATCCTCCACAATCCGAACATTCAAACTATACTTTACTGCACTGCACTGCACAGGCGACATAACCCCAGGTATGTGTTGCCACATTCTCGGGTTATATAGAATAAAGAAGTAAAAAAAGTTAACCTGAAGCAGCAATATCATCTCAAGTAAAAGTTATTAGAATCACGTCTAGAGACAAGCTGGCCGTCACACTCCTCTGACCTTTTCAGTCCATTTGTATCCTATTATTTAATTTGCTCTTGTCACTATATAATTATGATGATGTTTGTCTTCGGGAAAGATTATTTTATTCGCTTATGTCAGAAACAGCGGATCTCTTTAAAAACTGACTGTTGTTGTAACTACATTGCATTGTTATATGTGACCCTGGACCACAAAACCAGCCATAAGGGTCAATTTTTCAAAATTAAGATTAACACATCTTTCCATTGATGTATGGTTTGTTATGATAGGAAAATATTTGGCCGAGATAAAATTATTTGAATATCTGGAATCTGAGGGTGCAAAAAAAATCTAAATGTTGAGAAAATTGCCTTTAAAGTTGTCCAAATGAAGTTCTTAACAATGCAAAATATTAATCAAAAATTAAGTTTTGATAGATTTAAAGTAGGAAATTTACAAAATATTTTCATGGATCGTGATCTTTACTTAATTTCCTAATGATTTTTGGCATAAAATAAAAATCAATAATTTGACCCATACTATGTATTTTTGGCTATTGCTACAAATATACCCCAGCAACTTAAGACTGGTTTTGTGGTCCAGGGTCACATATTTCAGAAAGGTTTTACCTGCTAACTGGGGACTGACACTGTTACACTTGGCAACTGTTCATTTTAGGCCCCGGTTATATTACTTCACTGGTCAACCAACCCATCACGTAATGTGCTGTGGTATTACAAGATAGTGGCTCCTTTGCTCCTTTTTTTTTTTTTCCCTTTAAAATTGTTACATTAATCATGTTCACTTCCACTTTAATGTCCCCATTTAAAATATTTTTTTTGTTCTACCAGGCAATGACGATACTGAAAGAAACCGTGCATGGTTTGTCAGCAACAGAAAACAACAACATTCACACTCATTGATTGACAGATAAACTTTGCACTCTAATTTCATTGTTACTGTGCTCATTTTAGCAAATAGGTTGTTTTTGATCAGTCTCTTTTTAGTTTCTGCTTCTGCAATAAACTTTTGTCATTCGTGCAAATAAGCTTTTGGAAGAAGTGGAGAACTTCACCTACTTGTGCAGAGTCACGGATGCAGAACCCAAAGCCAGAATAGTCAAAGCCAGAACTGCTTTCATCCAGCTTAAGAAAATCTGGAGCTTTAAGAACCTGACACTGGAAACTAAAAATCAAACTTTTCAACACCAATGCCAAAACAGTCCTTCTGTATGGAGCTGAGACTTGGAGGATGAAGGCGAATTCTATCAGCAAAGTCCAGACCAGGTATAGGCAACATCGGTCCTGAGTGCTGATGACCTGCAGAGTTGAGTTCCAACTCTAATCAAACACACCTGAATAAGCTAATTAAGGTCTTCAGTATTACTAGGGCTACATGCAGGTGTTTTTTTTTTTTGTTTTTTTTTCCCAGGGTTGGAACTAAACTCTGCAGGACATCGGCACTCATCCCTGGTCCAGACCTACATCAACACCTGTCTAAGAAAATCCTCCAAACCCGCAGGTCAAACACCATCAGTAACAGGGACCTATGGCACAAAACATCACAGCTTCCTGTCCAGGACGAAAGTGTGTGGGGCTGGATAAGCCACACTCTACGGAAACCAACATCTATATTAGATCTTTATTTCCGCCTGTGATCTGTTCAGTTCCTTGCATCATTGCACTCATCTCCTGACTCTTTCTTGATTTCCCTTTGACGTCGGGAGTAAATGATGACCACTATGTTCATTATTACATCCAGCAACACAACACCTCAATCACAGAGATTCTTGTCTAACTTACATCCCTGTTCCGGCATTGAAGCAAAGAGGGCGGACTGTTACAGCTGATCTGAGGTAAAATGCTCAAGTCGAACTTGGCATCCGATGACCCCTTTAAACAAACAAAAAAAAAAAAAACACTCAACTTTCTGGAATAAATATTTCCCTTGTGTGTGTTTGTGAGTTTGACACATGGGAGAAAAAAGGATTCTGTCCCAGGATGTCCTGCACTGTTATAGTAAAAATGTATGTTTACTGTCACCTAGTGTCATGCAGGTGTCTGAATCTGCTTCACTGTTTCTTATGTCTGGATACTTCTGGAGCAAAATTAATCTAACACAGAAGCACATTATTGTTGCTGGCCATCACAGTCAGGCAATAATAAAAAATACAAACGAGAAGAGAGATAATCAAAATGTTATTTTACACAGCAGACCAAGATGTTGCCAATGTCTTAATGGTTCTTGTACACTGGGAGCTCTCAAATATAGTCTTTTCTGTCCACTGTATGACATGCAAGCGTTCATGTAGAGGCAACTTCGAACAAGTTCCTTAGGTTCACCTGCTGTGAACTGTTCAAGATAATACAATCGTTCTTGACTGTTATCCGTTTTCTCCTCAATATTATGGATAAAAGATCTCATGAAAGGTCTATATTCCAGATGATCACCACTGAATACTGGAATCTCCCTTACAGGAAGTGATGCTTGCTTCTGCTGAGTCAAAAGTAAATCAGCTAGATCACTTTGTCTTTGTAAAACAGGACCAAGATCAAGACTGCTATTGGTAGTGTTCCTAGCTGAACCATGCTGCTGGTCGGTTTGTGTTGTCGTAGTTGTAGGTGCAGTAGCTGCCTGGTTAGCAGTAAGCCTTGATGGAATTTGAGTTCCATGAACAATCCTTTGTAGTGGTGTCTTAGGAATCGTTCCAGTTGTTTTAAAATGCAGAGGAGATGATTCAGAATCGATAATCAAAGTTGATTTTTCTTCTGCTTTATCCGCATATTCATTCATAGCATCTCTTAATTTAGCAGGTGAGTCAGAACTGTGCAGTGAACTTGCTTCAGAAATCTCCAACACCTTTAACTTCGCATTTGCAGCATCGATTTTGGACTGCAACGCAAGAGTTTCCATCTTGGATTCCAGCTGAGCCTTTTCCAACTCAAGCGCGTGCTTCTTTTTAAGAGCTTCAGCACGAGCAAGTAAAGCTGCTTTATCAGCTGCAAGTTTCACACGAGCCGACATAATTGAACTGGTTCTGGATTTGCTTGATCCTTTTGAACTTCTTGAGACATTAGACACGCTATCAGAAGTATCAACCAGAGTCTGTGGATCGGACTGTTTCTTGTTCCACAGCTCCAACTCATTCAAGAACTCAGTAAAAGTGGCCCTCCTGGGCTCAAACCAGTCAATCCTTTTATTTTCTTTGACATCATCAGATAAAAGCAATTGTACAGACTCATGCACTTGATAAAATTCATCTAGAGCCTTCTGAAATTTAAGGTGAAGTTCATCCACTTTGTCAACATTGCTCCCATCAACCAAAGCCTTCAATTCATTAATTCTTCTTGTGCAGGACCCAAGTTTGCCTCTACGCGAAGCACTAAGTGATTTAAAACTCTCCATGGCAATTTCAGTACCAGTCTCATTCATCGTTATTCACAACCGCTTGCATATTTCGCTCAAACGAGACTCAAGTTTGCGTTCTTGCAACAGCCAGTCACATCAGCTTAAATCTTTGGCCCATATCAGACAACTTTAAAATGTCTTGCAAGACTGCTTTCAATAGCCATCGTCATCTTCAAACCTCAAAACATGTGCACATGTGCCGAAAATCTCGCTTTAAAACACTTCAAATCCATAAATAGTCTTTAATTCACGTATATCAGGTCATAAAAGCTTAACAACACGTCCATCGCAGCTCCAAAGCCAGTATAATTCACAATAAACTTGCCAAATAGCTACTCACGGCACAGCACAGTCAAACCGCGTCTTAATGAAGTTTGTTCACTGAATAATCCATCGGTGCGGTACAGCAGCAGACATCCCCGTCATTAGCCAGCCGGTCGTGTCGTTTAGCGTGATTCGTGTCCGCATGCTCGCAGAATTTTCAGACTTCAGAGTAGCGGCATATTTGCGGTAAGCCGCTATCTTAGTAAGAGCGAACAATAGACGCGCGAGTCTGAAGTATAACTTTTTTTGTCCTGTATTTCCATCAAATCAACAGTTGGTAAACATTAGCACCACACCTGAACACCTGAACACCTGCACCCACGAACACACGGTCTGAAAATTGTATCCGCTTCCCCTTACTGACTTCACCTACTACTTTGTCTCCCTAAATCCGTAATTTCAGTGAAATAATAAGAGTCCTCACTGACAATTTCATAACATTCAAAGCAAATACTCAAAAATAAACAAATAATACAAAAATAACATTTTTATCAACCTAAATTAAATTATATTCAAATGATCAAATTAGTCCATTCAGTCCAAAAATGAAAATAGAAAAAGAAATGGCTCCAACACACTCTTTTTAGCAGTCAAACTTATTTCACCTCACACACGTTTCTCTCTCTTTGGCTGAAGTTCCTCAAACTGAGGGTTTTTAAATGCTCTCAGTAACCAGTAGCACCTGTCTAAACTAATTAACTCAACCCTCATCAATCAGCTCATTAGTGGGTTATTCATTTCAGATAAAAGTCACCCAAAACAGAGAAACACAAACATAAAAGTAAAAATATAGCTGCAAGCAGCAATTATTGGGGTTCAAGCATCTAAAGCCTTTAAGATTTTATGGTTTTAGTGTGTAGTCCAAACCAAAATGTATGACTAACACCAAAACACATCCACGATGGAGAACACGCTCACAAACACACACATACACAGAAATGAAATGGTTAAACTTATATTAATGCTCCTTAAAGATGATTAGAAACAGACACATTTTGTTGCACATTTAGATTTCTGAAACAAATGATCAACTAAACAACAAAACTCTTATTGCAAGTCTTCTCTTTTTAAGAGTTTAAATGCAATTTTCAGTTTTATAACCTCAAAACATAATTGGCATAATTGTAAAACCTGATATGTCTGTATGAATACAGTGGTAAACTTTTAAAATGTGATCATTCATGCAATGATAATGAATTTATCATGTCTAAATGCCAATCTTAAAGAAGAAAGAACTGAAAAATACTATATTAGTGATTTTAATGAGCCCATTGTTTGTCTTTTGGTGCCATCTAGTGGTTATAATTAATAACTGCAGAGACCTTACCATGGGCATAATAGTTGTTAATGTTTATAACTATTATAGTGCCATTTTTTTGTAATTTAAAAATAAAGTAATTTTTTTTTTTAATAATCTTGAATAATTAATATCTGCTGCAGATGAAGTTGAGTTTGTCAGTTTCAGGACGGCTGATCCAGCGCTGATCTCCTCCAGACTGAACTGCTCCAGATCTCACTGTGTGTTCACAGTCCTCCTCTGATGTGCCGTTCCCTGGAGCCCAGTTCTGATAGCACACGGTCTCTCCACTCACCCAGAACCAGATGCCCACAGTGCAGGAGTGACGTAAACCCAACCACACCGCCGCAGTAGACGCCCGTTTAACCACATTCATCACACGACGCTGAATCTCTTCTGAATGAACCGAGACCAGATCCACATGATTCTGTCTGCAGTATCTCAGAGCTTCAGACCACGTCCAAGTCTCTTTTATCAGAATCAGTTCAGAATCTACAAACAAAACAAACCACAAGCAGAAACTATAGAAAGACTGATCAAAAACAACATGAAGAACAAACACAGTGGATGAATTTAAACTTTAAGAGATCTGGAGGTGATGGATTAATTGTGTGTGTTTTGTGAGGATCTACTTACCTTCGTAACACACAAAAGCATACTGCTGGTTGTTGCAAGGCATGTCTAACCATTGTTCCCCTGTGTTCAGTTCAACAGCTGTACAGTTTTCAGCACCTTTATCATTATTAGGTTCACCAGATTTCCAGTATCTGAATGAGGAGTCACTCTGATCTGCACTGCCATGAATCTCTGACTCTGAACAGACCGATCCAGACATCAGATATGTGACTATCATTCATGATCTTCTCAACCTGTTGATTCTCAGTCTGGTTTCTCACACTGACCAGATCAGTGTGATTCTGTCTGCAGTAACTCTGAGCATCTGTCTAATTCATCTTCTTATTGACAAAGAAGAGTTCTGTATTTGCTTTAAGAAAAACCAATGGAAAGTCAATCATTAATCAATTTGTTTATCATTCTAATGCTGCTTTACGGTTTGGATGTGAACAGGTGCAGCATGGAAACAACAGAACAACATAATTGAAAGACTTGAGCTGCTTCTACAGCTGCTATATATTGAATATTCATGATGATTATTCGAAGTATTCACTATGATTTTGCTGATATAACATTAAGTAGCATTTGTGAATACTGATGATGTTAAAGCTTTAATTGTCCATTATGTTTCCTTACACGTCTCCTTTAGATCCTGAATTCAACCACAAAAAGCCGGATGAGAGAAACATCAAACAGAGGAAGATGTTACGCTGCACCTAAATGTGTTAGTTCATGTGTACATAGAAAGTAACTTAGATTGTTGATTAAGTTTTTACTGCTTGTCTTGTTTCTGCATTTGCACTGCGGTATAAGGCTAAAAATATCAAGCTGCATTGCTCAACTCTAGATAATATATAGATAGTATATTTGTAATATTATTATCAGATCTTTAACAACTACATCTCTCTTTTTAACCTGTCTCTCGTTCATGGCGAGAGACAGGTATACTCCATCAAAACTTGAAGTAAATGAGATGTTAAGATTAATTGTTTTCCTTAAAACTTTAAGACTAAATTTGTACTTAAAAATGAAAGTGTGACAGTTTATCTCTGTTCTCAATGTCTATGACTACATTAAAATGTAGTAGTGTACAGTATGTGTTACAGTTATGGTTGTAACGGGACTCGTATGAAGCGTGATAGATCCAAGTGCGAGCTTTTATTGAACACAACGTAGTCAGACAGGCAGGGTCGATCTCCAAACAAACAGTAATAACCAGGGCAAAAACAGTAGCGAAATCAAGAAATCAGGCAAAAGGTCAAAATACCAAGACAGCAGTCCAAAAGTAACAAATAAACAAGGCAATGGAACAAGGCAAAACTATGACTATGGAACAAAATGATAACCGTGGCAATAACAAAACAAGGCAATGAAACAGGAAAAATGCTTGGTAGAGTCCACACAGGCAAAACAATACTTCGCAAGGGTCTTCTTCTTCTTCTTGGTTTTTTACGGCGGCTGGCAACCGACTTAAATAGGTGCATTACCGCCACCTTCTGCTCCGGAGTGTGGAACAGAGTTTTACAATCTATGTATCAAACCTGTTTCTTTAATAAAATCGAAGAAGACTTTACTATTTACTTCACTTGCCCATTCTATTAAAATCTTAAAATTTACTTCCTGATTTACATTCTTTCTTATTTCTTCCATCAATGTTCCTCTTTCTTGCTCATATTTCCTACAATCAAGAAATACATGAGTTATTGTTTCTTCAACATTACAGTGATCACATAATCCATTTGGGTGTTTCCCTGTTATTTTCAGCGTACTATTTAAATTTGAGTGCCCTAATACTACTCTGTTAAAAATAACCTCTTCTTTCCTTGACTTACCTATACACTTTACATTTTGATTTACCTTGTTTCTTAAACTGTAAAGGAATCTACCCTTTGTTTCATTGTTCCATTTATCTTGCCATTCTTTTACCAATTTACTCCAAATTAAAACCTTAATCTCTGATTTACTTAAAGGCACTTGTAACTCTATTGTTTCTTTCTGTAAAGCTTGTTTAGCTAATTTATCCACTTCTTCATTTCCCTTTATTCCTATGTGAGCTGGAACCCACATAAAACTGATTGACGTTCCATTTTGAACAATTCTTGAATGTTTATGTAAGATATTAAAAAGAATATCTTGGTGACTGGATTTAAAAGATCTCAAGCTCTTTAAACTGATACAGAATCTGAACAAACTAAAACATTGTCAGGTTTTTTTTCCTCTACCCACTGTAATGCCAAAAGTATCCCTATCATTTCTACAGTATAAACTGCCAAATGATCTGACGTTCTCTTTACCCCACTGATCCACTGATTATCAGTAACTTGGGCTAAAAAAGCAACCCCAGTTGTTTGACATTCTGGATCTTTTGATCCGTCTGTATATACTTGTATATGTCGAGGGTATTGGCTTCTGGTATATTCTAAGAATGCAGATCTCAAGTCAACTTCCCTTTCTGTTCTTTTAACCTTCACCAGATGCAAATCTACTTGAGGTATTAAATAAACCCATGGTTCATAGTCCTGAATAACAACTGCTGGACTCATCTTGACATTATATAACTGTAATTCTTCTGCATAAATTTTACTACACCACCCAAAACTTGTTCTGCATCTTACGTTTTGTTCCCAACTATTCTTCAAAACCACTTTCGTAGGGTGTTCATCTTTATGCCCCTGGATGTTAGCCCAGTAATTAATCATTAATTGTTTTCTTCTAATTTCTAGTGGCATCTCTCCTACCAGGACTTGTAAAGCTGATATGGGTGTAGTCCTTACTGCTCCACAGCACTGTCTCAAAGTTTGAGCTTGGATATTACTAAGTTTTCCTAACAAGTTTTTTGATGCCGAACCATATACCACATAATCAAAAACAGACCGAATCATTGCTACATATATAGTTTTTAATGAAAAAAAACTTGCCCCCCATTCCACTACACTTACACATCTCATAATATTTAAAACCTTCTGACATTTCTCAACTATTTTATTGATATGTTCAAACCATATAAGTTTTACATCAAAATAAATACCTAAGAACTTAAACACCTTTACCCTTTCCAATGTTTTCTCATACATCTTCAGACTCATTTCTGGAACTATCCTCTTCCTAGAAAAAAATTACTGTTTTAGTTTTCTCCACCGAGAATTTAAATCCCCAGTCATATCCCCATTCTTCAACTTTCCTAATTGCCTCTTGTATTTTACTATTAATAAATAATAAATTTCTTCCCTGTTTCCAAAGGGCCCCGTCATCTGCAAACAGAGACCTACCAATGTCTGGCTCTACTTGGTTAAAAACATCATTAATCATTATAGAAAACAATAATGGACTAATTACACTCCCTTGTGGAGTTCCATTTTCTATCTGAAACGTACTCGATACTTCATTCCCTATTCTTACCTGGATACTCCTATTTTCCAAAAAAACTTTTATCCAATTATATATTCTTCCACCTATATTCATCTTTCTTAATTTAATCAAAAGTCCCTCCCTCCACATCATATCATAGGCCTTCTCGACATCTAAAAATACTGCTATTACCGATTCTTTATTTATCTGTGCTTTTCTTATTTCATTTTCTAAACATACAATAGAATCCATTGTTCCTCTTCCTTTCCTAAAACCACTCTGAAATTTCGATATTAATCCTCTTTTTTCCACTAAATATGATAACCTTTCCGTAATCATCCTTTCCATAATTTTACAAACATTTGACGTAAGGGCTATCGGTCTATAATTAGAGGGATTTGAAGGGTCTTTGCCTGGCTTTCTTATAGGTATTATTATCGCTTCTTTCCAAGCTTTTGGAAGTTTTCCTTCCTCCCATACTTTATTATACAATTCTAAAATTTTCCCCACAGCCCTATCCTTCAGATGTCTCAACATTATATATCCGATCTGATCCTTCCCTGGAGATGACAGTTTTTTGCTTGCATTACGAATAGCTCTCTTCAGTTCATCTTTGTTGAACTGGAAGTTAATTGGCTGATCTTCCATTCCCCCACTCCTCATCATCGCATCCATATTTTGTCTCTTTGTTATTTCTCTTCTCCTTTTTCCTTCCTCACTTAAGTTCCCTGATCCATGAATTTGTGCTAATGTTTTTCCTAGTATTTCTGCCTTATCCTTGTCCATTACAGCTATTTCTCCTCCTGACTCTAATACTGGATATTCCCACTCTTTCTTATTGCCTTCCATTCTCTTGATCATATTCCACACCTCACCTACTGGAGTTGTTCTTCCAATTCCATTACAAAAAACATACCAACTTTCCCTTTTGGCTTACCTTATAGTTCTTCTCACTAGTGCTTGAGCTTTCTTGAATAAAATTAGATGATTATAGTTATGTGTTCTCTTAAGAATTTTAAATGCCTTATTTCTATCTCTTACTACTTTACTACACTCGTCCGTCCACCAAGGAACAGCTCTTCTTGTCATTTTCCCCTTACTTTTTGGAATTGATTCTAATGCTGCTTCTAGTATTACTGCACACACTTTTTCATTAAACATGTCAATATCTTCCTTAGAATCAATTGCCACCATTTTTTCCTCGCACATTTCCTCAAATTTATCCCAATTTGCTTTTCCAAAAACCCATTTTCCTCCTCTTTGATTTCCTCTTCTAACTGGCTCAATATCCAATGTTATAATTATTGGGTAGTGATCACTTCCAATGCTAGACTCCCCCCAAACTTCCCAATTACATTTACTAGCCAAGTTATTTGTAACTAGCGTCAAATCTCTATCCTTGTTCCCTTCCCATCGTTTAAACATACCAGCTCCCTCTCCTCTATTAATTCCTCAACTACTTGACCATTGGCATTTATGTATCTTCCTCCCCATAGTGTATTATGAGCGTTTAAGTCCCCACACCATATTACTCTATGATTATCTTGACCATGTACTTCCTTTAATTTCTCTAATATCAATTTTTTACACGGGTTATAATAATTTATAATAACTATCTCCTGACCTCTACCCCATATCCCCACAGCTATATATTCTTGATCCCTTCCTTTTCCTAGTATTCTATATGGGATTCCTTGTTTAATGAATGTTGCACACCCTCCCCCATTGCCTTGTTCTCTATCATGCCGTACCCTAATAAAACAAAATCTAAACAACTTTTCATCCAAGTTTCTTGAACACATATTACATCCGGTTTTATACTTAAATCTTCAATAAAATGCTTGAACTCCTGACCATTTGCTATCAGAGACCTTGCATTCCATTGAATTATTGTTATCATCTATGTATTATCCACATGTCTCTTGGCTTGATCTTATCTGAAGTTCATCTCTAACTTCTTCCCAAGTCAAGCCTGTCAATCCAAGATGATGTATTGCTGCTATAACAACTAACTGAGTCTTTTGTGTTTTTGATTCAATCCCAGCTGTACTATTTATAACTCCTGCTATAAATGTCACTATTTTTTTCTTTTCAATCATCATATGTTCTTTTGGAGCTTCATTGATTCCTTCAACTAAAACCCCTGACTGATCTCTTTGATCTTTAGTTTGTCCTTTAACCTGTTTTGCTGCCTCTGCATATGTTAGCTTCTTCTCCACCCTCCTTTTCTGAATCTCCATTTCCATTTTCTGTACTTCACACCCTCTGAATGCTGCACTATGCGCCCCTCCACAATTGCAACACTTCGGTTGTACTCCATCCTCACACTTTTCATATTCGTGATTTCCTCCATATCGAGCACATCTACACTGTTCCCTACATCTTGTAGCAACATGTCCAAACCTTTGACAATTAAAACATCTCACTGGTCCTGGTATATATTCTCTTACAATGTAGCTCATCACACCCACCATTACTCTTTTTGGAATTTCCTCCCCTTGAAATTCTAATACTACTGTTTCAGTGTCTTTCCTGGTTCCATCTGCACCTGATTTTAGCCTTTGTGCATTTATTATCTTCCCTCCCTTTAAGTTATTTTTGAACTCTTCCATACCTAAATTAAGACGAACACCAAAAATGATCCCTTTTCGGCCCCCACTTTTACTTTTTGCTCCAACTCTGTTTGTGCTGACAACTTTAATTCCTCCTATATCCTTCAGTTTGAGAACTTCAGTTGCTTGTTCTTCTTTATTACAACCTACAAGCAAATTTCCATCAAAGAGGACTTTAGCGAAATCAGTATTTCCAATATCTCTATTTATGATCTTAATCAGTTTAATTGGATTAATTTTGCTTACCCCCACCTGATCTCCAAACCTTACGATGCATTTTATACTATCCCTACTCCTTTCATCAGACTGCTCTACATCGCTCCTTTTCTTCCGTTTTTCTCCCCGATTTTTCCCCCTTCTTATTTCATTCCAGCAATTTCCTGACGCTCCTTCACTTTCCTCTTCACTTACTACATCCATACTCCCTTCACTATCTCCCCACTCACGCCTCTCTGTTCCATTCACGGAGCAGTTGTGCCTCACCACCGCTCCTTTCCGACTTCTCGCTACAGCTTCCGCCATCTCCTCCAGTTCGCAAGGGTCTTCTTCTTCTTCTTCTTTAATTTATTGGCGGTTGGCATCCAACATGGTGCATTACCACCACCAACTGTTGTGGGTGTGGAGTATCACTAGGGACTTAGACGTTTTACGTATATATATATAAAAATATATAAAAAAAAAAACCTTTTAACCATTTAAATTCTCTCATATAATCTAGTTGACTTTAGAAATGTCATAACATGCTTCCATGCTGATGGTCTAACTGCAGAAAAAGAAAGCATTTCTTCTACTGCTAGTCTAGCGTATCCTAATGCTTTGACACTATCTAGCAGGACTTCCCTCTCAGCATTATACACTGGGCAGTCTATTAAAACATGTATCACAGTTTCTGCTTGATTGCATGATGAACATTGACCATTATTATGTTTCCCTATAATGTTGAGATTATAATTAAGATTAGAATGGCCTATTCTCAGCCTTGTGATTATTGTTTCCTCCCTCCTGCTCCAGTTACCCTGTCTTTTTGAAGGAACCTGTTGTTGAATCTTATGGAGAAACCTCCCCTTTGAATTTGTATGCCATTGTTTTTGCCATAAATTGTTTACTTTAGCTTTAATTATAGTTTTAATTTCATTTCTACTTAATGGCACATCTAGTTTATTTGAATTCATACTGAGGGCTTTTTTGGCCAGGGAGTCCACAACTTCATTGCCATCCACTTCAACATGTGCTGGAACCCAAATAAAACATACAGCTGTATCCCTATGACTCAGTCTGTATAGACTCTGAAAAATTTCATACACTAAATCAAGTCTACATGTAGATTGGAGATTTAAAATACTGACCAATGCTGCCATAGAATCTGAACAGACAACAAACTTATTTGGTTTAAAATCTTCTATCTTTATTAATGCTAATAAAATAGCTAAAAGTTCCACAGAATAAACTGCTAAATTATCTGAAGTTCTTTGTTTAATTGAGATGTCAAACTCTGGAATATATACTGCTGCTCCTGTCCTTCCTGTGTCTGGGTCCTTTGAGCCATCTGTATATATTTGCACCATATCATTATACTTATCACTTAAATATTGTTGCACCATATTATTCATCCCACCACACTCTCTACTGTGTTTTGATATTTTAGAAATCTCAAGATCCACTGCAGGCATGGGGAAAAACCAAGGGGGAATAGCTGATAATACTACTGTGCATCTATGGGAAATCTTTGTCAAGCCCAACTTCTCAGCTTGACTATCTCCTACCCAACCAAAACTATCAAACTGTTTGCGTCCATGTTCCCAACACTTGTTCAAAACTGCTTTGGTTGGATGTTCCTGTCTATGTCCCTGTAATGTAGTCCAATAAGTCATACTCAGTTGTAATCGCCGTAGCGATAAAGGCATTTCACCAACCTCCACCTGCAATGCTGGAACTGGTGATGTTTTAAAAGCCCCACAGCATAAACGTAAAGCCTGCGCCTGAATAACATCAAGTTTCTGCAAATGGGATTTTGCAGCTGACCCATATGTAATGCATGCATAATCTAAAGTTGACCTAATTAGAGCAGTATAGATATGTCTAAGAGATTTCATACTTGCACCCCAGCTGTTTCCTATAAGACATCTCATAATATTAACTGCCTTTTTGCATTTAGTTATGACCTTCTGAATATGTTCCCCATATGTTAATTTATGATCCATCCACACTCCCAGAAATCTAATACATAGAGCTTGCTTAACTGGCTGTCCATAAAGATTAATCTGTATCTTAGGGTTTATTCGTTTTTTAGAAAAACAGATTACCTGAGTTTTGTCAACAGAAAATCGAAAACCCCACTTATTACCCCATTCCTCCACAGTATTAACTGCTACCTGTATCTTCTTTTGTAAAATTGTTACATTACATCCTCTTGCCCATAGTGCCCCATCATCTGCATAAAGTGACCTGCCAAGGCTATTATCAACCCCTGAAAAAACATCATTGATCATAAGGTTAAAAAGGATAGGACTACAGACACTACCTTGAGGAGTTCCATTTTCTATAGGATAAGTACTAGAATGAGATGCCCCAACCCTTACTTCTATACTCCTATCCCTTAAGAAGTCCATCACCCAATTAAACATCCTTCCACCTATGCCCATGGAGTCCAATTTGATGAGAAGACCATCTTTCCAGAGCATATCATATGCCTTCTCCACATCAAAAAATACTGCAATCACTTGATCCTTATTGGCCTGAGCCTTCCTTATTTCACTTTCTAAACATACAACTGGGTCCATGGTAGTCCTTCCTTTTTCGCAAGGGTCTGTTTGGTATGGCCCTCTTTATATGGCCACCAAACAGGAAGTAACCAGAGAAGCAGCAGAGGGAACTGCAACAGCCAGTTCATAGGTAAGAGCTCCCTCTGCTGGCGTGGCATTACAATGGTTCATCTCTTATCAATAAATGTTTGTTGTTGTTTAGGTAGCTACACTTACCATTGTTAGATGAATTGCAGATAAAAGTCAGTTTTTTTATTACATGGCCAGTCGTGCCATTGTCCCTTTTTCATAAAGGGACACTCATCTTTACCATCAGGCTGCGCAAATCCCCAGTTCAGATAGAGTGCAGGTTCACCTGAAGACCACTGCCATTTTCTCTGCACCCCGATCCAGGCATACGGAAAACCTCCATAAAATAAACTCATGTTCAGCTCGTTCATGTAATTTATGTTGTTAACGGTGGCCAGATGTGTGCAATTCTCTTTGCAGTACGTCTGAGCTTCAATCCAGGTCTTCCTTTCAGTTGTATGGTGATACTGACGCTGAACACATTCAGATAAGGAACAGAGAGCTGTGAAAGACAGGCTTTTCTTTAATGTTTTTCATAACAGAATAAAACTTAACGAAACTAGAAACCATAAATAAAACTACAGACACACTCACCAATCAGGAGAATAATGAAATGTAGATGTTGGTCCATTTCTGAGAAAGAAACACATTGGAAAACTCAAGTACTGTAAGTTCTAAATAATATTTTAATCTGGAAGTAAATATCATGATCATGTAATAAAAACATTTTAGCAGCATTCACAATCATCAAAACACAGTATTAACATTTCAAAAGTCTAATTCTAGTTACAGAATGAACATGTGAATTGTTCTTACTTAAGAGGTCGTGTGTTTCTGTCCTGAGTCTGATGTTTCTGTCCGCAGCTTCAAACTATGTGATTGTTATATTTGCTCGTCTGTCATACAGCAGTCACATTATTTGTATATTTCTCTAAAACTAGTTTTCATATTTTACTTCCTCCTTATTTCTGTTTTTGTCCACCTCTCTTTTTCCTTATTTGCATATTGACGTCTATGTTCATCAGTATCAGTTAATCTACAATTTCTGCAGAATAAAGGATTTACAGGAATACAGACCAATCAGGAAACTACATACATGTACAACAATCACAATTTGCATTTTAAAGTTCACAACTATTGTTATTGGTGGGCCGCATACTGTTTACGTCCATGCTTAATTAGGGGTTCGAGCACGTAGTGCTGAAACCCTATTGTAATTGTAAGGATTTTTTGTATTACTATTTTTCTCCGCTAAAACTGATCGTGCAGACCAAACCGTAAGGCCTAGAGAGCTAAAACTTGGCCAGAACGTAGAGCTCCCTGACGGACGATCCTGACAAAGTCTCACCCCAATCGGCCAATAGGTGGCGCTACAGCGCAAAAAACTAACTTTTTTTTACATTTTTGGCCGTAGCTCATACAATTTTTGTTGTAGACTCAAAAACTTTACATCGTTGTGATCCTTGGGTCAAGACGCATAAAAGTGTACAACGTACTGTTTTTCCGCAAAATGGTGTTATGTCCGAAACCTACTAGTCCTAGGTTTTTCGC
This sequence comes from Labeo catla, assembly GCA_012976165.1. Lineage (NCBI taxonomy): Eukaryota > Metazoa > Chordata > Actinopteri > Cypriniformes > Cyprinidae > Labeo > Labeo catla. Next base: position 233,051 of record VONZ01000741.1, read on the forward strand.
CCGATCAGAACCAAACCAGTGCAGAAATATTCTCTGGACATTGAATATCAAAAAAAAAAGTTGAAATTTCATGTAAAATTTCAATGTTTGAAAGACATTTGCGTATCTTAAAAAACATGGCCGCCATCGGCCAATCAAGTTTGAGCACCCATTAGACAAGGTTAACAAAGGCCGATCGGAATAAAACTTGGCAGGCCAATTTGTGTCATGGCCCTAGAGGTCTGTGAGAAATTTGAAAGAAATCGGTCACCAGGTGGCACTAACGAGTTTTGTGCATATCCTAATCACGAGGTGTTTCACGCATTTGAACAATCTTCATATCATATGATAGATCTTCTCATTCTGAACAACTTTGCCTCAAGAACCACTGATGTCAATCAAATTGTTCATTAAGAGTGTAAGGATGCAGAGACCTTTCACGTAAGTTATATTTGAAGGTAGTGATGGTTGTTTTGGAAACACTATTTTGTAAAGCTTTGAAGCCTTTGCAAATTATTTGTTTGTAACCAGTGATTCAGAGAGTGTATCAGACTGTCATGTGATTTTCAGTAAACAAAGCTTTGTTATATCATAGCTGTTTCAAAAATGCAGTGGTTCACAACAAGGGGTTGTGGCAACTTACCTATTTTTCCATAGTGGTACCGTGTTGTATTATGGCAACATTGATATTTTCTCGTTTTACAGAAGTACTTTTTTAAATAATGTTGATTTATGAAGTATTTTGGAGGAACAAATGTCATGTGGCTTAAAAACAGCACATCATTGACTACTTTAAGGCTGGCCCTTTTAATTACCATATTGCAATATATTGTTTTTTTTTTTCAGAAATAAGTAGAAAGTAATTGTTTCCATATGGCAACTCTGTATCAGAGAGGGTTAAAAAATATTTTGCATGTCTCCCTCATCTAACACACCTGATTTAAATCATCAGCTCATTAATTGAGAAATGATGTGGGTGTGTATAATAAAGCCGGGCTCACACTACAGGATTTTTAGCCCGATTTTGCCCTGATTTTCCCCTCCCGAGAATCAGAGCAAAAATCTTGTCGAGCACCTCGATCAGTCCCGATGTTCGGCGCAGATTATCTGGTAATGTGAGACATTCACAGCTTGAAACTTGCACCTCCCGATCTGCTCTCACACAAGTCGGGGCCACCCCGATCATATAAAATACAACAACTTGTCCAGTTTACGACATGGAGAAACGTAAACCTTCAAAAAGAAGTAAATCACATGGAAGACATTAGCTTATACTTCAAAAACACCCATTAACCTTGTAAATGCAAACAATTACAATTATTTAAATACCGATAAATATATCAACACATTTACAAACATTCTTTGTTACCTGGACTTTGTACCGTAAATTTACAGTCTGTTAATTTACAAAAAAATCCATCTGACGTCTTTCTTTAAAAAAATGCATTTTTATCTTATAATGTGTTGAGAGCATTCACTCAGTATCATTATCTCATTTTTGACTGAGATGGCTTTTAACTGGTTTTGCATCTGAACTCTTCATATATAAAGCAAATAAATCCAGTACAATATACAAATTGAACATGGTTTATTTTTACTTCATGTAAACATTCTTAAAAGTGCATTCAATGGCTTTTGTTTGCCTTAGGACTAATTATCAAATACTCAATCAATTTATTTAACAATGTGTCAAACACTAAAAAATGCCTGTATTGTAAAAGACAGTTTAGATTTAAACAGTAACAGACAGAATTTGAAAAAAAAAAAAAGAAAGAAAGAAAGAAAACATGAGCATCTGTACAATACTGGTGTTGCACTAAAAAGTGGTCACAAAATTTAAACTTCAAACTGTAAAACAGTCAAGATTCAAAACTTTTTTTCTTATAAGAGAAAACAATATTGTTTAGAGGGAGAAAAATGTGAATTCTGTCAATTACTTGCCCTCATACAATTCCAAACCCATAAGACTTTCATTCATTTTTAGAACACAAATTAAGAGTATTTTTAATTAAATCTGGGTACTTTCTGTCCCTCTATTGATAGTCTACGCAACTACCATTTTTAAGGTCCAAAAAGGTATAAAGACATCAATAAAGTATGTGATTCCAGTGGCTTGACAACATTATAACTGAAATAATGTGATGCAGTTCATTATAGGGGATGTATTATTTCCTATGTATCTGCACGTTTAATACAAGTGCCATTTTTTTAAATATTACATGGATTTTTGAAATTGTAATGCAAGAGTCTTGGAGGAATGCATAGCCACTTGGTTGCCTTCATCTCAAACCACGTTCAGGATTTCTTCACAGGAAAATTCTAAAAGAATTTTTTGGATATAACAAAAAATGAAATGAATTAAACTGAACTAGAGAGTAATATGCAGGTTGGAGATGGAAAAATCAATCATACAGTATTTTAAGTTCATTAAATGAACTGCTAACCCTAAAACTTGCCAATTAAAACATTTGTTTATAAATTGCTTAACTTACATTTCCAATAGTCTTCATTTGCATCTGTCATATGAGCTTGTCAGATCATCTGTGTCTTACAATATACTTCATTATTTTCAATTAAATAAACACATAGACATTTCATAACTTACGTGTTGCTTACTTCTGTATGAATTCCAATGTAAGTGCCGCCTCTTCTGGGTATTTGTAGCTCACAACCGCAACAGTGGTCATTAACTTCTTGAACGACAGCAATCAATCAGCATATTAGTTTAATGATGAATGGCTGAAATGTCAAGTTAGCAATGCTAGAACTGATGTTGTGCGTGTGCGCACTCAGTTTGATTTAATAAAAGATGTATAAAGAAAACAAATAAAATGCATCAAGATTGTTACAAAACGAGTATAGCCTATAGCTACTTGTCGCTCAGTTTCTTTTTTTGTTTTTAGTAATCTTTTTAATCATTTAAGAGAAATGTATCTCATTCCTTTTATAGGCTATACTTAATCTGCTTTTTTTCTGTTTACAGAAGCACTTTAGGTATGTGACTATGTGTGAACCCTCTTGGTCTGTTGTTTATGCTATTATCTGCTCATAGCTTTAAGCAAATCTGACTGGCTAATTATCGACTAATTAGCTTTGGTTGTCGGTCAGAAAATAATCTAAATAATAATCTAAATAAACAAAATGCTGGCATTATGCAATTCTCTGCCAGATTTACTCTGCTGAACATAAGCTGAGACTTGACGTTAGATTTGATCATAGCCACCGCTCGCGTTCATGTGGATAAATTACAAGTTTTGTGTAGAAACGACCGTACGACCAATGTTCTGTTGTACGCTCATTTCGTAAATGAGGCCCAATAACACTCAATGTTTTTCCTTCTGTTTCACATCAGAGATGTAAATATTGTCCATCCTGAAGGTCTAAATAAGCAAATGAATTAGGATGTGTTTACATGCAAATGTATTCATTTTTATAACCAACGAAAGAGTAAACAGCAGGAGAGCGAAACAAAAACAAAATACAAATTTTCACAAAACAAAATTTAAAACCTAACAGTTTTAACTTTTATAGTTTAAACCTGTTATACTTTCAGATAAATGTCATTTTCAGGTTTCACTAACCATGTGGACACATTTGATCCTTGCAGTGTAGGATAAAGGCTTTTTAAAGGCTCTCAATAACCAGTATCACCTGTCTTCACCAATAAACCCTCATCAATCAGCTCATTAGTAGACTGTTTGTTTCAGCATCAAATAAAAATGGCCCATCAAAAACAAATTAATAATAGTTAATCTGTATATATATTGTATATAAATATATATAAAATTATTATTTTTTTATTTAATTATTTATTTATTTATTTTTATTTTTTTTATTTACGGCCATACTCCTGTTAAGTAATGCAGACCTAATAAGTGACAGACCTCGATATGCAAATAAGGGGAAAGAGATGGAGAAAAACATTGAGAAAGCAAAATATAAAAAAGTGTGTGTGTTTTTTTTTTTTGTTTTTTGTTTTTTGTTTTTTGTTTTTACAGTAACAAACAAGTGATTTTGAATGATGGATAATAGCAGATATATAGGTATAAATCACATAGTTTGAAGTTGCATCCAGAAACATCAGACTCAGGACAGAAACATATGACCTCTAAAGTAAGAACAACTCATGTTCATTCTTTACACTATTTTATTTGTTAAATATTAATAGTGTCTGATTAACTATGTATGTTGCATTCATGCTGCTGTAAAGAGAGAGAGAGAGAAAAAAACAAAAAAAACACAACAACAACAACTGCATCCACTGTTCCTGTAACACTGGGTTCTTTGGGAACCCAGCGTTACAACAATAATCCTGAATATATTATAATTATTCAATATATCACTAGCTGTAGAAGCATTTCAAGTCTTTGAATGACATGTTTCTGCTGTTTCCACCGCTGATCCTGTTCACAACCAAACCATAAAGAATAATAAACAAACTGATTCATTAATCTTTTCACTTTTATTTCTTAAAGCGAACTTAGGACTTGTCTTTGTCATTTAGAGGTTGAATTGGACAGACGCTCAGAGTTACTGCAGACAGAACCTCATTGATCTGGTCAGTTTGAGAACCCAGAATGAGAATCAACAGGTTGAACATTTTTTTTTTTTTTTTCAGACTCTGAAGCATAGCCTACTGCCACATAAAACTCTGTGCGATCACCTATGAGCTATTGATAATGAAAACTGCTCAAACAGTTTTATCCAGGCCTGGTTCCAGAATTAAATACTGAGGGTGGAACAGATATTAATGAGTGTGCTCTAGCCTCAGCGCACAAAAAAAATCACTTTTTTTTGTCCGGATGTACTTCCTGCGGATGTACTTCCTGAAATTTTGCAGTCCGAAAAACAAAAGTTTTATACAAATTGAATGGATTATATAAAGCCTAAAACACTCAGATAGAGCACTCCCTTTATAATCACTAAAAACACACAACCTCTAAAGCAGGGGTGCCCAACCCTGTTCCTGGAGATCAACCTTCCTGCAGAGTTTAGTTCCAACCCTAATCAAACACACCTGTCTGTAATTATCAAGTGCTCCTTCAGATCCTAATTAGCTGTGTGTTTGGTCAGGGTTGGAGCTGAACTCTGCAGGAAAGTTGATCTCCAGGACCAGGGTTGAGCACCCCTGCTCTAAAGTAAGAATAACTTACATGTTCATTCTTTAACTACAAGTAGACTTTGAGATGTTAATAGTATCTCAATTGCTGTAAATCCTGTTACACTGCCAAGATGCTTTTTAAAAATACATGAAAACGAGTTTTCCGATGTCTTTCTTTCTCAGAAATGGACCAAACTCCATATTTCATTCTTTTTCTCTTTGGTGAGTGTGTTTGTGGTTTTATTTTAAGTAGTTTTGTTTCTGAGGGGAAGATCTGGACTGAAGCTCAGAGATACTGTAGAGGGAAATACAAAGACCTAGCTACCATTGACAAGAAGAACGACATGAACAAGATTAACAATGTGATCAAGCTGAGTGCGAATTTTGAATATGATTGGGCTGCAGTGGATGGGTGGTGATAAAAGGCAGCGGTCTTCAGGTAAACCTGTGCTCAGTCTGAAATGGGATGCAGAACAACCATGTGCTAGTGGAGAAGAATGTGCTATGATGAGAAATGGAAAATGGCATGATGAGGGATGTAGTAGGGTCCTGACTTTTTTCTATGACAACAAACATTTAACAATCAAATTTTAAGAATTTTAATTGCCACATATTGAGTCTATAAAACTTGTCAGAACTACAGGAAGCACATCAAGCCTGTCAGTGAGAAGAACACTAGTTTAAACAGCAAACACACTGGGACATGTGACCGCACATCACATTTTGATGTTATTGATACTGCTTGCAATCATAATGCAATGGTTTAGAGGAAGTAAATTAAGCTGTAAATAAAAGGGTTACTGCTGTTGCAATGTCATTCAGGCCTGGATCTACAGGGTGCTAGAGATGCTAAGCACCTCAAACAAATGAAAGATAATCCTCACAGCTGTAATAATGCCTAGTTCTTTCATAAAAACTCTAGATGGCGCAGGCTGACGGGTTGTTAACGTAACTGGTGACATTCACAGCCTTAAATGACTTGGCACAAGCTGATTGGTTCATGTCGCGTACGTAGCCAATGAGTTTGAACCTTTACCTTTAAATGGCTGGTTGGCATTCACTCGAGCCTTTTGCAGCAGCGTGCACTGAGTTCCTCTGAAACCCTCCACCTTCCCCAGCTCCACCTGTATAGATCTGCTACAGCAGTGGTTCCCAAACTGGGGGGCGCGACCCCTAGGGGGGGCGTGGAGTTATGATAAGGGGGGCATGGCAAGGCTAGTGTACAGCCGATTTTTATAGAAATTCGAAAGAGATAAACGGCCGAAAATATCTGCTGCGCAGTCCGGGAGTATTCAGTGCACATCACTCAGTGTGTGACGCTCCGCTCAATATTTCGCTCTATGAATGTGCGTTCCATTGAGTTACTCATGGCCCATATGAACGCTCCACTCGTGTACCACTTATGCTCAACGGAAATACAAAGACCGCTCAAATAACGCGCCAACAGAAAATGTCTATGTATACTTGTTCCTGTTTGCAATAGTGCCGTAAACTGTGCTGTAACATGCTGTACTGCTGTACTGGACAACATTGGTAAAATGATGCTGACGTGACGGTATGCTCTGCTCACATACTGATAATAATAGCTTTGTAGGTGTTACGTCCCAGGTCTAGGGTCTAGGAGTAACATAAATAATGGTCTTTACACCGAAACCTTTGATCTTTCGTTCTTTTTTATTTTTTTGCCAAAACAAGAAGCTAATGAACTTCAGGGTTGGGCCAAGGCCAAAATAACAAACAAAAATTGAAACTAACTTTCCCAAAGAAACTTAATACCCTAAAAAAAAAGTCAAACAAAAATACAGGGGCTAAACTAACTCCTGACTATTTGAAAAACAGGAGAAAACGAATTTTACAAAAGAAAAAGGCACCCAACCCCTACAGCTTCTGTGCGAAAAAGGGTGTATTTACAATATTTACAACAACGGGCAAAAACACAGCCACATTAAAAGAAAGGGAAAAAAAAAAAGAAACAATCGGTGGAAAACTGTACAAAGAAACACTAGGTGGGTAAAGTAACGAAAACTGTACAACAATATTTACACAAATGTCCCTATACAATATTTTATCTTTTCTTTACAACACAGTTTCCAAATGGCAACACCAACAACAACCCACACTCCAGCTCTGCGACGGCTCATTTTTAAAAGACGCGGAGTTCCAGATTCACCCAACCACTGGGCACGTACCGGCACGTTCAATTAGGGCGGGGCCACCTGAGAGAAAGACAGAGAGAGAGAGCGAAAGAGGGGGAGAGCATGCAGGCAAGAACGAGAGCTATGCATAGAGCACATACGTCTCAACGTAACATAGGACTATACATTATTACAATATTTTGATAATTAGTCAAAAAAAGTTATATCTGATTCTGTTTCGTAGAACTGAATAAAATAATATATTGAGATTTAATATTCATATATTTTCTGTCCAGTTTTATTGTTACTTTCAATAAACGTGGTTATTCATTGGCTTGTGATTTTTTTTTTTTATTTTATTATTTTATTTTTTTAAATTCAGTATCATTAATATTATTAAGTTAAATTAAAAAGTCTTACAAAATGACTATATTAATTAAAATAATAATGATTACAAAGCAGTTTTAGCCAAGAATTTTCATTTCGGTACATTCCTACATTTTTATGTAAAAAAGAAACATTTTCAGGGTGATACAAGACCCCACTGTGAAATTATCTTGCTTCTTATACGGCTATTTGCCACATATGTAAAAAAAAAAATTAATACAAAATATGAATTTCATCATATTTTACTACCTCAAGATGACTCACAGTACCCGCTGCAGCTGTCTGTAATCAGTTGTAGCGGTTTTTGTCGTAAAATAACAGACCACTAGATGGTGCAGAAATGAGAATTGCCCTAAGCCGAATAAAATTATGAATGAATGACGCATAGTAGTTCTGCTCTAAGCATGGACAAGTTTTTGAAAAGACAAGGTGCCAGGTAAACGTAAAGTAGATGATGAACATACTTCAAAGATCGCAACTACAACAAAGTGAAGAAAATATGAGAAAATCTGTTTAAAAAACAATGAATTCTATTACATAGTACAAAAAAAAAAAAAATAGTACATACAAACTAGTTCTTTGTTTAGCTTTTTTTCAGTAGTTGTCACACACTGAATTTTAATTATTACATTTCAAATAAATCCTTCTGAAGATGTTTATGTTTATATGTAAATGCGGGGGTGGGGCTTGAATTTTGTTTTATTCTGCAAAAGGGGGGCCCGGCAGAAAAAGTTTGGGAACCACTGTGCTACAGGTTATTTTATATGCTATTTGTGCAGCAGCAGCATGTCTTAAATACTCACAGCACCATATCACCATATGCTTTGGTAGTAGCAAGTTCCTGTACTTGCTTGCAGCAGCAATAATCTACAACTACAGCAATAACCAACAGCAGCAGCAGCATAGCAGATTTATTCCGCTAAGACCAAATACATTAACATTATCATTTACATTACCATGCAAAATTTTTCAGAGAATTGTCATGGAATAAATGGTATATTAGTAAAACAGATTTGGCAAACTGTTTTACTGTGTATTTGTGTTTGTGTTCTGAAGAGCATCAAAGGTTTATATTTGTCTAGTTCTGCAGCTTGTGAATTATAACAAACAAATAATAAATATGAACAAATTGGTTCATGAATCTTTTTTCCATTTGTTTTCCTTAAAGCGAACACAGGACTTTTCTTTGTCAATCAGACGAAGAAATAGAGAGATGCTCAGAGTAACTGCAGACAGAATCACATTGATCTGGTCAGTGTGAGAAACCAGAATGAGAACAGGTTGAGAAGATCGGGAATGATAGTCACATATCTGATGTCTGGATCGGTCTGTTCAGAGACTCATGGCAGTGGTCAGATCAGAGTGACTCCTCATTCAGATACTGGTACTGAACCTAATAATGCTGGAAAAGGTGAAAACTGTACAGCGCTCAAAACCAACCATTATGAGGAATGGCATGACATCTCTTCTACCAAACTAAAATCTTCTGTGAAGATTCTTCTGTGAAATCTTCTTCATGAAGGTGAGTAGATCCTCACAAACACATACAGTCCATCTGTTATTTTTGATCAGTCTCTCTCTAGTTTCTGCTTGTGCTTTGTTTTGTTTCCAGACAAACTGATTCTGTTCAAAGAGAATCTGACGTGGTCTGAAGCTCTGAGACACTGCAGACAGAATCATGTGGATCTGGTCTCGGTTCATTCAGAAGAGATTCAGCGTCGTGTGATGAATGTGGTTAAACGGGCGTCTACTGGGTCGGTGTGGTTGGGTTTACGTCACTCCTGCACTGTGGGCATCTGGTTCTGGGTGAGTGGAGAGACCGTGTGCTATCAGAACTGGGCTCCAGGGAACGGCACATCAGAGGAGGACTGTGAACACACAGTGAGATCTGGAGCAGTTCAGTCTGGAGGAGATCAGCGCTGGATCAGCCGTCCTGAAACGGCTCTGAGTCTTAAATCAGTTTTAAAAATTTGTAGATTTTTTTTAAAGATGGGTGATTGTTAATTGTTTAATAGTTATACTTAATAAAACATTTGCAATTGGTTTGCAGGGTTTTTTGGGGGTGGTTATTTACTCTTTTCAGAACTGCTAAATGAATTTTGTGAGGGGGTCAAAGGGCATCATATTTATTCATCTTTAGACATACATAATGTATGTCTTATAATGTTTTCCCAATATAACTTCCCAATATAACTGAAGAGTTATGTACCCATGTACAACCAGCAATCTCATCTCTTGTAATTTGTAGTATCTTGATTTTGTACATAAGGTTTCTCTGTTGTCTACAGAAAGATCACAACAAAAGGACAACCAAAACATTGCAACGCTCTTTCACTTTTTGGTCTTTTGTAGTGCTGTCGTTAAAGCTTTGTCTGATCATGTTTTAACCAAATTTGAGCATCCAAAAATTATTTCTGGGGGATTTTGTTTGTGGGAATGGAAAAAGAAAAACAATATTAAACAGTTGAACCTGGAAAAGGAAGAAAATAAATAAATAAATAAATAAATAAATACAGTCTGTCAGAAAAGTCTCTGCTGTGTCCTGATGGCAGTTGTCACAGTTGCTAGGCAACATGAGCAGTGGGCAAAACAGGAAGTCCTCCATAGACAATGTCATTTAACACACACTTGGACCTTTGTAGACTTTGAAGGATGCAGCCTATGAATTGGGACACAGTTATAGTGTAACTTTCCTGTTGTTGCAATAAAACTAACAGATGAATAAGACTGAATGAAATGTAATGGAACACAACTAGAACAATAACATTCTCTTTGTAACCTTTAGTTTCATGTCAGAGATGCAAATGTTGTCCAGCCTGAACATCTAAATGTGGATATAAACAAATGTGGACATAAACAAGTGAACGAGGATGTGTTTACATCCAAACATGTTTAGTTTTAGAAACAAACAAACAAACAAACAAACAAAAACAACAAACAACAACAACAACAACAAAAAACAGTACACAGCAGATATGTGAAACAAAATATCACAAAGAGAAGGATCATTTTGCGTAAAATCATCTGCAAAGATTCTCCTTATATGTGCGCAGCAACCAGATTTCAATCAGTAATCCTAATTTCAAAATCCTGTAGTGTGAGCCAGGCTTCAATTATCACACTTGTTCCTTACATACATTTTTTTCTCTTTGACTGAACCCTCAAACAGTGGATTTTAAAGGCTGTCAGTATCCAGTATCACCTGTCTTTACTAATTAACTCAACCCTCGTCAATCAACTCATTAGCGCAGAGGTTCTCAACTTTTCCCCTCAAGGTCCACTTTCCTACAGATTTTTGCTCCAACCCTAATTAAACACACCTCAACAAGATAATCAAGGGCTGCGTTTGAAACCGCATACTCAATGAGTATGTGCTTAATTTCAATAAGTACTTACTTAATGAGTGCTAAAAGAGTAGGTACTCTACAGGCAAATCTCATTGAGTATGAATGTAATCCGGGCGTTATTTGCCATGTTTATGTTATCATGTGATCTACAAGCTAAAGTGCAATAACGCAAAAGATACGAGCGGCAGGTTTGATCATCTATTAGTAAATATTGTGATGTTGATGAAATTTGCTCATTTTGTGGTCTTGTTAAAGAAACAATTTAACAATTTTGATTGGTTTCTGCCACAGACAGACAGACAAATTTATTTACCATGATCTACAGCATCAAGCTGTATACAGGTCTACAGTAAACATTTGTTTATTATACACTAAAAGTGCTTTGAAAACCACAGAAGTTTGTTACAATGTTGTTTTAGGACAATTTTGCTAGTAATAAAATGAAATGTATCTAGAATAACAACACATTTTATATGCTACCGTTTCAAGTCAGAGTCAGATTCAGTGTTTACATGCAAATGTATTCATGTTTTATAAACAAGCAAAAAACATACAGTAAACAGCAGGAGCATGGAATTAAACAAAATAAGATTATTATTATTATTATTATTATTATTATTATTATTATTATTATTATTTTACAAAGAGATGGTTAAAATGTAAATTAATAATTTTAATACATAATTTTATTTATTAAGGTCCAAATTCATTTTGACTTACACTGACTGACACAGACGTCAGTATGGAAATTAGGGGAAAGAGATGGACAAACACACAAACATAGAGGAAGTAAAACATGAGGTAGGGGTTTTAGAGAAATAAACAAATGATGTGATACTGAGTGACAGACAAGAGTAGAAATAATAATCGCATAGTTTGAAGCTGCAGACAGAAACATCAGTCTCAGGACAGAAACACACAACCTCTGAAGTAAGAACAACTTGCATGTTCATTTTTTAAACTAGAATTAGACTTTGAGGTGTTAATATTTTCTGAATTGTTGTGAATCCTGTTACACTGCTAAAAATCTTTTATATGTTATAATGTTTTACTGAAAGATGAAGAGAGTATGAGCTTGTTTATTTATTTATTTATTTATTTTTTATTTTTTTACTTCATTCTTTCTCAGAAATGGATCAAACTATACATTTCATTCTCATTGGTGAGTGTGTTTGTGGTTTTATTTATGGTTTCTCGTTTCATTAGGTTTGATCCTGTTATGAAATTATTAAAGCAAAGCCTCTCTTTCACAGCTCTCTGCTCCGTATCTGAATGTGTTCAGTGTCAGTATCACTTTATAACTGAGTTAAAGACCTGGACTGAAGCTCAGAGATACTGCAGAGAGAATTACACAGATCTGGCCACAGTTGACAACAAGAATGACATGAACAAGATAAACAATGTGATCAAGCTGAAGCAGAGTGCGAATGAGGATCATGCCTGGATTGGGCTGCAGTGGACGGGTCGTGATAAATGGCAGTGGTCTTCGAGTGAACCTGCGTTCTATCTAAACTGGGCTACTGGACAACCAGATGCTAGTGGATAAGAGTGTGCTGTGATGAGAAATGGACAATGGCATGATGAGGGATGTAGTAGACTCCTGACTTTCATCTGCAGTTCATCCAATAACAGTGAGTGTGTCTCCCTACAATGACAACAACCATTCATTTATAAAAATATGCATCATACAACTGAGGGTTTTCAACCCTGCTCTTGGAGGCCCACTGCCCTGTAAAGTTTACATCCAACCTGCTTCAGCTTGTGGTTTTCAAGTGATCCTGATGAGCTTGATTAGCTGGTTCAGGTGTGTTTGATTAGGGTTGGAGCAAAACTCTGCAGGACTGTGACTCTCCAGGACCCAAGTTGGCCACTCCTAACCTATGCTGTACACAGTTTTGACATGATACTAATTGCTTCTACTTTTTAATGTGGTCATAAATATAAGGTAGACAACTTGTTGATCTTTTGTTGTTAGATGGGATACCTGTGTGAATCTGTCATTAGACAACATAGTTGTGCTTATGGGCTTATGACATATTTATTAATTCATTAATTTATATAGCATCTCCTTAAGTCCTTAAAAACAAATATCCCCTCTGGACATTGTTTTTGATCACCACTGTATGACAACTCATCCCTTCTTGATATTTATGAACAAAACTCTTGTCCTAAGAACACAGTTCTGTTCTTGTCTTGTAAGTGTAATTTTATTGATATATAGTGATATATAGTAATTTTAATCTATATACAGTGAGAAGAACACTGTTTAAACAGCAAACACACCAGGACATGTGACTGCACATCACATTTTGATGTTATTGATACTGCTTGCAATCATAATGCAATAGTCTAGAAGAAGTAAATTTAAGCCGTAAATAAAGGGGTTACTGGGCTGTTGTTTACAATGTCATATAGGCCCGGATCTACGGGGTGCTAAAGATGATAATCACCTCAAACGAAGAAAAGAGCATCCTCACAGTTCAAACTGTAATAATACTATATTAGCAAAACATATTTGGCAAATTATCAAGTGTGTATTTGTGTTTGTGTTCTGGAGAGCATTAAAGGTTTCTATTATTATCTAATGCTGAGTTGTGCAGCTTGTGAATTATAACAAACAAAGTGTAGACACGATGGACATAAGAGATTCAATGAGTTTGCATTATGATGTAAAAAAAAAAAATTGGATTCATAAATCTTTTTCCATTTATTTTCCTTAAAGCGAACACAGGACTCATCTTTGTCAATCAGAAGATAAAATGGAGAGATGCTCAGAGTTACTGCAGACAGAATCACATTGATCTGGTCAGTGTGAGAAACCAGAATGAGAATCAACAGGTTGAGAAGATCATGAATGATAGTCACATATCTGATGTCTGGATCGGTCTGTTCAGAGACTCGGTCAGATCAGAGTGACTCCTCATTCAGATTCTGGCACACTGATGAACCTAGTAGTGCTGGAAAAAGTGAAAACTGTACAGTGCTCAAAACCGACCATTATGGAACCTGGCATGACATGTCTTGCACCAGCCTAAAATCTTTTGTATGTCATGAAGGTGAGCAGATCCTCACAAAACAATCCACAATCCATCCGTTGTTTTTGATCAATCTCTCTCTAGTTTCTGCTTGTTTGTTTTGTTTCCAGAAATACCAATTCTGTTCAAAGAGAATCTGACGTTTTCTGAAGCTCTGAGATACTGTAGACACAATAATATGGATCCGGTCTCGGTTCATTCAGAAAAGATTCAGCATCGTATGATGAACGTGGTTAAACAGGCATCTACTGTGGCGGTGTGGTTGGGTTTACGTCACTCCTGCACTGTGGGCATCTGGTTCTGGGTGAGTGGAGAGACCGTGTGCTATCAGAACTGGGCTCCAGGGAACGGCACATCAGAGGAGGACTGTGAACACACAGTGAGATCTGGAGCAGTTCAGTCTGGAGAAGATCAGCGCTGGATCAGCTGCCCTGAAACTGACAAACTCAACTTCATCTGTAGCAGATATTAAGGGTAAAAAGATACACAGACATTCATGTAAAACAGGGGTGCTCAACCCTGGTCCTGGAGATCGACTTTCTTGCAGAGTTCAGCTCCAACCCTGACCAAACACACCTGAACCAGCTAATTAGGATCTCAAGGAGCACTTGATAATTACAGACAGGTATGTTTGATTAGGGTTGGAACTAAACTCTGCAGGAAAGTCGATCTCCAGGAACAGGGTTGGGCACCCCTGATGTAAAACAAATGCTTATTTGTTTACTTGCTTTTCTTCTGTGAGTTATCTTCATTTTTATTTATCACTTGGTTTGTGAAGTAAATCTTTACATTTAATATTTTCAACTTAAGCTGTCAATTGTACCTGAAGGTAGTGATGGCCACTTTTTAAACACTGTTTTATGAGGCTTTGAAACCTCTTTTGTTTGAATCCAGTGATTTGAGGTGAGAATCAAACTGCCAAAGTCGTGTGATATCGGTAAATGGGGCTTTGTTGCATCGTAACTGTTTCAAAAATTCATTGGTTCACTAGGATGATGTCTGATTCACAAGATTTTTACCTGATCTTGAATCCGTTTTATAAATTTGTAGACATTTTTAAAGACAGATTACTGTTATTTTTATATTTAGTAGTTACACTTTCAATGCATATTTGCAGTTGGTTTGTAAGAGGTGTTTTAATGCATGTGTTTTTTTTTTTTGTTTTTTGTTTCTTTTGTTTTTCTTTCATTGTTTTTACACCATTCTGACCAGCAGGAGTCTTTGGGGTTGCTTAATTACTCTCTTCAGAATTGGTCAAAGGGCATCATATTTACTCATCATTAGACATTCATTCATACTGTTTTCTTATGCTTTCTAATATTGTATGAAAGTATGATATGAGCTTTTTAAATTTCTTATTTGTGTTTTAAGGATCATGGCATGTTTTGGTTATTTCTCTATCTCTTTCTCTTATTCTTATATTGAGTTTTTTGTATTAATAATGTATTTAGATTAGAAATGACTGGTTGAATGTGAATCAATGAGCACCAACATCATGTACATCAGCTAAATGAAATATTGCTTATTCTTTAAGGAGTGAAGGTTGGCTATAAAATATCTAGAATCCAATCAAGTCAAATAAACTTCAGTACAACTAGCAATCTCATCTCTTGTAATTTGTAATATCTCGATTTTGTTCACAAGGTTACAGTTAGATTAGTGTTCACTCTACAGAAAGATCACAACAATAAGACAACCAATAAATGGAGCAATGCTCTTTCACTTTGAGCAATTTTTTTTTTTTTTTTGTAGTACTGTCATTCAATCTTTGTGTGATCAAGTTTTAACCAAATTTGAGTACAATAAATAAATAAATATTCTTTGTATGTAAAAGTCTGCCAGAAACAGAAACCTCCCTGCTGTGTCCTGATGGCAGTTGTCACAGTTGCTAGGCAGCAGGAGTGGTGGGCAAGAACAGGAAGTCCTCCATAGACAGTCTTAATTAACACACACTTTGAACTTTCTAGACTTTGAAGGATGCAGCCTCTGAATTGGGACACAGTTATAGTGTAACTTTCATGTTGTTGCAATAAAACTAACGGAGGAGTACGACTGAATGAAATGTATTGGAATATAACTATAACAATAACACTCACCGTTTATCCTTTAGTTTCACGTCAGAGATGTAAATGTTGTCCAGCCTGAACATCTAAATGTGATGAGGACATAAACAAATGAACGAGGATGTGTTTACATGCAAACATGTTCAGTTTTAGAAACAAAGAAAAAGTAAACAGCAGATATGTGAAACTAAATATCACAAAGAGAAGATTTCAAAAAAGGGAGCAATGTTTTATAATTCAAAACATGAAAGAGTTTCTCTTTATTTTTTTTTTAATCCTCTAAAGTCTAAACCCTTCTCTCAATACACACTCAATAATCACACTTAAAGCAGCTGTTTAGTTGTGAATGTTAAAATATGAATTATGAATGTCAATGTGTATATCTAGGTAAATCTAAGGCAGTGGTGAAGGTTTGCTATGAATTATCTTGTGATTGATCCAAAGATGAAAGATGAAAACACATGAGAACAGAATATCAGCTCAAATAAACTTATAAATAGCCAGTATTCTTATCTCCCATTTTCTAATTTTCTATCTACTGAATCTGAACTTTATGGCTCTGCCTGCTTTCGAAATATTCTCACGGTACTTTGATGCCACACACTGATCGATCTGTGCAGCGCCATTTAAAAACACCTTATATGTTGTGCTATGTATGTCATGTGCACAAATAAATGAATACCGCATGAGCAGAGTAGGACAATATATATGGTAACATATTAAACTGTAAAAGGACTGTAAAAAAGCATCATTTACAGTTCAAATAGAGGTTTTATAAAATGATAAACTTCACATTTCAGCCTTCAAACCATTTTTAAGAAAATATGTATCTGTACAACCTTCTAGGTTAAAATCAAGTTTAGTCAAAAACTCATTCTCCTTTATCAGAATCTAATCTCTGGCCTCAGATGACACACAAACTGGACAAATTCACACACTACTTTTCTGCTAAGAAAACAGTAGTGAGATGAATTCAAAACGCTGTTACAAAAACCTTCTTTTGGGAATCAGGCATCATTTTGCAAGTCAGTGTCTATTTCAGTATACAACACAAATAGAGGGGTACAGATACAGTGAAATTCAGCAATATGCTCTAAGGAAAGTTGATTATTATTACACTACTGTAAAGTGATCTTAAATAAAAAAGCACTAGAAAAGATCATTTCAAACAAGAAAGCATTGAATATGAACAAACAAACAAACAAGCAAACAAACAAACAAACAATACTGTTCAGTAAAAAAAAACATAACATACATACTTGTCTTCTGACAAAAGACTTTCTCTACCCTCCCTAGACTGTCATCTACCACAGGGTGTGACAATATGTTCCAGTGGTGGGAAAGGGAGATGATCACCTAACTGTAACCCCCTGTTCCTATGATGGTTATGAGATGTAACTGAACTACTTTGGTAAATGCCACACAGGAATGGGGCCCTGGGTTTTTTTTAATTTACACACTAATAAATTAAAATATTAAGTTGGGTGGTATGTTATGTGTGTATTACTAATGTATTTAGGCTTAACCGGAAACAATTATCCCTGCTAAATACCCCAAAATATTAACGTACACAAAGAAATAGGAAATAGAGCAAGGATATATATTTTAGTAAAATTATTAAATGCAAACTCAAACAATTTGAGAGATTACAGGACTAGAAAATTGTGCAACAAACTGAAACTGTCACGGAGGCTGGACGAGAAATGAATGGTCGAGATGAGTCCCCTTGTAGCGTGACGGAAAACTCAAACACGGAAGTGCACGAGTGAGCAGGTAAATCACGCAGTTGGTCTAAAAACGCTCCGATAAGGAGTAAAGATTTCCACCAAGAAATCCGCGTTCTCACACGCACACAGACAGGTAAATAAGCGCTCCGAAGAGCAGAGAGTTTACTCACGTGAGTTGAAGCGATGAAGGGACCTGACGTGGAGTCGAGCATGAACTCAATGTCTGGTGCTAAACAACACCTGCTTCCTGCTTAAATACCTGCGTGAAGTTACTTCCGGGTCCTCGTGACCTCACGTGATCTGGTACGTGTGACAGTACCCCCCGCTCCAGGACCGGCACCAGACGGTCCCGGGGCGGAGGATACCCGACGATGGTAGTCCTGGATGAGAGTGGGGTCCAGGATGAACCGCCCGGGAACCCAAGAACGCTCCTCCGGGCCGTAGCCCTCCCAATCGACAAGGTATTGGGTGCCACGGCCACGGGTTCGCGAGTCAAGGATCCGCCGGACGGTGTACGCAGGACCACCGTCGATGATCCGGACCGGAGGAGGAGCAGTGACCTGGGGAGACAGAGGGGAGAAGAAGACATGTTTAAGTTGGGATTGGTGGAATACAGGATGGATCCGGAGGGAAGCAGGCAGCTGGAGCCGGAAGGTGACAGGGTTTAGCCGGTGGGTGATCTTGTAGGGTCCGATGAAGCGTGCAGTGAGCTTTTTGGAGTCTGTCTTCAAATTGATGTTGCGGGTGGAAAGGTAGACCCTGTCACCAACAAGGAACAATCGTCCCGGAGGGTGCCAGCGGTGGTGTTGGGTGGTGTACCGTTGATTGGCTTTCTGGATGGCAGTCCGGGCGTGGTTCCATAGCCGCCGGCACCGGCGGACCAACTGTTGGGCGGACGGGACGTCAACCTCCGGTTCTTGATGTTCGAACACCGGAGGTTGGTACCTGTAGCATACCTCGAAAGGGCTTAGGTTGGTGGCCGACGATGTATGTAAGTTATTCGATAGTTCAGCCCAAACGAGGTAGCGAGCCCAGGAGCGCTGATGTTCACCTGCAAAGCATCGAAGGAAGCGCTCCAGTTGTTGGTTGGCCCGCTCCGTCTGGCCGTTAGTCTGAGGGTGGAAACCAGATGATGGACTGGAGGTGGTGCCGACCAGACGGCAGAAGGCCTGCCAGAACTTGGCCGTGAACTGGGGCCCTCTGTCCGAGACGATGTCCTTGGGAAACCCATGCAAGCGGACTACGTGCTCGAGTATAAGCTCCGCGGTGGTCTTGGCAGAGGGGAGTCCGGTGAGAGCCACCAGGTGCACAGCCTTCGAGAAGCGATCCACAATGGTCAGGATGGTGTTCTTGCCTTGAGATTCAGGGAGTCCAGTGACGAAATCGACCGAGATGTGACTCCAGGGGCGTTTGGGGATGGGGAGGGGCTGCAGCTCGCCGGTGGATGGTGAGTTGGTGGTTTTGGAGCGAGCGCAGATGGTACATGCCTGGACATACTCCTGTACGTCTCTCCTCAACGTCCTCCACCAAAACGCCCTGTCGATGAAGGAGATGGTCCTCTGGACCCCCTGATGTCCTGCCAAAGTGGAATCGTGGCCCCACTGGAGAACTTCTCTGCGTAGATGGTCGGGCAC
Source organism: Labeo catla (assembly GCA_012976165.1). Taxonomy (NCBI): domain Eukaryota; kingdom Metazoa; phylum Chordata; class Actinopteri; order Cypriniformes; family Cyprinidae; genus Labeo; species Labeo catla. The sequence goes on from VONZ01000741.1 coordinate 252,459, forward strand.
AAAGAGTCGTCCAGTGGGTGTTTCCGGTGGAGGGGGTTCCTGACTGTGACTCTGGCGGACTCTCTCTTCTAACCCCCACTGGAGAGGAGCCATGATGATGTGAGGAGGCAGGACAGGCGCGGGCTCTGAGGTGGTGGTGTCACGTTGGTGTTGGCGAGAGATGGCGTCCTCTTTAGCATTCTTCGAACCGGGCCGGTAGGAGAGGTGGAAGTTAAAGTGTTCGAAGAATAATGCCCACCGCGTCTGCCTGGGGTTAAGCTGTTTGGTCTGGCGGATGACGGTGAGGTTCTGGTGATCGGTCCAGACGGTGAATGGGTCGCTGCCGCCCTGGAGCCAGTGACGCCACTCTTCCAGAGCCCACTTAATGGCCAACAGTTCACGGTCCCCTACCCCGTAACGCTGCTGAGTGGGATTGAATTTTCTCGAGAAAAAACTACAGGGGTGTAGTTTCTCGTCTGGACCGCGTTGTGAGAGGACCGCTCCTACGCCCACATCGGAAGCGTCCACTTCGACAACGAAAGGTTTAGCCGGGTTGGGATGGATGAGGACCGGAGCGGTGGTGAACAGGAGGCATAGTTTCTTGAAGGCTTGGATGGCTTCTGGGGTGAGTTGGAAATCTCCACGAGAAGGTTTGGTGAGAGCAGTCAGAGGTGCTGCAGTTGCGCTGAAGCCCTGGATAAATCGCCGGTAGAAATTGGCGAACCCCAGAAAATGTTGCAGCTGTTTGAGCGACGTAGGTAGGGGCCACGAACGCACAGCCTCCAGCTTCTGGGGATCCATGGCCACACCCTGAGAAGATATTACGAAACCAAGGAATGTGGTGGTGTGCTGGTGAAAGGCACATTTCTCCAACTTGCAGTACAACTGGTGGGCCAGCAACCTCCGGAGCACTGCTCAGACATGCTGGGTGTGTTCCTCGAGCGTCTTCGAATATACGAGGATATCGTCCAAATATGCATAGCACCACCTACCCAGCATGTCCCGGAGAACGTCGTTGATGAACTGTTGAAATACGGAAGGACTGTTGCACAGACCAAACGGCATAACCAGGGTCTCGTAGTGACCAGTGGGGGTTATGAAGGCCGTCTTCCACTCATCACCCTCCCTGATGCGGACCAAGTTGTATGCGCTCCGTAAGTCCAGCTTCGTGAAGAAGCGGGCACCAGAGAGGGCGTCCAGGGCAGTGTTGGTAAGAGGGAGTGGATGACGGTTCTTGATCGTGATCTGGTTGAGCCCCCGGTAGTCAACACATGGACGGAGACCCCCGTCCTTCTTCTTCACGAAGAAGAAGCCCGCGGCCGGCGGGGAGCTGGAAGGACGGATAGTGCGGGCCCGGAGTCCTTCAGCCACGTACTCCTCCATCGCCTGGTGTTCGGTGGCCGACAGGGAGTACAGATGGCCGCGGGGAGGTACCGCGCCCGGCACAAGATCAATAGCAAGATCGTAGGGGCGGTGAGGTGGTAGGCGAGTGGCACGTCTCTTACTAAAGATCTCGGCCAGATCGCGGTACGGAACGGGGATCTCCTCCAGCTTGACATCGGGGACCTCGGACTCCCCTGAACACGTCCCAGCCTTCGCCTGGAGACAGAGCTCCTGACAGGTCGCCCCCCAGTGGACAATTCTGTTGGTGGTCCAGGAGATGAAGGGATCATGCATAATGAGCCATGGGTGCCCCAGGATGATCGGCGGTGACGTGATCTTGGTGATGAAGAAATGGATCCTTTCAGAGTGATTGTCGATTAGGAGATGAAGCTCTTTGGTGCTTTGAGTGACGGGACTGAAGTTGAGGGGGCGACCGTCGATGGCTGTGATGTTTAAAGGCTGGGATAACACCTCAACCTCAATCCCCAATTGGGCAGCATAAGCCTGATCGATAAAATTCCCAGCCGCACCTGAGTCAACAAATGCGGTGGTCACGATCCGTCGGTGGCCCATGAGGATTGATACCTGAAGGAGCAGCCGGGAATCAGCGGGATAGGATTTGATGGTAGCGGAACCAGATGAAGACCTCCCCCTCTTCACCTGGTCTGGCCATTTCCCGGACGCAAAGGGCAAATTGCACGGTGGTGATCTGGGGAGGCGCAATAGGCACATAGACCTTCGCGGTAGCGTCTAGCCCTTTCCGCTGCCGTCAGGGAGGTGCGCCCTATCTGCATGGGTTCCCCGGCTCCTGATGAGTGGGCCTCTGGAGCGGCCGGTGGAGGAGGAGATGGCGCAGCGACAGCGTGGGTGAAGGGTTGATCCGGATGGCATTGACGGAGGGTGGAGCCTGTGGAGAGATGAGAAAAACGTTTAGATGTGTGACCCATGCATTGATCCACCCGGAGGGCGAGCTGGATCATGCCCTCCAGGGTGGCCGGCAGCTCACGCACAGCCAGTTCGTCTTTCAGGCGGGTGGACAGTCCTTCGTAGAAGGCTGTGCGGAGTGCCGCGTCACTCCACTGTGTTTGAACGGCGAGTGTGCGGAAATCCATTGTGTACTTGCTGACGCTGCGCTCGCCCTGCCTCAGGTGGTATAGACGGGAATCCACCTCCACCTCGCTCTCAGGGTGTTGGAAGGCGGCCCTGAGCTGGGTGGTGAACTCGGGATATGAGTGTGCAGCGATCCCGTCAGCTTTCAGGACCGCCGCAGCCCACTCAGCTGCCTGCCCGGTGAGAAGGGAGATGAGGAGAGCAATCCTGCTGCGGTCGGAGGGATAACGTGCTGGCTGGAACTCAAACAACAGTGAAAGGTTAGTGAGAAATACATCACACCGGGTTCCGGACCCATCCCATTTGTCCGGAAGTGCGATCTTAGGTTGAAGGGCGGGATGGACTGGTTCTTCGGGGGCAATCTGTGCAGCAGCCAAGTCATCATAGTCCGATAGCAGAGCGGTGAGGTCGGACTGGAGAACCCCACACTCCGCCCGAAGACCCGCGGTTTCGACGCGAAGCGCGTTGACCTCCGCCCGAAGCCCCACCAACTCCTGCCTCAGACTAATGATTTCCCCGGACTGCTGCTGGATCACACCCCACAGTTGCTCCAGATCCGCCGGGACCATTTCGGGACCAGACATTCTGTCACGGAGGCTGGACGAGAAATGAATGGTCGAGATGAGTCCCCTTGTAGCGTGACGGAAAACTCAAACACGGAAGTGCACGAGTGAGCAGGTAAATCACGCAGTTGGTCTAAAAACGCTCCGATAAGGAGTAAAGATTTCCACCAAGAAATCCGCGTTCTCACACGCACACAGACAGGTAAATAAGCGCTCCGAAGAGCAGAGAGTTTACTCACGTGAGTTGAAGCGATGAAGGGACCTGACGTGGAGTCGAGCATGAACTCAATGTCTGGTGCTAAACAACACCTGCTTCCTGCTTAAATACCTGCGTGAAGTTACTTCCGGGTCCTCGTGACCTCACGTGATCTGGTACGTGTGACAGAAACCCAGTTAAACCAGGTCTGATACACAATGAGACAATTCAAATATGAACCCACATTCACCTTATACCAGTCAAAACTGAAACTGGAAATCAGTAGAAATCCTTATAGACAAATAAAGTGGGCCCACCACTCACACATACGGTCCCTGTCCTGAGTATAAACGATGCAGGCCTGTGATGCGGCTTGAGATCGGGGAGGCCAAGAAAATGACAACTGGCCACTTCACTTTACAGCAAACAAACAAACAAAAAAAAAAAAAGAATGGTCTTGCACGTTCTTAAAAGTAATCACGACCTGATGGGCAGCAAGCACAGGCAGTTCACAGCTCAGCTAAGAAGAAATACCGCGAAATGCATGTGGTCCTAAAGAATCCTTCTTTTCCCACAGACGAAGAGGTTATCCCGGTCAATTAACATAGGTTCATCAAAACAACTGTCCGTTTCCTTTAAACCATTAGATAAGCATCCCCAGAAGAGAATGACGATCTGCCATCCCTAATATCGGATTTGCCTTATCTTATTCCGGAGAACTAGGACGGACTGTCAGTTCTTTTTTTCTCTCCTCACGAGCAGCTATGATCTCCCTCATAAGCCCCGCCCACCCATGAACGTAAACTCCATAATGGTAAAAAACAAGATGAGCAGGTCTTGAAATGTAAACATTGTAGTGAATAAGATAACATGCCAATTTCTAACATAAAAAGCAATATTAATATTATTATTAATCCTGGTCTATAATTTAAGGGGTTTTTCTCTCTCTGGTTGTGGACGTATAAATCAACACAAACCACAAGCCAAATCTGGGCTGCATAACATATGGCAACAAACAACCCTGTAGATGATTCTGTTGACCAACCACCTTTCAACCATAGTGCAGCAAAATTCCTTTAACCCAAACCCCTTCAACCCCTTCATGAATGATAATAAATTACTGAGAGTCTAACTCCCCTTATTTGACTGAACAAGTGAACACATGATCTTCTTCACATTTAAGAGATATTATGGATTATTATGTTCCAAAATAACTCTTTCACGTTTTACTATCTTTGAATGAAAAGTTTGATGCTTCTTTCTGAATTGTAAATTATAAATTGTGAAATATGAACATTTACATGTTATATACTGTATAGTTTCTAGATTAGGCCATGTTGTTGTGAAGCATTTGTTACTGTGGAGATCAAATGAACTGTTATAGACAGACACTGACGTCAAAATGCAAATAAGGAGAAGACAGCTGCACAAATACACAAAGAAGAATAAAGTAAAATATTAGATGAATATTAGATGCTGAATGACAGATGAGAGCACATATCACATTATTTGAAGCTGCAGACAGAAACATCAGACTCTGGACACAAACACACAACCTCTAAAGAAAGAACAACTTACATGTTCATTCTTTAACCAAAAATTAGACTTTTGAGATGTTAATATTTGAATGATTATGTACAGTGCTTTTATTTTGCTGCATAGTCCAAAACGAGTTTATTATCTTTTTCTTCCTCAGAAATGGACCAAACTCCATATTTCACATACTCATGATGAGTGTATTTGTTGTTTTATTTAGGGTTTCTAGTTTCGTTAGGTTTGATTCTGTTATGAAATTACTAAAGCAAAGCCTCTCTTTCATAGCTCTCTGCTCTGTATCTAAATGTGTTCAGTGTCAGTATCACTTTATAAATGAGAAAAAGACCTGGACTGAAGCTCAGAGATACTGCAGAGAGAAATAAAATCTGGCCACCGTTGACATGAACGACACGAACAAGCTGAAGAAGAGTGTTAATGATAAAAGTGTTCAGTATGTCTGCATTGGGCTGCAGAAGACGGGTCATGATAAATGGCAGTGTATGGTCTCCAGTTGAACCTGCGCTCTATCTGAACTGGGCTACTGGACAACCTGAAGGCACAGATGAATGTGTTATGATGCGGAATGGCAAATGGCACGATTTTTTTATGTAGTACTACACAACATTTTATCTGCAACAACAGTGAGTGTAGATATTTAAACTTACAACTGTTCATTTATAGATGCATCATATACCAAATTTAAAAGTATTTAATTGTAATTTAAAATGTATTGCTTTCTTAAAAGATGGCAACTGAACAACACTAACTCCAGATTGTGTCATAGTGTACACCACCTATGAGTGTTGTCACATTTCACTTCCTGGTCCTGGTCCTGGTTTAAGATGGTCCTAAGCAACTAGCTCTTGCTCAGGACCAACTTAGGACCAGCACATGACCAGCTTAAACCAGCTCAAACCAGCAGCCATGCTTCAAAACATGCCAGCATATGCTGTTTTTTGCAACAGGAGAAACAGACCACATAATTAAGTCAAAATTAAATGGAAGTTGCAGCAGTTGTTTTTTTTTTGTTTGTTTGTTTTTTTTATTATTATTATTCTTTATTGTAATGTATGGTGAAAACAGCTTCTTGAACATAAAAAATGTAGCGTGGGATTTTTGTCTATGGGGAACTGATTGGAGGCTTGAATTGTTGTAGTGTGCTACTGGTCGATCTCATCTGATTTTCCCATTTTAATTCTTCTTAATTCTTTTTGTTTTTTTGTTTGTTTTTTTTCCACACTGGGGTCATTTGTCACAGTATGAACCTGTAATTTAAGTGCCTAAAGAAAAATAAATAAATAAAAAAAACATTTACAGAGAAATTATGAATATTATAATATTTGTAAAAAACATACAGCAGTGATATAACATCCAACAAGATGAACACTGCAAACTATATTAATTCATACATTTCTAATCTATAGTCCATGTAAATGTTTCTAGTTAAGTAAAATATTTCTCTGCAGTGTAACATCTTTATTTGTTTGACATTTTTCTCATCCAGCTCTCTTTCAGAATCAGGTATATGTACATAGAAAGAAAAATAAAATCATGTTGCAGTTATATCAGAAAAAGCATCATGAATCATGAATATTCAATACATCACCAGCTGTAGAAACAGCTGTATCTTTAAATAATGCATTTCCACCTCTGCTCCTGTTCACATCCAAACACATTATCCAGACACTTCATATTTAAAGGGGTCACCGGATGCCCATTTTCCACAAGTTGATATGATTCTTTAGGGTCTTAATGAAAAGTCTATAACAGGCTTTGGATAAAATTTCTCAATATTAGTGTAAATAACACCTTTTTTACCTTGTCAAAATCAGCTCTGCAAAAATCATCCTGTTCTGGTCGAGGTTGCTTTAAATGTTAATGAGCTCTGCTCGCCCCGCCCCTCTCTTCTCTTTCTGGAGTGACAAGCCTGTTTACTTTAGCCGCATTTAGCCACTAAACTTGCTAACTTGCACATTATTAGGAAAGGCGATCCTTTCATAAAAAGATTCATAAAAAAATCCTTATACTCACTTCTGCTGTAAGTGAAGCTGGATCATGAATGATTCGTGTGAACATAGACGGATATATGTAGATCGGGAGGCTCATTCCATTCACAAACAAACGTAATCCACTGCATCTCCATCGGCTCAGATGTTGGGAGTAAATGACGACCACTATGTTCATTATTACATCCAGCAACACAACACCTCAATCGCTCAATCGGAGATATTCTTGTCTAACTGCTCTGGCATCGATGCAAAAAGGGGGCGGACTGTGACAGCTTATCTGAGGTAAAATGCTCATGCCAATCAACTATTGTGGGAGCGGCCTCTGTTGGTGTGACGCCACATCTGAGAATGACTCGATTTGAAAAAGGGAATATTATTTTTACCATTACAGGGTAGATTTGTACATACACTGCCAACACACATTAATGTTCAAACAACATGTTAAAGTGAACTTAGCATCCGATGACCCCTTTACGATACTAGAAGTGTTATGAAATTTAATTAAGATAAGAATGGGCTTGTCTAATTGCAACTGAAGTTAATGTGTTTGTACAGTCTGAATTGTGACACTCAGGGTGATGTTGCAGTTTTCCAGGTTGAACTCGTGACACCTGAAATTTTTGACATTGTGGGGACTGGCCTGCGGTCCCCACAATGTAAAAAAAAAAAATAATCAAAAACAGTCCATGATGTTTATCTGAAAATGTAACGATGCAAATGTTTTCTGTAAGGGGTAGGTTTAGGGTTAGGGTTGGGTTAGGGGACAGACAATATTGTTTAGTCAGTATAAAAACTATAGAAGTCTATGGAAAGTCCCCACAATTCACAAAAACAAACGTGTGTCTGTGTGTGTGTACCAAATGTGTGACTTATATGGAAGTGCAAGGAGGAGACATTGTGATGCTTATGGCAGACTAATGCCAGTTTTTGATCTTCTTCCTTGCCACACCTCAGGTGAAGACTTTCTTGCTGTAATTTTGAATTTATTGCTTATGAGTTATTGTTTTTATTAAACCGAAACCATTTCAAATGGTGATTAAACCTCTCTTAAGCAAGACTCAGAGTGATTTATTTCTTATAACCTATTATCTGAACCTGAAAGAATTCCTTCCAAGCCCCAAGTGACCAGATCTGGCTGATCTAGTCAGGACAATTGTCAGGGTCATGTGTGGGAAGGAGGAGCAGGAACGAGGAAATCATACAAAACGTGCTTTAATGAGATAATCCAAACGGGAACAGGAACAAACTGGAACAGCAGGGAAAACACCATCCAACACGACAAAACTAACATAAATGACATTAAGCGACATCAAGAACAGACAATGACCGAGGAACTGAACCAACCTTATACAGGAAACTAATGAGACACAGACAGATGTACGTGATTAACAAGTGACGACATAACAAGAAACGGAACATGAAAGACCAAATAAGGACACACAAGGGAAAAACCAACAAAACAGTCCACAGGGGTGTGACAGTAATAAACTGAACTGTAAAAAAACTTGAAACAGGTTTTCACAAAAACAACAGTTTTATGAAATTATAAACTTCACATTTCAGCCTTTAAACCATTTTTTTTGTTTTGTTTTCTTTTTTGAGTTGCATCAGATTAAAAAAATTTACTGACCTGTAACTACTGGTGCCATTTTTCTAGATATCCTCTTTTCTTCATTTTCCTCCCTTCCTTTCTTTCTTTCATTTTGGATGAACGATAAATAAATGGAAAGAACTGACTGAGAGTCTTTAGTTTAACTCCTTTTATTTGACTGAACATGTGATCACATGATCTGTTTCACTTTAACATTTAAGAGATATTGTGAATACTGATATTATGTTCCAAAATAACTTTCACTCTGTTATGCTGTATTTGACTGAAAAGTTCTAATTAGATGCTTCTTTTTGATTTGTGAATTTTAAAATGCAAAATATGAATGTTTACATGTTATATACTGTAGTTTCCTGATTAGGCCATGATGTTATGAAGCATTTGTTCCGTGGAGATCAAATTAACTGTTACAGACAGACATTGACGTCAAAATGCAAATAAATAGAAGAAGAGAGCTAGACAAATACACAAAAGAGGAGGAAGAATGAAAATTGGTGTTGAATGACACTAATAGATGCTGAATGAATGCAGACAGACACATCAGGACTCAGGACAGAAACACACAACCTCTAAAGTAAGAAAAACTTACATGTCCATTTTTTTATTTATTTATTTATTTTTTTTTAAATCTGAGTTTATCTGTATTTTTCCTTTTTCAGTAATGGACCAAATTCCATATCTCTTTCTTTGATCCTGTAATGAAAAGCGTTAAAGCAAAGCCTCTCTTTCACAGCTCTCTGCTCTGTATCTGAATGTGTTGAGTGTCAGTATCACTTTATAAATGAGAGGAAGAACTGGACTGAAGCTCAGAGTTACTGCAGAGAGAAATACACAGATCTGGCCACCGTTGACATCATGAATGACATGAACAAGCTGAAAAACACTGTAAATACTGGCAGTGTTACTCCTGTCTGGATTGGGCTGCAGAAGACGGGTCGTAATAAATGGCAGTGGTCTTCAGGTGAACCTGTGCTTTATCTGAACTGGGCTACTAGACAACCTGAAGGCACAGATGAGTGTGCTATGATGTGGAATGGCGATGGCATGATTTGTCATGTGGTACTACACGACATTTCATCTGCAACAACAGTGAGTGTAGTTATTTAAAATTACTTTAAACTGTTCATTTATAGATGCATTACATACAAAATCTGAATACAATGCTAAACACTACAAATGTCTAATTTGGTCATGAATATAGAAGAGATTGTGGATATTTGTCATACAGTAATTTCCATTTTGACTGAATATTTCTGCGAAATATTTGCCAAGAAAATGACTTAATCACATAATGAAATACCTTTTTCAGATATCTATATTTTTTGGAAGTTATCTTATGAAGTTAACTAAGGTTTTGCACCAAAATTTGTTAATTATCATTTTCCATTTTAACTCTCTGCCAAACATAAGTATCTCACAAGTGTTCCAAATCTTCAAAAACACGATTTTTTTTTTTTTTTATGCTTAGTGGATTTATTGATTGTAAAATATATTGTTTACTTAAAAGATGGCTGTCACACACAGACGAAGGCAGAGACGGAGGTAAGTGCAAAACAGGAGTAGTATGTTTATTAGACAAGTTGTCAAACAGAATTCAGTAGTAAGGTTGGTAAGAGATCTTATCTGAGCAGTCCATGTAAACGGGTGAGCAAATCCAAGGGAGCAGGAGAGAGAATCAGAGTCCATAGAATTCGGGGGAATCCGTAAGTGCGAGGGAAGTGATCTGTAGACCAGACAATGAGTGACTGAACAGTCCAGGTATTTATAGGGGTGTGGTAAGTGGAGTCAGGTGCACAGTCAATAATCAGGTGACCTAGAACGGTTGGGCGGATCCTCCGGGGGTGTGGTTTGAGTGGGTGACTGAGGTGGAACTCTGACATTACCCCCTCCTCCAGGGGCGGCTCCCGACGCCCCTCTCCGACATCGAGGGCGACCTCGACCACGAGGGGCAGGATGCTCTGGGTGGCACTGATGGAAATCCGTCAGTAGTTGAGGGTCCAGGATGTCGTTTCTAGCCACCCAGGATCGTTCTTCAGGTCCGTACCCCTCCCAGTCGACCAGATATTCCAGGTGACCACCTCGACGTCGGGAATCCAGGATCTCACGCACGGTGTAAACTGATGGTTGATCCAGGATCTCAGGAGGAGGAGGTTCAGCTTCAGCTCCGGTGATTTCTGTGGCAGAGGGAAAATAAGGTTTTAGAAGGGATACGTGAAAGGTGGGGTGAATTCTGTACCTGGATGGGAGCTGAAGCTGATATGTCACTTCGTTAATCTGCTTCAGGATCTTGAACGGACCAATGTAGCGGGGACTCAGCTTGCGACAAGGTAGCCTCAACCGAATGTCCCTCGTAGAGAGCCAGACCTTATCTCCAGGATGGTAAATGGGGGTAGCTCTCCTACAAGCATCGGCGAAGTCCTTATGTCGATGGATGGCGCACTGGAGGTGACGATGAGCTGAGTCCCACACTCTCTCGCTCTCTCGAAACCAGTAGTCAGCAGCTGGAACATGTGTGGGTTCCTCCATCCAGGGGAACAGCGGAGGCTGAAAACCGAGTACGCACTGGAAAGGTGTTAAGCCGGTGGTATCTTGGCGTAGAGTTGGTCTTTGGAACAGTATGACCGGAGGTAACGCCCAAGCTCCTGGATTTTCCTCTCAGTCTGGCCGTTCGTCTGCGGGTGGTAACCTGAAGAGAGACTGACAGAAATACCAAGTGATTTGAAGAATGCTTTCCAGACATGTGAAATGAACTGGGGACCCCGGTCCGACACTATCTCCTCTGGGAGACCGAAGTGACGGAATATGTGCTGGAATAGCATTTTGGCGGTGTCCATAGCCGTGGGTAGGCCCCGTAAGGGTATAAATTTGCAGGCCTTGGAGAATCTGTCTACTATTACCAGCACGCAGGTTTTGCCCTCGGAGTTCGGGAGATCCGTCACAAAGTCTATCCCGAGGTGGGACCAGGGTCGCTGTGGAATGGGGAGTGGCATCAGTTTCCCTGCAGGAAGATGACGAGGAGTGTTAGAGGTGGCACAGACTGAGCAGCTTTGGACGTACCTGATGACATCACGGTTCATACTGGACCACCAGTAACGAGGTTGAATGAGCGAGAGGGTCCGTCTGCTACCTGGGTGTCCAGAGCCCAGAGATTGGTGAACTGTGTCCAGAAGGTGTTGACGCTGGGAGCTGGGTACTGAGATTTTACCCTCTGGACATTCCGGCAGAGCAGGTTCTTGGAGAGTGGCTTCCTGGATCCAGGTGTCGATGTCCCACTGGATGGGGCTAACAATCAGGTCAGCAGGTATGATGGGTTCTGGTTCGGTGGTAGGTTCTTCAGAAAACTGTCGAGAGAGTGCATCAGCAGGTATATTCATGGATCCTGGTCGATAGGTAATCTTGAATTGGAACTGGGTGAAGAATTGAGCCCATCTGGCTTGGCGGGGATTGAGGCGTTTAGCTTCTCTGAGATACTGTAGATTTTTGTGTTCAGTGATGATCAAGAATGGATGTTTAGCCCCTTCCAGCCAGTGACGCCACTCCTCCAAGGCGAGCTTGATAGATAGTAGCTCTCGGTTGCCTACGTCATAATTCTGCTCCGCCGGAGACAGTTTCTTGGAGAAATAAGCACAGGGATGGAGGAGAGCAGAGTCACCGGCCGCTTGCGACAGCACTGCTCCGACGCCGATGGTGGATGCATCTACCTCAACTACGAAAGGACGTTCGGGATCAGGATGACGTAGGAGAGGAGCAGTGCTGAAGATCTTCTTAAGTTGTTGGAAGCTGTCGTGGGCAGAGGTGTCCCAGCAGAGGCGTTTGGGGTGGCCACGCAGGAGGGAGGTCAGAGGAGCGGTGATGGTACTGTAGTCCTTGATAAACCAGCGATAGAAGTTGGTAAATCCGAGAAATCTTTGAAGTTCCTCGGGGCTGATGTTATAGCCCAAAAATTGAACTTCGGGTTGGTGGAACTCACATTTCTCTAGCTTCAGGTATAGATGGTGTTGACGTAGGACTTGGAGGACCTGACGGACGTGCTGGCGATGTTCGGCCTGGTTCCGGGAATAAATCAAAATATCAATGTAGACTACCACAAAATGCAGAAATTCCCGGAACACCTCGTTCATAAACGTTTGGAAGACCGAGGGACTGATGGACAAACCGTACGGCATGACAAGGTATTCGTAGTGGCCAGTTGGTGTTATGAAGGCCGTCTTCCACTCGTCTCCCTCATGAATACGAACGAGGTTGGATGCACTCCGCAGGTCCAGCTTGGTAAAAATGCGAGCTCCACGGAGTTCTTCGAGGGTGGCAGGGACAAGTGGAAGTGGGTACGGCTGTTGAATGATCTGAGTGTTAAGTTGACGGTAATCAATACATGGACGGAGACCTCCATCCTTCTTACCCACGAAGAAGCTGGAAGCAGCCGGCGAGGTGGATGGTCAAATGAATCCCTGTGCTAGAGCTTCTTTAACATACTCCTCCATCGCCTGGCGTTCCGGGTTGGACAATGGATAGATACGTCCCTTGGGTAGTTGAGCCCCAGGCAGCAGATCAATCGCACAGTCCCATGGCCGATGTGGAGGAAGATGGGTGGCAGCTTGCTTGCTAAATACATCCTGGTAGTCCAAGTACTCCGCTGGGATCTCGACTGTGGTTTCCACCTCAGGACTCTCAATCTTCGTGGATGCTAGGGACAATGGAACAGAGACAGGTGGTGGTAGATGAGATATACAATTCTTGAGACAATGCTTACTCCAACTGATGATCTCACAAGGATCCCAGCGGAGTTCGGGATGGTGAAGGTGGAGCCAGGGACGTCCGAGGATGATACCGACGGTGGAGTTCTCCAGTACCAGGAGTTTGATACGTTCTTGATGAAACAATCCGACTTGAGTGATGAATGGAGAAACGTAGCGAATCCGCCCATGTCCAAGTGGTTTTCCTTGAATGGTTTTAACAGCAAATTCGGTATGATGACGACGTTGACGTGGTAGATGAAGGAGATCTAAACAGGCTTGTGAGATGAATAGGGAGCATTCAGCAGTATAAACAATCACTGGAATCAATGTAAGTTGAGCTGTTTCAATATCTGATTGAATAGTACTCACCACTGGACGTGGGGGTCGGACGGGGCAGTTTCGGAGAAAATGACCAGGAGTTCCACAATATAAACACAATCCAGAAGTGAGGCGACATTGACGTTCTGTCCGGGAAAGTCTTGCCGAGTCGATTTGCATGGGTTCTGGTACTGGAGAGCAAGCTGCCACCATAGCGGACTGAGGAGCAGTTTCGGGGGGCTGACAGGCGGCTAGACGCTGGGACACCCGAGCTGTACGTTGTAGAAAAGTCTCTAACCCGATGGAATCGTCATACAGCGCCATTGCTGCCCGAATATCTGGGTTGAGACCCTGCCTATAGGCGCCCAGCAGCGCGATCTCATTCCAGCCGCCGCCAGCGTCCTGAAATGGATAGTGTACTCGTGCACAGAAGATCCTTGTTGTAGCCGGAACAGTTGATCAGAGACGGTGAGCGTGCTGGTGGTAGTGCTAAACACTTCAGAAAAATGACTGGTAAATTGTTCAAAAGAATTAACAATGGGATTTTCGGCATTCCATATCGCCTTAGCCCATTGGAGAGCCTTTCCGGTAAGAAGAGAAGTGAGAAACGCTACCTTTGAGTCTTTGGTGGTGAATTGTTGTGGTTGCATGCGAATGTAGAGTTGTACTTGAAGCAGGAAACCGCTACACTCAGCCGCCTCTCCGGCGAATAAGGTGGGTAAAGCCATGGGACTTCCTGAGGCAGATGGCGGCAGTTGTGGTGGTGAAAGTGCCGCTTGGAATGCGCTGATGAGTTCGGTAAGTGGATTCGGTGCAGGTGCTTCTTCGGTGTTCATAATGTTGTTGGTCTGGTCTTCTGTCACACACAGACGAAGGCAGAGACGGAGGTAAGTGCAAAACAGGAGTAGTATGTTTATTAGACAAGTTGTCAAACAGAATTCAGTAGTAAGGTAGGTAAGAGACCTTATCTGAGCAGTCCATGTAAACGGGTGAGCGAAACCAAGGGAGCAGGAGAGAGAATCAGAGTCCATAGAATCCAGGGGAATCCATGAGCGCAAGGAAAGTGATCTGTAGACCAGACAATGAGTGACTGAACAGTCCAGGTATTTATAGGGGTGTGGTAAGTGGAGTCAGGTGTGCAGTCAATAATCAGGTGACCTAGAACGGTTGGGCTGATCCTCCGGGGGTGTGGTTTGAGTGGGTGACTGAGGTGGAACTCTGACATTGGCAACAGAACATCACTAGTGTAAGTACACATTGTGTCATAGTGTACCTCATTTATGGGGCATGTTGTCACATGTCACATCCATTCTTTAGGGCTTAAAAGAAACAGAGACCACATAATTGTATTAGATGTGTGAAATTGGTGTAAGAAAAAAAAAAAAAAAAGACTTAAGTTGTGTTGACATCTACAGCATTGCCTCTGAGGACAAACATATCGATAAAAAAATAAAAATATAAAATTCAACCGTTTATTTGTACTAGTTCAGTCTCATAGATAGATATGCCGTTTTATTGGGGGTGCAGTTTGCCTACATATAAGAATAAAACAGCTGTATTGCTCTTGCCATTGATGGACAGATGAGCACAGCACACTTCCTGGATTTACACGTTGAAGTCAAAATTAATGGAAGTTATGATAGTCTTTCCTTCCCTATTGTAATGTATGGTGAAACAGCTTTTTAAACACGAAAAATGCAGGGTGGAATTTTGTCTGTGGGGAACTAATTGGAGGCTTGAATATTATGGTTTGCTACTGGTCGATCTCATGTGATTTTTCTATTTTAATTCTTTTTAATTATTTCGTTGACACAGTGGAGTAATTTGTCAATATGAGAATCTGCAATTCAACTGGCCATAGGAAGAAGAAGAAAAAAAAAATCTGAGAGAGATTTGTATGAATCTGATCATATTTGTAATAAACATACAGCAGTGGCATAAAACATCCAACAAAAAGACTAGCAACAAGAGAAATACTGCAACTATATTAATTTAAACATTTCTAATTTACAATCCAAGTAAATGTTTCTAGTTAAGTAACATTTATCTGCAGTGTAACATCTTTATTTGTTTGACATTTCTCTCATCCAGCTCCCTGTGTCAGAATCAAGTTTATGTAAATAGTAAGTGAAATAAAAAGCATATGTTGCAGTTATATCAGGAAAAGCATCACGGATATTCAATACATCACTAGCAGTAGAAACAGCTGTATCTTTCAATAATGCATTTCCACCTCTGCTCCTGTTCACATCCAAACCATAAAGCAGTGTAAGAATAATGAACACACTGATTCATTAATCTGTTTCCATTTGTTTTTCTTAAAGCGAACACAGGACTTGTCTTTGTCAATCAGACAATTAATTGGAGAGACGCTCAGAGTCACTGCAGACAGAATCACATTGATCTGGTCAGTGTGAGAAACCAGAATGAGAATCAACAGGTTGAGAAGATCATGAATGATAGTCACATATCTGATGTCTGGATCGGTCTGTTCAGAGACTCATGGCAGTGGTCAGATCAGAGTGACACTTCATTCAGATACTGGAGCACTGGTGAACCTAATGCTGGAGGCACTGAAAACTGTGCAGCTGTTCAACTGAACACTCAGGGACAATGGATTGACAGCAAATGCACCAACTGTTTAAATTTTGTGTGTCATGAAGGTGAGTAGATCCTTACAAAACGCACACAATCCATCAATCAACTCCAGATCTCCTAAAGTTCACGCTACATGTCTGACATGACAAATTCATCCACAGTGTTTGTTCTGTTGTTTTTAATCAGTCTCTCTGGTTTCTGCTTGTGGTTTGTTTTGTTTCCAGATAAACTGATTGCGATCAAGGAGAATCTGACGTGGTCTGAAGCTCTGAGATACTGCAGACAGAATCATGTGGATCTGGTCTCGGTTCATTCAGAAGAGATTCAGCGTCGTGTGATGAATGTGGTTAAACGGGCGTCTACTGCGGCGGTGTGGTTGGGTTTACGTCACTCCCGTATTTTGGGCATCTGGTACTGGGTGAGTGGAGAGACCGTGTGCTATCAGAACTGGGCTCCAGGGAACGACACATCAGAGGAGGACTGTGAACACACAGTGAGATCTGGAGCAGTTCAGTCTGGAGGAGATCAGCGCTGGATCAGCCGTCCTGAAACTGACAAACTTAACTTCATCTGCAGCAGATATTAAGAGTGAAAGGATACACAGACCTTTCATGTAAGTTGAATCTAAAGGTGTAAGTTGTAGTTGGCACGGCACAAACAAATTATGAGACATTAATCTGCTAATTTAATTTTGTGAGGGGTCAAAGGGCATCATGTACTCATTAAATATTTATACTGGTTGATGTAGTTGTTGATAATGAAATAATTAATTTAACAGAATATGTAACAGAATAATGTAACAGAATACCAGAGTATGGTATAAAGCTTATTAAATTTCTTCTTCATGTTTTAAGGGTCTTTGTATATTGTTGAGGCTACTTCTCTTTCTTTTATAGAGTTTAAAGTATTAATTGTGTGTTTAGATTAGAAATGACTGGTTGAAAGTGAAACTGTCAGGGTTATGGACTGGTTATGTTTCTCCAGTGTTTCCTTGTGCCCATATTTGGTTCTTCCTTTTTCCTTTGAGTTCTAATTGTTTCAGCTGTGTCTTATTTCCTCATTAGTTCCATTACTTAAGCCCTGTGTCTGCCTGTGTCTTGCATCCAGGGCTATCCCTCTATTTGATGTGCTATGTGCGGTTTTCCCTTGGATTTTGGTTCCATTAAAAGATGACTAAGTTCTGAATCTCTGTCTTTGTGCTCTTTCATGTCCTCATGTAGCAAGACGTGACAGAAACACTGAGAATGAACAACTCACTTTTACATGTTGTTTGAACATAAATGTGTGTTGGTAGTGTGTGTACACAACCACCCTATTATGATAAAAATCCACCCAGTGGTATTTTTGTAATCTTTATAAAAAATATCTGCTTTTTCAAATCAAGCCATTCTCGGCTTCTTGTCTGTGTGATGTCACACAGACAAAGGCCGGTCCCATGATAGTTGATTTGACATGACCGTCTTACCTTAGACCTGCCTTGACTGAGTTGTGAACAGTCTGACGCTGACTGCTATTGTTTCAACTCCAGTGCAGGGGAAGACAAGAATGTCTCAGATTGAGGTGTTCTGTTGTTGGATGTAATAATGATCATAGCAGTCATTATTTACTCCTGACATCTGAGCTGCTGAAGATGCAGAGGATTAATGTTACTTTTGTTTTAGAAGGAAATGCGCCTGGCAATCTACATAAATGCATCTATGTTTGCGTGAATCATTCGTGATGCAGCTTCACCTACAGCAGAAGTGAGTATAAGATTTTTTATGCATCTTTGCAAATCGCCTTCTTTTAAAGGGGTCATCGGATGCACATTTTCCACAAGTTGATATGATTCTTTAAGGCAGGGGTCACCAAACTTGTTCCTGGAGGACCAGTGTCCTGCAGGGTTTACCTCTAACTTTCCTCAACACCTGCCTGGAAGTTTCAAGTATACCTAGTAAGACCTTGTTTAGCTGGTTCAGGTGTGTTTGATTAGGGTTGGAGCTTAACTCTGCAAGGACACCAGCCCTTCAGGACCGGGTCTGATGACCCCTGCTTTAGGGTCTTAATAAAAAGTCTATAACATGCTTCGATTAAAATTTCTCAATGGTAGTGTAAATAACACATTTTTTACCTTGCTAAAATCAGCTCTGCAAAAATCATCTTGTTCTGGTCGAGGTTGCTTTAAATGTTTATGAGCTCTGCTCACCCTGCCCCTCTCTTCTCTTTGTGGAGTGACAAGCCTGTTTACTTTAGCTGCATTTAGCCGCTACACTTGCTAACTAGCATGTTATTAGGAAAGGTGATCGCAAAGATTCATGAGAAAAAAAAAAAAAACGTATACTGCTGTAAGTGAAGCTGGATACATAATGATTCGCGTGAACATAGGATAGGATATATGTAGATCGGGAGGCGCATTCCCTTCACAAACAAACGTAATGAAACTGACAAACTCAACTTCATCTGTTGATCCTTCTGTGCTAAACATAAATTAATGTGTCAGCAACACCATATCAAACAAAACAGCAATCTCATCTCTTTCCTGTTTCCCAAACAAGCTGTTTAAAGCTGCATTCTGTAATGTGTTTTTTTTTTCCTAATAATTTGCACAGTTTGACAGGATCACCAATCACCAATGGTAGCACAATTTATTGTTTTTTTTTGTTTTGTTTTTTTAAGTTGGTCAGAACAAAACCGGCAGACATGTTTAAGCCTACTTGATCAGATAATACTTAATTATCCATATTAGTCCTGACAGCAGCTGTCACACAGTTGCTAAACAACAAACAGGTGATGCAAACAGTAAATACTCTGTAGACAGTCTCATTTAAACAACGTACAGTTTGACATTCATGGACTTTAAAGGATGTAGCTTCTGAATTGGGACACATTTATAATTTAACTTTCCTGTGGTTGCAATAAATCTAACAGATTAATATGACAATGAAATGTAATTAAATTTGACTAGAACAATGACTCTCACTGTTCATCCAGGTGTTTCACATCGGAGATGTAAATATAATCCAGCCTGAGTGTGTAAATGTGGTGAGGACATAAATAAGTGATGAGGATGCTTATGTGCAAATGTATTCATGTCTACTACAGTATGAAAATGAAAACAAAAGAATTTTCACAAATAAAAGAATTCTACAAAGTAACGTTTTAATGTTCACATTATTGATGTTCGATTCTTGAGAAAATTGTTCTTTTGACCTAGTTCTTAAGAAGGAACCGGTCGAAGCAGTTCACAAATCGAGCTGTAATTTCAGGTTGATGATGCATGACTCGCAGCCATGCAAGTTAAACTCAAAAAGCTGGTTCAACAAAATGTCAAACATTGTAGGGCCAGTGAATGAAACTGTGACCACAGATTTCATTAACTTAAGTGAATGAAAGGCAGTAATGAGGTATATGTGCTCTTCACACTAATAACACTGAGCTGTTAGAAAAGAAATGCAGTGATACGGTTGTCTGAACTGAAGAACCAGTCTGTCAGTGTGAATTGGACTTTGAAGAAGGTGATGTTATTATTTCAGTTGAGATAATGAGAGTTCAACAACCTTTACTAATACTATAAATGGATTTCAGGGAAATAAGTGCACAATATACCACCTCAGCACAGAGCCGACAGAGTCTTTATCTCACCTCCTTCACTCTACAAATGGTCTCAACACTCAGCTCTTTTACTGGAGGGTTTTTAACGCCTATCATTACTAGTATCACCTGTCTTCACTAATTAACTCAACCCTCATCAGTAAGCTCATTAGTTGGTTGATGGTTTCAGATGAATAGTGGCCCAAAACAGAAAAACACAAACATATATAACATTAAATCAGCTGATTAGTTGTGAATGGCACGATGGAAATGATTAATGTTCATATGTTTATAATTTCTGATTTCGGTCCATATTCATATTGACTTACACTTACTGACATAGACGTCAATATATAAAAAAAGAGTAAAGAAGTGGACAAATGCACAAATATACAGGCAATTAATATGAAATAGGGGTTTATAGAGTAATGATGTGATGTGGAATGATAGATGAAAACATATAATAAACAGTTTAAAGCTACAGACACAAACATCAGACTCTGAACAGAAACACATGATCTCTGAAATAACAAAAACTTAAAATACTCTCTTAATGATTGCTAAAACTGGTATAAAAAAAAAAAAATCTATTTTTTAAGAAAAATGTTCTGTATCGGCTTATCTGTTTTTGTAACTGGCCAAGCAGATAATCAAGCAATCTGTAAGAGCCTAACCTTGTCTGAAAAAACTTCTTTTGCAAATTGTAAACTGGGGAATAAGTGAGGAATTTACTATGGGTGAATAGAGGAATGATGGAATACCTCTTTTTCTAAGAAGACTGAAATGGGGGACAGAAGGTATTAAAATCTTAGGAGTTTTCTTAAATTCAGAGAATTATAGGGAAAAACTAAACATCATCTAATCCAGGGGTGCCCAACCCTGTTCCTGGAGATCAACCTTCCTGCAGAGTTTAGTTCCAACTCTAATCAAACACACCTGTCTATAATTATCAAGTGCTCCTTCAGATCCTAGCTGGTTCAGGTGTGTTTGGTCAGGGTTGGAGCTGAACTCTGCAGGAAGGTCGATCTCCAGGACCAGGGTTGAGCACCCCTGATCTACCCTGGTGAAAAAACAGCATATGCTGGTAGGTATGTTTTGATGCTGGTTTCAGCTGGTCTTTTGCTGGTTTAAGCTGGTCCTTTGCTGGTCTTAGCTGGTCATGTTGCTGATCAAGGACCAGCATAAACCAGCAAAGGACTAGCAATTTAGGTCACGTTGTTACTGTGGAGATCAATTACAGACAGACACTGACGTCGATATGCAAATAAGGAGAGGAGCGATAGATAAATATACAAGGAGGAAGCAAAATATAAAAAGTAGTGTTGAATGATGGTAATACATGCTCGATGACAGCAGATAATCACAAACTTTGAAGCTGCAGACAGAAACATCAGACTCTGGACAGAAACACATGACCTCTAAAGTAAGAACAACTTAGATATTAATTATTTAACCAAAATGAGACTTTGAGATATTAATATTATCTGAATGTTTATGTACGATGCTTTTATTTTGCTGGTCATTTTACTCCAAGATGACTCCACAAATATTTAAAATCTGAAATTATCAGTATTTTTCCTTCTCAGAAATGGACCGAACTTTGTATTTCATTCTTCTTCTCATTGGTGAGTGTGTTTGTGGTTTTATTTATGGTTTCTAGTTTCATTAGGTTTGATCCTGTTATGACAAGCATTAAAGCAAACCCTTTCTTTCACAGCTCTCTGCTCCGTATCTGAATGTGTTCAGTGTCAGTATCACTTTATAAATGAGATGAAAACCTGGACTGGAGCTCAGAGATACTGCAGAGAGAATTACACAGATCTGGCCACCGTTGACAACATGAACAACATGAACGAGCTGAAGAAGAGTTTGAATTCTGGAGGTTTACAGTATGTCTGGATTGGGCTGCATAGAAAATGGCAGTGGTCTTCAGGTGAACCTGCACTCTATCTGAACTGGGGTTTTGCACAGCCTGGTGGTAAAGATGAGTGTGCTTTTATGAGAAATGGGCAATGGGAGGATTGGCCATGCAATAATATCCTGACTTTCATCTGCAATTCATCTAACAATGGTAAGTGTACTGTAGCTACCTAAATGAGGGCAAACATTCATTTATAAAAGATGAACCATATCTGTAACATATGCTGTACACTACTCCTTTATAATGTGGTCACGTATATGGAGAACAGAGATATACTGTCACACTTTTAATTTTAAGTATGTTTTCTATGAACAAACTGATATTGAACAAAAAAAACAAACAGATATTGTCCTATTGCCCTTACATGGTGTTAAAAGGAGTGATCTAGTTGTTAAAGATCCAGTAATACTCACAATATACTTTCTATGTATTATCTAGACTTGGACAATATAGCTTGGTATTTTCAGACGTCAGTATGTGGATGCAAATCCAGAAATAACAAGACAAGTAGTAAATTATATATATATATATATATATATATATATATATATATATATTTTTTTTTTATGTATTAATCTACAGACCAAATTACTTTTTCTATGCACTCACTGATTGCAGTATAACATCATCTTCTGTTTGATGATTCTCTCATCCAATTCTTTGTGTCTGAATTCAGTATCTAAAGAAAACATGTAAGATAACGCAATGGACAATCAGAGATTTAACATCATCAGTATTTGCAAATGCTACTTAAAAGTGCAATAGGTGATATCTTAACATCAGCACACAGCATCCTGATCTTCCTTCCTAGTACTGTAATACTCTTACTAACTGTACTATACAGTGTTCTCACAGTTAATGACATATGATGTTGTAACGGCCACTAGAGGATTTACGGCAGTTTTGTGGCAGACTGACAACTGTGTAACGTGTGTCTGTACGTTCTGGAAAGGTAAAGAGATGACTCGCTCTACCGGCATCTGTCTCTGTTTATTTTATTTATTTCTTTTCTGTTTGTGACCTGAGTTGGATGTATGCCTGTGTATATTTCTCCTCGCTCGATCCCCATGTAGACCAATGTGTTGACGCGTGAGGAGTTTTATTAAACTCTGAGAAATACACCATCTTCTCGTCTCCCGTGCATTATTAATGCCACACAGTTTTCCTATTCTGGGCTGTTGATCATTTCAACTCTGTGTTACAAAGTATTGTAGTAATGTTGTCTCTGGTCGTTTAGTCTGTGTGCGTTCATGCGTTCGGGAGGCGTAGCTTTGGACGGTGATTTGCAGGGAGATTGGGACGTTCGCTTTCAAGTTAGCATTTTTCAAGATCTTCTATTACACCTTTAATGTTATATCAGCAAGATCGTTGTGAATACTTATATTCATCATAAATAATTCTTGTATCACCACCAAGTCTTTATGACATGTTTCTGATGTTTTACCGCTGCTCCTGTTCACATCCAAACCATAAAGCAGTGTAAGAATAATTAACAAACTGATTCATGAATCTTTGTTCATTTGTTTTTTCTTAAACACAGGACTCGTCTTTGTCAGTCAATGAATTGGAGAGATGCTCAGAGTTACTGCAGACAGAAACACATTGACCTGGTCAGTGTCAGAAACCAGAATGAGAATCAACAGGTTGAAAAGATCATGAAAGATAATCACACACCTAACGATGTCTGGATCGGTCTGTTTAAAGACTCATGGCAGTGGTCAGATCAGAGTAACTTCTCATTCACATACTGGAACACTGGTGAACCTAACAATGCTGGAGGTTATGAAAACTGTACAGTGGTGGATCTGAAAACTCAGGGACAATGGAATGACATCTCTTGCAATAACCAGTATCCTTTTGTGTGTCATGAAGGTGAGTAGATCCTCACAAAACACACACAGTCCACACCGTTACCTCCGGATCTCTTAAAGTTCACACTACATGTCTGACATGACAAATTCATCCACAGTGTTTGTTCTGCATGTTGTTTTTGATCAGTTCCTCTCTAGCTTGTGGTTTGTTTTATTTCCAGATAAACTGATTGTGATCAAGGAGAATCTGACGTGGTCTGAAGCTCTGAGATACTGCAGACAGAATCATGTGGATCTGGTCTCAGTTCATTCAGAAGAGATTCAGTATCGTGTGATGAACGTGGTTAAACGGGCGTCTACTGTGGCGGTGTGGTTGGGTTTACGTCACTCACGTATTTTGGGCATCTGGTACTGGGTGAGTGGAGAGACCGTGTGCTATCAGAACTGGGCTCCAGGGAACGGCACATCAGAGGAGGACTGTGAACACACAGTGAGATCTGGAGCAGTTCAGTCTGGAGCAGATCAGCGCTGGATCAGCCGTCCTGAAACTGACAAACTCAACTTTATCTGCAGCAGATATGAGTGAAGATACACATGTAAAGGAAATGCTTGTGTTTTTACTTCATCTAACTTCATTTTTTTATTCATCTCTTTAATTAATTATTTTACAGATAATAATTTCAATCTCAGCAGGCAGTCTCACATGAGGGATAAAATGTTTGTTAATATAGTTTTAATATATTCATTAGTGACCTGTAAATTGTCTAAATTGTTCTTTTGAGGGTCTGTTTTCCTCCAGGTTAGTGAATTTCTGTTGAAGCATCATTGAGATTCATGTGCGTTTGTTAGCTTCATTTTTAGAGTCTCATACTCGCTGTTAATGCGTGTTTTCCCTTTACAAACTCTTCAAACATGTATTGTATTATTGTACTAACTTCAGAATTGCTAACTCAAATGGGATCATGTACTCATCATTAGACATACATTTATATTATACTGTTCCTTTGATTTTATCAGGAGTCAAAGTAATACGACTAACAAATGAATAAGACTGAATAATATGTAATAGAATTTTACTATAACAATAACGCTCACTGTTTATCCTTTTGTTTCACGTCAGAGATGTACATAAACTACAGCGTGAAGGTCTAAATGTGGTGTGGACATAAGCAAATGAATGAGGATGTGTTTACATGCAAACATATTCATGTGTTCTAACCAAACTAACTAAAAACATACAGTAAACAGCAGAAGTATGAAATGAAACTAAATGAGAATTTTCACAAAGAAATTAATTCTAAAAAAAAAATAAAAATAATTAACAGAGGCTGTGTTATTTTTCCATGAAAATTTGTGTTATAGCTGTTACATTTGAATGGTAATGGGCTAAACCACTGAAGTGGTAAACAGCAGGTTGCTGGTTTAATCTCCACAGCTGTCACCACAAGTGTGGCTTTGAGCGAGGCTCTTTTCTCCAGGTTGCTCTAGGGGGATTGGGGGTCCCTGTAATAAGAGCACTGTCAGTCACTTAAATCACTGGTTCCCAACCACGTTCCTGGAGCCCCCAAACACTGCACATTTTGCATTTCTCCTTTGTCTCACAGACCCCATTTCAGGTCTTGGAGTCTCTACTAATGAACTGATGATCTGAATCAGGTGTGTCTGATTAAGGAGAAATGGAAAACATGCAGGCTGCATATCTCGGCTGCCATGTCATAAAATGTCGCTGAAGGCCAGGGGTGTCAAACTCAGTTCCTGGAGGGCCACAGCCCTGCAGCATTTAAATTTAGCCCTAATTAAACGCATATAATCCAGTTATAAGTTTTTCGACATACCCTAACCGTCATGAACTATAATACACAGAGTTCAGGGAGAGCAAGACAAGACCAGCGTTTGAGATTTAAATTGTGTTTTGAATGAAAATAACTGATTGTTTCGGTAGATAAGACCCTTCTTTCTTGGCTGGGATTGTTTACAACCGCATTTGGGATCGTTTGAAGCCGCATTTAAACTGCATTTTGGAAGTTCAAAATCAGGCACCATATCAGTCCATTATATGGAGAAAAATGCTAAAATGTTTTCCTAATAAAACATAATTTCTTTACGACTGAAGAAAGCAACACAACACCTCAATGGCTCAATCGGAGATATTCTTGTCTAACTGCCTCTGCATCGAAACAATGGAGATCGGACTGTTACAGCTGATCTAAGGTCTTAGGTAAGACGCTCATGTCAATCAACTATCATGGGAGCGGCCTCTGTCGGTTTGACGCCACACCAACAGGCATTTCAGAATTGTTCAATTTAAAAAAAGGGGATAATACTTTTACAGCTTAATTAAAAACCACCATATAGGCTAAAACCACCTTTGGCTCCCAATAACCAGTATTACCTGTCTTCACTAATGAACTCAACTCTCATCAATCAGGCCATTAGTGAGTTGTGTGTTTTAGCAGCAGATAAAAAGTAGCTCAAAACAGAGAAATGCCAACATACATGTCAGTCTCAACAGGGATATAACATGAGCTATTCAGCCCGCTAGTAACATTAAAGCAACTGCTAATTTGTGCAATTTAAAATAAAAAATATGAATTTTCATATGTATATATACTTTTTTTGGTTACCTGTCCCTGGTGTGTCCCTGTTTATTTTAACTGATACTGACTGACACAGATGTCAGTATGTAAATTAGGGGAACAAGATGGACACAAACACACATATAGAGGAAGTAAAATATGAAATATGGTTATAAACAAATGATGTGACATGTTGACTGATAGACGAAAGCAGAGATAACAATAACATAGTGTTAAGTTGCAGACAGAAACATCAGATACGTGACACAAACACACAACCCCCAAAGTAAGAAAAACGTCTCGGTTACGTATGGTAACCCTCGTTCCCTGATGGAGGGAACGGAGACGTTGTGTCGAGTAGTGTACGACACTAGGGGTCGCCCTTGAGAGCCCAAACACCTCTGACAGTTTTGAGAAAGGCCAATGAAAATTGGGTGTGCAGATTTGCATAGCTGGCCACGCCCCGGACATCCGGGTATAAATAGGGCAGCGTGTGCATCTGCTCACTCGTTCTGATTCTGAGGAGCCGAGCGTCTCAGCTCACTCAGAGGCGGACCAGAGATGTGGCATGGGAGACACAACGTCTCCGTTCCCTCCATCAGGGAACGAGGGTTACCATACGTAACCGAGACGTTCCCTATCTGTCGTACACTCCGAGTTGTGTCGAGTAGTGTACGACACTAGGGGTCCCCGTAAAAACACGCCACATGTCTGACCGCGTCACGAGAGACAAGTGCAGAAGTAACAGGGCAACGTGTTAACGTAAGTGCAGCTCACCTCCTCTGTGACCATTCAACGTCCAAGGACTGACCTGTACAGCGGGGTCCTGCAGCCGGGCCTCCCACAAGGGTGGCTGAGTGTCTAGAGATCGTTGGGAAAAAATGCCTGCTCCCGAAGGAAAGACATTACGGAGTTCACGACCTGCCCGACAGGGGGGGTTAGAGTGACATAGTTAGACATGGGACCTGAGGTGGGTCTCACACCCGGGAAGACAGCCAGACTCAGATCCTAGAGAACCTGTTCTCAATGTGTTAGGTGTAGCCCAACCCGCAGCTCTACAGATGTCTGTTAATGAGGCCCCATTCGCCAGGGCTGCTGAGGCAGCGATGCCCCTGGTTGAGTGGGCTCTTACCTCCAGAGGGCAGGGTAGGCCTCTGGCCAGGTAGGCCATACCATACGGATCGCGTTTACCAGCCAATGGGAGATCCTCTGTTTGGAGACAGCTTTCCCCTTCTGCTGTCCTCCGTAACAAACAAAGAGCTGTTCCGAACGTCTGAAGGGCTGCGTTCGTTCCATGTAGATGCGCAGGGCACGGACTGGGCATAACAAGGTCAGGTTGGGGTCATCTTCCTGGGAAGAGAGAGCTTGCAAGGTCACTACCTGATCTCTGAAAGGAGTGGTGGGGACCTTGGGCACATATCCAGGCCGGGGTCTCAAGACAACGTGAGAATCCGCTGGTCCGAATTCCAGGCACGAACTGTTCACGGAGAGGGCTTGGAGGTCTCCCACTCTTTTGATGGAAGTGAGCGCAGTCAAAAGAGCCGTCTTGAAGGAGAGAGCATCGAGTTCGACTGACTGAAGGGGCTCGAATGGATCTTGTTGTAGACCTTGGAGAACCACAGCAAGATCCCAAGAGGGGATGAGATGCGACCGAGGAGGGTTCAGCCTCCGGGCTCCTCTAAGAAACCTGATTATCAAATTGTGTTTCCCCACCGATCTGCCCCCCACCAAGTCATGATTAGCTGATATAGCTGCGACATGAACCTTGAGTGTTGAGGCAGACAGGTGCCTGTCCAGGCCTTCTTGAAGGAAGGATAACACTGATTTGATGCCACGACTCCGTGGGTCCTTTCCGTGGGAAGAACACCAGTTCACAAAGATGCGCCATTTTGGGTCATACAGCCGTCTGGTAGAGGGGGCCCTTGCCTGTAGAAGTGTGTTTACCACTGAAGGTGAAAGGTCTCTGAAGTCCTCCTGGTCGCGTCCAGGGACCAAAGGTGGAGGTTCCAAAGATCGGGGCGCGGGTGCCAAATTGTGCCCTTCCCCTGAGAAAGGAGGTCCTTCCTCAGAGGAATGCGCCAGGGAGGGGCTGATGCCAGGAGCACCAGGTCCGAGAACCAGGTTCTGTTGGGCCAGAAGGGGGCCACCAAGAGAATCTGTTCCTTGTCCTCCCTGACTTTGCACAAGGTTTGTGCGATGAGGCTCACTAGGGGAAACGCATACTTGAGTCGGCCCCTCAGCCAACTGTGTGCCAGTGCGTCTATACCGAGGGGGGCCTCGGTTAGACCGTACCACAGCTGGCAGTGGGTGGATTCCGGTGAGGCAAAGAGGTCTACCTGTGCCTGGCCGAATCGATCCCAAATCAGTTGGACCGACTGGGGGTGGAGTCTCCACTCGCCTCCGAGCGAAACCTGTCGTGACAGGGAATCGGCCATACGATTGGCTTCGCCCGGAATGTGAGTGGCTCGTAGAGACTTGAGTCTGTGTTGACTCCAGAGCAGCAGGTGGCGGGCTAGTTGTGACATGCGAAAGGAGCGTACACCGCCCTGGTGGTTGATGTAGGCCACAGCCGCAGTGTTGTCGGACCTGACCAACACGTGCTTGCCCTGAATCATAGGTCGGAACCTCCTCAGGGCCAGGAGCACTGCCAACAACTCCAGACAATTTATGTGCCAAAACAGTCGGGGGCCTGTCCAGACCCCGGAAGCTGACTGCCCGTTGCAGGTGGCACCCCAGCCTGTCTTGGAAGCATCTGTGGTGACAACGATGCGTCTGGACACCTGTTCCAGGGGAACTCCTGACCGTAGGAACATAATGTCTGTCCAAGGGCTGAGTGTCTGGCGACACGATGGTGTGATGTTCACTCGAAATGTGCCTCGATGCCACGCCCACCTGGGGACTCGAGTATGAAGCCAGTGCTGCAGCGGTCTCATGTGCATCAAACCCAGTGGCGTGACCGCGGCTGAGGATGCCATGTGCCCTAGGAGCCTCTGAACCTGTTTTAGGGGGACCGCTGACCCGCATCTGAGTGTTGCCACACACCTCAGAACTGACTGTGCACGCTCCGGGGAGAGACGCGCAGACATACTGACCGAGTCCAGCTCTACACCGAGAAAAGAGATCCTCTGTGCCGGGGAGAGTTTGCTCTTTTCCCAGTTGACCCGAAGCCCCAACTGAGCCAAATGGTTGAGAACCATGTCCCTGTGTGCGCAAACCAAATCCCACGAGTGAGCTAGGATCAGCCAGTCGTCGAGATAATTGAGAATGTGTATGCCCATTTTCTCTGAGGGGGGAAAGGGCGGCCTCCGCTACCTTCGTAAAGACCCGGGGCGACAGGGAGAGGCCGAAGGGGAGAACCTTGTACTGATATGCCCGTCCTTCGAAGGCAAACCGCAAGAACGGCCTGTGTCTTGGGAGGATTGAGACATGAAAGTACACGTCCTTCAGGTCTACGGCCACAAACCAATCTTGAACCCTGACACACGTGAGAATGTGCTTGAGGGTTAACATCTTGAACGGGAGCTTGAGCAGGGCCCGATTCAAGGCCCTCAGATCCAAGATTGGTCTGAGACCGCCACACTTCTTGGGTACAATGAAGTAGGGGCTGTAGAACCCTTTCTTCATTTCGGCTGAGGGGACAGTTTCTATCGCACCCTTCGCCAGAAGGACTGCGATTTCCGCCCGAAGAACCGCGGAACTTGGGTGGACGCCGTGCAAACTGGATGGCATAGCCGAGCCGAATGGTCCTGAGGAGCCAGCGGGAAGGATTGGGGAGATTTAACCAATCCGAAAAGTTCTCCGCTAAGGGTCTCAGAGGAGTTACATTCGGTGTACCAAGGGTGGGGGTACCGTCACTGGGAAAACAGTG
This sequence comes from Labeo catla, assembly GCA_012976165.1. Taxonomy (NCBI): domain Eukaryota; kingdom Metazoa; phylum Chordata; class Actinopteri; order Cypriniformes; family Cyprinidae; genus Labeo; species Labeo catla. The sequence goes on from VONZ01000741.1 coordinate 282,242, forward strand.
TGTGGCCGGAGGTGAGAAGCCCCGAACCACACTGGCTGTTCTGCCCAGGGAGTCCGATCCGTGAGAGCTGTGCAGATGATCCGCCCGAGAGGGGAGATCGTCTGAACGAGCTCGTTGTTTCAGAGCATACGGGGGCACAGGTATTGTGCGACCATATGTTTCTGATAATGGAAACAGCATCCGACCGTCGAGTAGAGGGTCGGAGGTGCTGTATATTGTGCCCAGAGAAGAAGGAAATTGCTCTTTTATTGACCATGTGGTGGCCGTCTGCCGTGTGGCAGACAGCCGGGTAGAAGCCGAATCCAGCGCTCGTCCCCTCGTCGAGTGTGGATCCAGACAGGTCAGATGATCCTCCTTCCCTGGGCTGCCCGTCTCAGGAATGCTTCGAAGCCTGACGTGGGTTCTTAGTGGCCTGAGGACAGGCTGGCGGTGCCACCTTCCTACGAGTGCTGGACCGTTGGGCGGGTCTGGCTGCAGGACCAGCAGGTTGCGGGGCCTGAGCCACCCTCGTAGGGGGTCTTCCTCGGCGGGGGGCAGGCGGAGGTTGCTGCGTCGGCTGAGCTGGGCCAGCGCTCGCTGCACGTCGAGGCAGGATGTGTTTAATGGCCTCCGTCTGCTGCTTCACCGTGGAGAACTGCTGGGCAAATTCTTCCACGGTTTCGCCGAAGAGACCAGTCTGGGAAATGGGAGCGTCAAGAAAGCGTGCTTTCTCGGCGTCTCGCATCTCGGCCAGGTTTAGCCATAAGTGGCGCTCCTGGACCACCATAGTGGACATCGCCCTCCCCAGAGCCTGCGCCGTAACCTTCGTAGCTCGAAGAGCATAGTCGGTCGCAGAGCGCAGCTCGTGTAACAGCTCTGGGTCAGGAACACCCTCATGCAGGTCTTTGAGAACCTTAGCCTGATAGACCTGCAAAATCGCCATAGCGTGTAAGGCGGACGCAGCTTGCCCAGAGGCCGCATAAGCCTTCGCTACAAGCGCAGACGAAAACTTACAAGCCCTGGACGGGAGTCTCGGGCGGCCCCTCCAGGAGGTGGCACAAGTGCATCGCAATCGCTCTCTCCACCTGGGGGACCTCCGTATACCCCCTCGCTGGACCGCCATCGAGGGTGGTGAGGGACGGGGAGATAGCGTGCCGTGAACGAGCCGACAGAGGGGCTTTCCACGACTTCGTTAACTCCTCATGCACTTCCGGGAAAAACGGGACCGGGGAGGAACGTGGCCTGGAGTCACGTCCACTGCCCAGGAACCAGTCATCCAGCCTTGAAGGCTCAGGGCTGGGCGGGGGAACCCACACAACCCCAATCTCCTTGGCTGCCCGTTTTAGTGCGGCGGCCATTTCGGCATCCGCCACAGACTGAGACTCTCCCGCCGGAGCGGTAAGTTCAGCCGTGACGTCAGCCTCTGACGGCTCTCCCTCCGATGCTACAGACCCTGCCTTTTCCTCAGCAGGAGCCCCGAACAAAAGATCCAGCCCATACTGAGACGAGCTTTCAAAATCGTCCTGAGACTCCATCGGTGGACACACAGGGTGAACGGTTTGCGAGGACGTACCCGGCAAAGCGTCGTTCAAACCCTGCCGCTCTTCTTCAACGCACATCGCTGCGGCCTCGTACCCGGAAGTAGAAGGACCGGAGCGGGAAGCAGTTGAATGGCGCCGCGGCTTCTTCGAAAAGAACGCGGCTCGTGAGCGGAGCGTGCCCAAGGGCATGTCCTCGCAGTTCTGACAACCTCCCTCAGCGAACGCTGCTTCAGCATGCTCACGCCCCAAGCACTGAACACAGCGATCGTGCCGATCGTTAGGGGAAAGGTAGAATCCGCAACCAGTTGGACACGGACGGAAAGGCATAGTGAAACACACAATCCGCCCGTGGAGCTCTTTTAGAGAAAATTTGCTCAATTAGAGGAAAATCTTCTCCTGAAGATCGCCGTCGACGCACCCAGGGGAACTCTCACAACACGAGCCGTGTCAGAGAGGGAGAGACCGCTGTCTGTGCCGTAGATCCAACGACGAGAGAGGTGAATGTTGCCGCTTCTCACACAGAGACGCTGCATTCGGCTCCGAAGAACAGAACGAGTGAGCAGATGCACACGCTGCCCTATTTATACCTGGATGTCCGGGGCGTGACCAGCTATGCAAATCTGCACACCCAATTTTCATTGGCCTTTCTCAAAACTGTCAGAGGTGTTTGGGCTCTCAAGGGCGACCCCTAGTGTCGTACACTACTCGACACAACTCGGAGTGTACGACAGATAGGGAACTCAAATGTTCCAAAAAGACAGACAATACAGTAGACAAAATAAACAACTAATAATTCAAAGACAGACAGAATCCACATATTTATATACAGACTAAAACGCCAGTGGTTCCACATACTGGAGAAAAATCTGACTTAATTAGTGCCGGGTTCGTCAGTATTGAAATTATACTGTTTGCAGAGTCTGATAACCTACACATACACTTGTACATCAAATTACGCAACACAGCAGAGCAAGTTCGCACACCAGCACGGACAAACATGTGGCTTGCACTACCCCATCGTGGAACCTTAAGCAACAGTCTCAATCCATCATTATATACTACACAGAGTTTCTGCATGCTACTCTGTCTATAACACCACCACAAATGGGCAGTATACATAGGGGTACAAAATGCTCTAAAAAGGGTAGTCTTAACAAATTCTGAGCACTACATTTGCACATCAGCATATTAACTTGACCGTACATCATACAACACTGTCTATAAATGTCCCTATCATCAGACAAGCCATCAGTTATACAATGCCCTAAGTATTTAACCTCCTTGCATACTTTAAGGACAGCACCAGACAGAGAAGTCAGGAAATGAAAGTTTCCTGTCCTCCATACTCCTAATTATCATAATATTACTCTTCTTTGCATTATATTTAACCCTCTGGTTGTGTTTGGATTTCTGTCACACTTGTGGTGTTCCTGGTCAAAAATGACCGGACTCCCAAGAATTGCTTATAAATCTCTCATTATGCTATATTATTACCAAATATTGGATACATTCTTTTTGTCTTGTTTTCTTTTATTTAGGACTGGTTTTGTGTTTCTATTTGCATCTGATTAATCGTAGGCCTCATTTATCTGAGAGTAGGTACCTCATTTTTGACCGTGTGACTTTGTGCAATTTCAACACGTTCTCACTCCCAACTCGTCACATATTGACACTTGATCAGGACCCCTTTAGCGTCACTTTTTGACACCCATGGTACCCCTTTTGCGTCATTTTTCGACATGCAGGGTCCTCCATTCTTTTAGTTGTTTGTCTTAATTCAATGGTTTGCATGCATTTGTAAAAAACAGAAATACTTTTAATACATACGCTGTCTTTATGCAAAGATTGAAGGTTTTAATCGCTAAAATGATCCCACTCCGTTAACGCACTGTCGTGCTCACGTCTCATTCAAAAAGATACTCCCGAACATTAGCGTGATGCAATCAGTCACGAGACTCCCAAGAGCCAATAGCATTTCACAACAAGGCTGTCAAAAGGCTGGCGGCATTTCTGAATTCACGCACAGACAAACTGCAGCAACACACAGGACGGTGGACAGAGACGGCGATTGCATCTATTCTTCTCACAAATCAATCGTTTTGCCTCAGAGCACTTGGAATATTAATACGTTTTGAATAAATTATGAATATAGTTGTATCTGCCTGTTATATTTTGTGTTTTATTGACAGATGGTTAGGTTTAGGGGCAGGGGTTGGGTTAAATGTGTAAATAGTGTCATATAAATAAAACTGTTGTGACTATTTGCATTGAAAAAAATCACACCCCAACATTACCAAATACATAATTTAATCATGGCGATAAAATTCCCAGTGCCTTTCGCGTCAGCACATTGACACCAAGGGTTTCTTTTTTAAAGCACTGGAGGACCCTGCAAGTAGAAAAATGACGCTAAAGGGGTACCCTAAACGTCAAGAAGTGACGCGAAAGGATCCTGAACCAAACGTCAATATGTCACGAGTTGGGAGTGAGAACGTGTTGCCAATGTTGTACAGTTTTGCCTACCTCCAGATAAATTAGGCCTACAATTAATCAGAAACACAAAACCAGTCTTAAATGAAAGAAAACAGGTTGACAAAAAAGATCGAATCCAATATTTGGTGATAATAGCATAATGACAGATTTATAAGCAGTTGCTTTCCAGTCCAGTCATTTTTGACTGGGAACACCACAAGTGTGACTTTTTTTTTTTTGTACAAAATAAAAGCATTTAAAAGCAAACTTCCTGATTAAACATTAAAGCACACTAGTGTGATACAGTCTAAATGTTCATAATTTTTTATCTCATATTGTGAAAATTCTTCATAAAAATGATTTTTTTCACTCAAAAACAAGGTACCTTCTCTCAGAAAAATGAGGCCTAGAATTAATCAGATGCAAATAGAAACACAAAACCAGTCCTAAATGAAAGAAAACAAGTTGATAAAAAAAAAAAAATCCAATATTTGGTATTGGGAACACCACAAGTGTGACTAGGTGAAATAAAACCCATTAAACATTCAAAAAAAAAAAAAAAAATTCAGAGAACTACTTATACCCTGTGAACAAAGTCAGTAAGTTTAAGTCCAGTGTGATAACATTAACTATGTATTTTCGGGAAACAGAAAATCTTTCCCGGGTCAGTTTGACCCGAACAGAACCAGAGGGTTAATATCAAAACCTAAGCCATATTGAGTGCAGACCCTCAATAACTGTTGAAGGCCTGCACTCTATGGACAAAAAAAAACACCAAATCATCTGCATACAAGTGGCCATTTAGCAGCTTCAACAAATTGTCCATATAAACATTCAAGAGAAAGGGAGACAAAATACTTCCCTGTCTAACTCCATTACCTACATTGAAAGGAGCAGACATAGAATTATCCCACTTACCAAAAAAACAGAATTCTTATTAGAAATTTAGGAACTCATAAATTTGCATAAATTGCACAAGAGGTTTTCATGATTTACACGATCAAAGGCTTTAGAAGCATCAATAAAACATACAAACATTGTGGAATTGTGCCTGTTATACAAATCGAAAATATCCTTTAAAGCAAAAATGCACACATCTGTTCCATGTTTAGGTTTAAAACCAAACTGGTTATCAAAAGTCAGCACAAACAGCTCCAAATTACTTAGTAAAGTTCTCTCAGAGACTTTGGATAGAATGCTGTTGGTTGATAATTGGCCATGCTATTTGTATTACAGGCTTTATCTTTAATAATTGTCAGGGATCACCCCTGACAGTCATGTCTGTTTTGTCTTTGTTTAATGTGTCTTTGTTTGTGTTGTGTCTGAGCACATGGCTTTGTCTTTGTTGTTGTCTGCCATGTGCTACCCTTGTCCTGCCTCCTAGTTACCTGTTGCCACGCCCCCTTGTTTAGTCCTCGTTTGTCTGAGTGTCGTCACCTGGTCCTTGTGTTCCTCTCTCGTTTGTATGAGTGTTCCCAGCTGTTCCTCATGTGTCTGTTTCCTTTATATTGTTCTCTCTTTCCCTCATGTTTTGCCAGTTCGTTATTCTAACCTCTGTGTTTGTATCAGTCTTAGATAACTGCTAGTAACCCTTTTATATACTGTTCTGTAGTGATGGTGAAATGAAGCTTTCCGAAGCACCAAAGCTTTCCCTTCAAATGTATTGTAAAAAGGTTCATTACTCGAAGCTTTCCATCACTGTGCACACTAATGACATCTTGTGGTCAAAAGGTGAAGGTGTTGCATGTTTCAGAGGAACCGTTATTATTATTATTATTAGGCATTATTATTATATTTTGTATTGTTTCATGTAATAAAACACTTTGTGCTCTGAAAACAGTTTTTCTGTGTGTATGTAGTACACAATAGCCTATTAATGAATTTATGAAAGAATGAATAAATGGGAAAAACTAACTCGTACAGTTTTTTTTTGTTTTTATAAATCTGCCTTGAACAACACATGCAGCCTTATTCACACAAACAAAAAAACCTTAGTCCTATACCTATGAGTTCATAGGTAAGGCTCATGTATATATAATAAAAAGAAAAGAACATTATTGTAGAATTGTGAAGTGCTTGTGAACTGGGTAGTGAAAGTGCTTGTGAACTGGGGAATTGACATTTTATTTTGTGAGTAATAGAAGAAATTAAAATTTTTTATTAAGGAACAGGATTTGTTCAACACTGGAAGGGCTAAGTCTGTTTCTTTTTTTATTTAACAAATTAGGCACTCAACCTACATTAGTATTAACATATTGTAATTATTTTCATAAACGGGCATAAAATACACATGTAAATATTTATTCATATTATAATTCATTCTTATAGATATTTGTTAATTTAAAATACCATTCTTAATAATAATAATTATTGTTATTCATATTATTATTATCTTACTTTATTTGTTGATACAACTTGAAAATGCTGCCAGACTTCCGAACGGCCTCTTTTCTTAGCTGGTTCCATGCTGAAGATTCAAATAAACTCAGTCTCCGTTCAATACCGATTACAGAGGTGCATGACACTCGAAACCTGCGCAAGGGGTTCGCGCTATTTTTGAATCAGATTACGAAGCAGTCACGTGGTTGTAGAGGAAAATGAAGCTTCGGACATCACTGATCACGTGTTTATGGCAAAACGAATCAAGCTCCGGTACACTGCTTCACTGCCAGATGTTTCGTTTTTTTGATACCAGCTTCGAAGCTTCGGCGCAGAACGTCACATCACTACTGTTCTGTCCTGTCCTGTTCCGTCCAGCAGGTAGTGCCTCTGGTCTACCTCACTGCCAGATGTCTGCATGGTCTGTGATATCACTAGTGTGCAGTGGCTGTGTCTCAGGTTCCTGTCTGACCTTGCTGCTAATCTCCAGCTTCCAGCTTCGCAGCCCTCTCTGCCTTCTGGTGGATTGTCACCTGGCCTAGACTCAGAGATCGTTCTCGCCGCCTGCCTGTCTTCAAGTTCCTCCCTGCCTGTTATTTGGACTGTGTCACTCCCCTCCTCACCATCTCTCGTCTTGTCTGTTGTTTTGTAAATAAACCTTCACTTAACATTCTGCATTTGAGTCCTCTCTTAGAAACCCTGACAATAATAGGCCCCAACATAACAGACAAGATAGAATCGGGTAAAATACCTTGTACTAAAAACCCAGTAAAACAAATAGCAAGCAGAAGATAGAGTTTCCTACTCGCATTAGTTAATCATTAGCTAATGATTTGCAAAGATGTCATTATGTTATGACTTTACTTGTTGAGGCACATGACTAACTAACTAATTCTAAATCCATAACCACAATGACATATTACTTAACAGTTAGTAAATACTTCTGTGCAGCAATTATATGTCTGGATCGGACTGCAGAGGTTGAGTCATGAGAAATGGCAGTGGTCTTCAGGTGAACCTGCGCTCTATTTGAACTGGGATACTGGGCTACAAAAGTAATGTAACACATTACTTTCCTTAAAAAGTAACTAACATAATTACTTTTTTAGGGAGTAACGCAAAAATGTAATGCATTATTTTAAAAGTAACTTTCCCCAACACTGATTTTAATCGTGGTAAAGACTACACAGCTGTCAATCTGAATGCTCAGGGACGATGGTTTGACAGCTTTTGCCATAATCTATTTCCTTTTGTGTGTCATGAAGGTGAGTAGATCCTCACAAAATAACCCCAATCCATCCATCACCTCCAGATCTCTTAAAGTTCACGCTACATGTCTGTGTAACGCCACGCCAGCAGAGGGAGCCCTCACCCGAATACTGACCGCATGCTCCCTCTGCTGCTTCTACTTCCACTTCCTGTTTGGCGCTACTTAAGCGATCACCATGTGCTGCCTCAGTGCGAAGTATTGCCAGTTTACCTGCCTTACCGAGCGTTTATATTACATCTGTCTGATTGCCTGTTGCCAACCTGCTTTGTTCTGGATATCGAGTTTACGGATTACCCCTGTTTGGATTGTTTGACCGAGTGGCCTGCTTTCAAGGTTTGACCCTGTATCTGTCTCTGAACTATCGCTACCTGGAAATCCCCTTACTGTTTCGTTTGCCCTATTTGGACTGTCTCTTCGGTATTGACCCATTGCCTGCTGCTTCGTTTACGATTGAGCTGTGTGTATTCGTTGGACTGTCTCACCGGTATTCGACCCACTGCCTGCTCAATCTCTCTACTGCTCGGATTACGATTGTGTTTGGTTTATACTATTGGACTGTCTTACCGGTACTCGACCCACTGCTCGCTCACTCACTCTGCCACTCGGATTACGATTGTGTTTGGTGCATACTATTGGACTGCCTTATTGATATTGACACTCTGACTGTTTCTCTGTATCCAGTTTATTCTAATAAACTACCGCACATGGATTCTACTCCTGTCTCAGCGTCCACGTTACAGTCTGACATGACAAATTCATCCACAGTGTTTGTTCTGTTGTTTTTGATCAGTCTCTCTCTAGTTTATGCTTGTGGTTTGTTTCGTTTCCAGATAAACTGATTCTGATCAATGAGAATCTGACGTGGTCTGAAGCTCTGAGATACTGCAGACAGAATCATGTGGATCTGGTCTCGGTTTATTCGGAAGAGATTCAGCGTCGTGTGATAAATGTGGTTAAACGGGCGTCTACTGCAGCGGTGTGGTTGGGTTTATGTCATTCCTGCACTGTGGGCGTCTGGTTCTGGGTGGGTGGAGAGACCGTGTGCTATCAGAACTCAGTAAACAGTTACTGAGCTGTAAATCGTCTTTATTGTTATTTTGAGGGTCTGTTTTTCTGCAGGTGGATGAATTTCTGTTGATGCATCAGTGTGATTCCTCTTGGTTTGTTTGCTGCATTTTAAGAAGCTTAGTAGCCAGAAACACTGTTAACACAAGATTTTACAGTCCCCTTTAACATTATTTCTTTGTTGTTTACTAACTTCAGAACTGTGAGATGTTCATCTGTTAAATTAATTTTGTGAGGGGTCAGAGGGCTCTCTTCTACTTATTCTGTGTTTTGGAGCAGCTCAAGCTGTTTCTCATCACACTGTGTGAAATACAGACTGAACGACGGCTCAAAACACCCGACCTCTGCATGATGCAAATGATGAGCAAACTACAGCTCTCAGCTGGATAAAGCAAGCCAGTGTCTCCTCTCCGAGACAATACTATATAGTATTGTCTCGGAGAGGAGGGGGCCTTGAAGTAAAAAAGGCTGAGAACCACTGGACTAGAACAATAACACAATATAGTCCATCCTGAACATCTAATCGTGGTGTGGACATAAGTAAATGAATGAGGATGTGTTTACATGCAAATATATTCATGTTTTCTAAACAAACTAACTAAAAACATACTGTAAACAGCAGGAAACAAAACTAAATGAGAATTTTCACAAAGGAATTAATTCTAAAAATTCAACTATTTCTTCTCTTCCATGTCAGTTTTCGATGTGCGTTCAACCCAAATGCGCTGCAGCTTGTTTACAAGCAGAAGACGAGGTGCTAAACATGTTTGAAGACTTTGACAGAGAGGATGGCTTGCAATTTTTTCCCCAGACTTAATTATTTGAATCAGAATATACAGAGAGATGACCATTCTACATCAATACACTGGCTCCTGCGTCAACAGCATCACACGTGTGTGTCATGCTATTATACTATCATGTAGTAGGCAAGCAGGCCTATCTGAAGGCAACTTAAGTATACACACGTCCAAATCTGGTGAGAAATAGTGCACCTCCCAGAAATCAATCTCACCTCCTCTTTTATGAATACTCAGGTTTCCAAAAAATTACTCTTATCACGTATTATTTTCTTCTACTATAAGTAGGTGTATTCAGAAACAACTTAAGTACACGCACATCTGAATCTCGGAAGAATTACTGCATCACCCAGTAATGAATTTCACCTACATACATGCATATTTGTTCACCTACTGCTTTTTACCTGCTATATAGTAGGAAAGTATGCAGTTTTGGATGCAGCAAAAGTAGAAAGAAATATGAAGCAGAGTGAGCAGAGGAAAAAGGGGAAAAGGGGAAAGGGGAAAAAAATACAAAAGATAACACCAATGTTACGCTATGTTGCTTGCTGTTATTACACATAGGGGCAACAACAATCCTTCTGTCCAACTGGTTTACATAACCAGACAGTAAAATGTACTTTTGTAGCAATGTTTTTTTGTTTGTTTGTTTTTTTCTTTTGTTTTTTTTTTCCAAACAAACATGACATCACTTGCTTTATTAAGTTTTTTTTTTTTTTTTTGCTGTACAGCTGAAGGTATTTATTGTACTTTTTTTTTTTTTCTGGGAAAAGGGGTGGTTCGCCCAAGGCAAATTAACGTGGATACAAAAATATACTCTGAACCCCACATGGATTTACACAAACGGAGAAATTCAGAAAGTGTTAGGTTGTGCCCCGTGCTCCCCTACATGTCAAGCTCAAAATGGATGTAACACAAGTTATGCAGCCCACCAGTAACATTTAAAACACGTTTTTAGTTGTGCAATTTAAAATCTAAATTATGAGTTGTCATATGTATATACTTTTTTTGATTACAGTCAATATTCATTTTGACTGATACTGACTGACACACACCAGTATGCAAATTAGGGGAAAATTATGTAAATATAGAGGAAGCAAATATGAAATAGGGGTTTTTAGAGTAATAAACAAATGATGTGTTGGAGGGGAGCAGATATAATAATCACATTGTTTGAAACTGCAGACAGAAACATCTGACTCAGGAGAGAAACACACAACCTCTACAGTAAGAACAACTTAAATGTTCATTCTTCAGCCATTAACTGAAAATCCTGCTATGTTGCTAAGATGGTTATTTATTTATTTATTTATTTATTTATTTATTTATTTTCTTTCATCATACTTCACTTCAACATAAATAAGAATATTTATTGTTTTTCAATATTTTTTTTCTTCCTAAGATATGGACCAAACTCTATATTTCATTCTTCTTCTCATTGGTGAGTGTGTTTGTGGTTTTATTCATAGTTTCTAGTTTCATTAGGTTTGATCCTGTTATGAAATCATTAAAGCAAAGTCTCTCTTTCACAGCTCTCTGCTCCGTATCTGAATGTGTTTGGCGTCAGTATCACTTTATAACTGAGAGTAAGACCTGGACTGAAGCTCAGAGATACTGCAGAGAGAATTACACAGATCTGGCCACAGTTGACAACAAGAACAACATGAACGAGCTGAAGAAGAGTGTGAATAATGGAGGTTTTCCGTATGTCTGGATTGGGCTGCAGAAGACGGGTCGTGATAAATGGCAGTGGTCTTCAGGTGAACCTGCGCTCTATCTGAACTGGGCTACTGGACAACCAGAAGACAATGATGATTGTGCTATGATATTAAATGGACAATGGCATGATTTGCCATGTAATGATAACAAACATTTCATCTGCAACAACAGTGAGTGCAGCTACTACCATTAATTCATACATGCATATACCAATTTTAGTGCAATATTAAACACTATTACTAATTACATATATATATAAAATCAGCTCCAACCCTGACCAAACACACCTGAACCAGCTAATTAGGATCAAGGAGCACTTGATATACATACACACACATACACACACACATATATATATATATATATATATATATATAAACACCTGTCTGTAATTATGTATGTGTATATATATGTATATATATAGAGAGAGAGAGAGAGAGAGAGAGAGGTTTAGCAAATCTTTAATCCATCAAAAAGAACACACACTTAACACAGTAATGCACAACAAAGGAAAAAGAAAAAATAAATTAATAAATAAACTAATCACCAATTAAAAGATAAAGAATCATCTTCACACAAAACCAATGAACTGCTGTTTACACACCATTTGTGCATGAATTTACCCATATTTCCTGTAGTTTTAAAAAATAAATATTCTACCCTAATTCTTGCTTCCACTAATGCCGTAAACAGACTAAGAACATTAACAAATCGCCCTTCAAGAGCAAGTCTACAGGTCTTCCAAATAGCTAATTTTGCTTGCCCAAATATGAAATTGGCAACAGTACATCGTTCCTTGTTTGCTTTAGAGTACCTACAGCCAAAAATAAATAATATTTTCAAACCCAAGTCCTTCCATAATCCTTTCAAGCAAGGCAAAAAGTGGAAACAACCTTGAACATTCAGTAAAGACATGGAAAATCATTTCATAGCTATTACAGAAGTGACAAAAAGGCAAAACATTCGGGTTAACTTTAGAAACAAAAGTCTTTACATCTATAACACAATGCAAAATCCTCCACTGTAGGTCACCTGAACGCTTTGGAAGGAAGGATAAATACCATCTATAACCGCAAGTTTCTCTCTCCATTTTGTATCGCATCTTTCATAAAGATCTTTAAAATAAGCAGTTTTTACACAGACCTGATACATATCTTTTTTCCCCACTGATTGAAAATGTAACCCCTTTAATCTCTCAAAGTGCAACAGCTTTCCAACCTGGCTAACTTCAGGGCAAACTTCAGGTGATACACTTAACTTAGGAAAAGGTAGCTGTATTGGCCCGCTCTCTAGAGCAACATTCAAAAACTGCACAAGAGGAGGAGGGAGAGCGGCTTTCAGGCTCAAAATCAACTGCTCTACCACCCTCACAGACCTCAGTCCAACCTGCTTAGCAATATCTTCTGCCGATCTCCACTCTTTTGACTCTAAATTGATCAGATGTCCCGCTTTAGTAAAGCCTTTCATCATACATAAATTAGCTAGACTGTTTGATGTGCAAACATTTCCTAAAAAAGAATTAAAAAACAATGGTTCATTCAAACCGTAATGATCATTTTCTGACCTAAACATCTTAAACACACTCCAAGATTTTAAAACTGATACATAAAAATTAACACCAGATATAACCTTTTCATTAAAAGATGACATCAAAAACAATTGCTTATCCAGCTCAACACCACAAAGAGATCTTAATACAGCTAGCCCAAATGACACCCAAGGGATAAAATCTGTTGAAAAGAGAAGTCTCTGAGCAGATTTTAGTCTCATGGCTCTGACTTTAGCTGACAATTCAATCAGTCCTTGTCCTCCTTCATTTACTGGCAAATATAAAATTCCAGAAGGAAGCCAGTGAAAACCATCCCATAAAAAGTCAACAAAACCTTCTGTATTTTTTGTAACAAATCTTTAGGAGGATCAATAACAGTCAAACGATGCCATAATAATGATGCTGCTAGATTGTTTACAACAAGAACCCTCCCTCTATAAGATAATTGAGGAAGGATCCATCTCCATTTCTGTAAGCGTCCAGCCACCTTTTCATAAAGGCCTTCCCAATTTTTTCCCATATACTGTTCAGTTCCAAGAAAAACCCCCAGCACTTTAAACCCCTCTGAACTCCAGGGGCAGCGCTGAGGAAGTTTTGGAACGCCTTCATCCTGCCATTGGCCTAATAACAAAGATGTAGTTTTGTTCCAATTGACTCGAGCTGAGGATGCTTTTTGGTAAATCTCAAGAGCCGCCTCCAGGTTGTGCACATCTTCATTTGATATAATTATAACAGTGACATCATCAGCGTAAGCACTGAGTTTGACAGTTACCATCTCTGGAGTAAAAGATCTTGCCGTTGAAATTCCACAAAGTTGACGCCTCAAAATATTTAGCAAGGGTTCAATGGCAATGGCATATAAAATGCCTGACATACTACATCCTTGCCGTATGCCTCTGCCAACTGAAAAAGGTCTTGTGAGTGAGCCACCAATTTTCAGTATACTATAAATATTATTATATAACAATTTCACATACAAAGTAAATGAAGAGCCAAATCCAAAGGCTTCAAAACATTTAAAAATAAACTCATGATCCACACGATCAAAAGGAACCCCACATTAAGATTATTGTCTTTAGCAAATGAAATCAAATCACGAATCAGGAACAAATTATCAAATATCGTACGTTTTGGGATACAGTACGACTGATCTGCGTGAATTATTGTTGATATGTGGAGTTTTAATCTATTAGTTAATACTTTAGACAGTATCTTATAATCAACACCAAGCAGAGACACAGGTCGCCAGTTTCTTATGTCCGCAGGATCACCTTTCTTAGGTATCAAGGTGATAACTGCTCTCCGTAGACTCAACGGTAAAGTGCCAATAACAAAGCACTCTAAAAAGACTGAGAACAAATCTTCTCCAATGACTGACCAAAACTGTTTATAAAATTCCGCAGTCAAGCCATCTAGACCCGGCGCCTTGCCTGAAGACAAATCTTTGACTGCAGCAGACAATTCAGTTAAATGCAACGGCTGATCAAGCCTGGAACTATCACTTTCCGTCAGATGGGGTAAATCTTGAAGCAGAGTTTTAGTCATATCTCCATCAGATGGTTCCGCACTATAAAGGCTTTCATAAAACTTTAATGCATGAATAATTATTTCATGTCCATCAGTTGTTTCACCTCCATCTGGGAGTTTCAGACGACTTAAAGTCTTTCTATCTGCCACTTTCTTCTCCAAATTGAAGAAAAAGGATGTTGGAGAGTCCATGCAGTTAAAAGACATAAACTTTGCACGCATCAAAGTCTCTTTAGCTTTCTCTTCCAAGAGATTCTGGAGAAGAATTTTTCTTGCTTCCAAAACTTCAACAGTACTTCCATCATCCTCTTCAATATTCACCTGCAAGATATCTTGTTCAAATTGCCTCATTTTATTTTCAAGAATACTCCTGTTATATGTAGAATACCTCTGACAAAAGAGTTTGACTTGGACTTTACTAATATCCCACCATTGACTTAGGGATTTGTACTGTGGTTTTCTCTCTCTCAACTCACTCCAAAAGAGTGTAAAAGCGTGCACAAAGTTGTGATCCAACAAGAGCTTATTATTAAAACGCCAATAAGGACATTTAAAAGTGCTCTGTGCAGTAGTGACATTGACAGATACCAAGTGATGGTCTGACAAAGGAGTAGGAGTTATACAATTATTAAAAAAAATTCCACTAACACTTCTTTGTATGTAAATTCTGTCAAGCCTTGCAGCCGAAACCATATTGGTATTTACTTTTATCCATGTATATCTTTTTACCGTCAGAAAAGCTTCCCTCCAAACATCCACAAGATCATAATACCTGATCAGTTTTTTTTTTTTAAATATCTGCTGACAGACTATGAGGTTCCTCATGATTCCTATCAAGTGTATGATCTACAGTGCAATTAAAGTCTCCAGCCAAAACAATTATCCTACCCTGTGGAACAGTACTTAATGCTGTATGAAGTTTTTCAAAAAAAAAAGCATACGTTCTGTCCCAATATTCGGGGCATATACATTAAAGAGTGAAAAATTAAGACCACGTAAAGTGACATCCACTCTTAACATTCTACCTGGTATAACATCAAAAACACTCATGTCCTGATCCTTAAATTCAGCTCCAAAAAGGAAAGCAACTCCTGCACTATTACTACAACCATGACTTAAAACAACCTGACCATTCCATCCACTCTGCCACTAAACTTGATTATTTACATCCGTGTGAGTTTCTTGTAAAAAAGCTACACTCCCATTTTTCATAACAATATAATCAAAAAGAGATACTCTTTTCACAGCATCACGACACCCATTAATATTTAAAGAGCCAAAACACAAAGGCATCATGATGCTAAAAAAAGAAATTGATAAGAACAAAAACAAAATTAAATCTAATATCACTAAACTACTCATTTCTTACCACGTAAATGCAAAGAACTTCTCACATTGCTCAGAATCTTCTTAAGACGATATCGCTTCTGTTTATCAAGCTCCTCAAAAGAAGCTTTCCTCATTGCTGCTGTGCCAGAAGCCAAAAACAGCCCTAAATCTGGAAAAAACATCTCAATCTTAGGCTTACGAAGTCCTTTAGTACAATCCAAGAAATCATTAATTTGTTTAAGTGAGTAGGGTTTACATGTACTACCATCGACATTAAGCTGTGCCTGTACACTAAAACCAGTCTCAATGTTCTCATCCAAAATGCTCTCAATGTCTTCATCATTATCAGAATCCTCAGTTTGCAAAAACGCACTAAATTCTTGAGAGCTTTCGTCTTCTACACTTTGACTAGTACTTGTTTCTCCAGCATTTTCCCTAATCTTGGTAAGCTGTATCTGCTTCGTCACACTATGTGGATCGTGATCGGTGTCTACCTGCACTTCACAGGGGCCTGATACTGATTGCGAGACTATATTTCCACCACTGCTTACCGTTGCAGCAGCCACCTGCGCTGCTTCTACAGAGGCATCTATTGAATTTTCTGAGGCCATGTAATGTTTTTTCAATATTTCAATATAGTTGTATCTCAGCCAAATAACAATCCTAACAACCATACATCAATAGAAAGCTTATTTATTCAGCTTTTAGTTGATGTATAAATATCTATTTCAAAAAAATTCCCCCTATGACTGGTTTTGTGGTCCAGGGTCACATATGGACATTACACTGACATGTGTCATTTCTGACATAGCAGATTTCTCTTCCTAGTAACAGTAACATGCATTTTATGTAATGCTGCTTTGAAGCTACGGTATATGTATTGATAAAAGTGCTTTTTGTGATTTTGCTTTAACACCTATGTATATATATTTGATAAACATTAAATGTTCGTTAAACATTAAATAATTTGTTGAACTTAACTAAGCACTGCAGCCTATCTGTGTCATTAAATCGAAATTATAGGCACGATGCAAATCTATAGCTTGTTTATCACTTATTCTTTATCAGTATTTAAAAAAGAAAAGAAATAAAGCTTATAAAGTGCTTGACGTCCCTTTAACCACAGCAATAAAATTAATACACAAATTAAACATTTTTTAAACTACTGCACATACAGGATTTTTACAATATAAATACCTTATTGTTAATTGTTATTAGAAAAAAAAAAAACATTCAATCCACGAATGTAGCCTAAACAAAACAATCTGGGCGTGGTCTGTGAGACGCGGCATGAAACTTCCCTTAAACTGCGTCTAATACATTGGAATAGCGAAAGGGAAAACAACAGAGTTTAATAATGATATAAACAGACAATGTGGAAAGCTTTGAAATCTGTTTCGTAGAAAATTCCATGTGACGAATCTGTGGCTGTCCAACACCTGCTGGAATCTCAGGTAAAACTATTTGCGTGCACGCGCATATCCCCAGATAACATGATCCCCAGTTGATCCATAACATCGGCAGCTCGTCCACCATTTTCGGCGGCGCTCGTCCCTCTACGTTCCCTTTCTGGACCCACGAGGACACCAGCGTGCATGCACGGGGAAGAGACCGGTCTTAATCCAGGAGAGGCGCGCTCGGCATTTTGACCGAGATGGTTTTTAGCTGGTTTTGCATCTGAACTGATATAAATTACTAGTCTACAATCAAAATATATCTTTCTATGGACTAGATAACTAGCATATTTAGCTGCATTGTAACATCTTCCTCTGTTTCACGGTTCTCTCATGCTGCTGAATCAAGTATCCTATAGATACATAAGAAAACATAATGGAAAAACAGAAAGCTTTAAAATCATCCAAATGTTCACAAATGTTAATTCATGTTTTATCTTTTAAGCAAACACAGGACTTGTCTTTGTCAATCAGACAATGAATTGGAGAGATGCTCAGAGTTACTGCAGACACAATCACATTGATCTGGTCAGTGTGAGAAACCAGAATGAGAATCAACAGGTTGAACAGTTCATTACTGATAGAAATTTATCTGGATCATATTTCTGGATCGGTCTGTTCAGAGACTCATGGCATTGGTCAGATCAGAGTGACTCCTCATTCAGATACTGGAAATCTGGTGAACCTAATAATGATAAAGGTGCTGAAAACTGTACAGCTGTTGAACTGAACACAGGGACACAGGGACAATGGTTAGACATGCATTGCAACAACCACCAGTATCCTTTTGTGTGTTATAAAGGTGAGTGGATCCTCACGAAACACATACAATTAATCCATCACCTCTAGATCTCTTAAAGTTTATGTCTGACATGAAAAATTCATCCACAGTGTTTGTTCTGCATGTTGTTTTTGATCAGTCTTTCTATAGTTTCTGCTTGTGGTTTGTTTTGTTTGTAGATCCTGAACTGATTCGGATCAAAGAGAATCGGACGTGGTCTGAAGCTCTGAGATACTGCAGACAGAATCATGTGGATCTGGTCTCGGTTCATTCAGAAGAGATTCAGCGTCGTGTGATGAATGTGGTTAGACAGGCGTCTACTGCGGTGGTGTGGTTGGGTTTACGTCACTCCTGCACTGTGGGCATCTGGTTCTGGGTGAGTGGAGAGACCGTGTGCTATCAGAACTGGGCTCCAGGGAACGGCACATCAGAGGAGGACTGTGAACACACAGTGAGATCTGGAGCAGTTCAGTCTGGAGGAGATCAGCGCTGGATCAGCCGTCCTGAAACTGACAAACTCAACTTTATCTGCAGCAGAAATTTAGTCTGAGACTTCATGTGATATACATTCTTGTGTGTTCACGTCCTCTAACTTTATTTTCACCTTCAGTAATAATTTTACATATAGTAATTTCAGTAGACAGCCATACCTGGGGGTTAAAAAGGCAGAAATATTTTACTCAGATGTTTATTATAGTTCAAATGTATTTTTCAGTAAACCGTTATTGAGCTGTAAATTGTGTAAATTGCAGGTGGATGAATTTTTCTTGATGTATCAGTGTGATTCCTGTGGGTTTATTGGCTCCATTTTAAGAGACTCAGTGGCCAGAAACTCTGCTAATGCAAGTTTTAACAGACTCTTTCAACATGCTGTGGCTACCTTTCTTTTTCCTATATTTTGTATATTATGTATTAATCATGTCTTTAGATTAGAAATGACTGGTTGAATGTGAGTCATTTAGCACCAACATTAAATCTTTCTTAAGGAATTAAGGTATAGGGTATAAAATGTATATAATCTTTTTGTACTAAATATAAAGGAACGTGTCAACAACGGCAGCTCAAATAAACACATGTACAACCAGTAAACCTCATCTCTTGAATGTTTCCCAACATCAGAATGATCAATAAATTATAAAATTCAACAAAAATGGATTAAATCCTATTTAAAACTTACCTTTTTGGTGGAAGTTGATGAACAAGCACAATTAAACATTCATTATCAATATTTATTGCAAACATGTACAAGTTGCTTCCCATAATAATAACAAAAACTATTTTTTTTATACTTTTAATAAAATATTTCATACAGCTTTGTAAAAAAAAATAGTTTTCCATTTTATATATTTTTTGTATATTTTTGGATTTTTAGGAGTCAAAGTAATAAGAATGATATGTAATGGGATATGACTAACAATGACACTCACAGTTTATATTTGCGTTTCACGTCAGAGATGTAAATAGACTATATTTACAAGCTGAACACCTAAATTTTGTGTGGATGTAAGCAAATGAATAATGTTGTTTACATGCAAACGTATTTATATTGTGTAAACAAACAAACAAACAAATACAGTAAACAGTAGAAGTATGAAACACAACAAAATTAGCATTTTCACACAGCAAAAAACAGCAGCAGCAGAAGATGATGTTACTATTCCAGATGGGATAATGTGAGTCCAACAACATTTACTAAAATTATAAATTAACCTCAACGGAATAAATGCATGATATGAGCACTTTAATGCAGGGTGGTCAGAGTCTTCATCTCATCTCTGTTGTGCATGTCTGCCATGGTCTCATTTTCACCACCAGGGGTCTCTTCTCTCCTATCGTCCCCTTTACGACTCAACTTGACAGACAGCTTGGTGAAAACGGAGCTCTCTGCATTAGAGCCCCGACTGCTGCGGGTGGAGGCAGACTCCGAGTTGGTTCCTTCAAAGAGTTTGGCCATGAAGCCCAAACCAGCCTGACGGATGTGAGAGCTGCCGGCAAACACGTACAGGACGGGGTTCACGCTGCTGCTCAAGAAGGCGAACGCCGTCACGTTGGGACGGGCCACTAGTGCCGCTTTTAAAATAGAAGAGGAGGAGCCCTGCATCATACCAATCACCTGTGAGAACAGACCAACAAAAAAGAGAAAGGATAAGCGCTTTTGTGGGCTGATATAAAATGTGAGAAAATTTAACTTATTGAGCAAAAGTGATAAAAGTGATCAATCTAACTGCTGTTTTTAGCAATTCATCCATTAATTTGCATAACTCTTTTTTATTGTAAAAAGTCGTCTTTTCTTTCACATAGTGAGTAAAAACTTCTCATTAGTAAACTGACCAATCAGAATGGATATTTAAATAACATCTCCCTAAATGATTTTCCTTATGAAAATTAACCATGGTTTTATTATAGTGTAGTGTAGTAGCCATGTTTTTTAGCACATTTATTACCATTTGTAGAACTATAGTTTTACTACAAATGCCATGGTTAAACTACGGTTAGTGTAGCAAGACCATGGTTAATTTGTGGTTACCATGGGTTAACAATAGTAACCATGGTTTTTGGTTTTGTTTGTAGTAAAACCATGGTTAATTTTCGTAAGAGTTGCCTCGCTCTAAGTGACCTTTCAAGACAATCATTAAGTCAAGCGTGTTTGTGGTCAACAGGCAGTGTTGGAAAGGTTGGAAATGTAATAGGTTACAGATTACAAGTTACCCTATTTAAAAAGTAATAAGTAGTGTAACTTTTCAATTACTTTATTAAAGTAATGTAACTGATTACATCTGATTACTTTTATAAATTTCTAATGCTTTTAACGGTTAATTATTTTTAAAACATGCAAGCCATGGGTTAACGTGCAGTATACTCAACACAGACTGATTCAACTCTGTAAGACTTTCAAAATCCTTCATCACTTGTATTAAGATTATAATCATTTAATTTTAAAGCTCAGTTATCACAAAATCACACTTACTTTGAGATCATTCTGATGTTAAATAAAGATTTAAAACCATAACAAGAAATAGTTTAATTGCTATGATAATGTTTTTGAAATCAAATATTTGCATATTTATGCCAGGAAACACTGGCATCCAACAATGGCTTTTAAAAAAAATAACAAATCTGAAAAAATAAAGCAAAATACATTAATCCAAATAGGAAATAAAACAGTTATTGAGTAAACGTGTCCTATTCTGTGTCCTGAACTCCTGAAACAATATTGTCTCATAGTTTAGATCAGTCAATGCAACTTATGAAGAAATCAATTAAATGTGTGAGTGTGGGAACAAAATTCAGATCTAACCCTTTTTATAATCCTTAATATTTTCATAAGTAACTGTGATTTAATTATATATTTTTTTCTCAGTAACTGTAATTGATTACAATTACATTTATTTTGTAATTAAATTACATAATTCCGTTAATTTCCAACACTGTCAACAGATGGAATGAAACTTTCAAATTGAGCCAAAACATTAATGAAATCCAGTTGTTTTAAAGGATTTTAAAACACTGAACAACAATTAATCAATAATTTGTTACACTTATTTAATGCGGAAATTTAAAGCTCTGTTTCGTGATTATTTTATAAATGTGGTGCTTCAGACGCAGAGTGTAACAGAATACTAGTTTGAACATTTTTCCATTGGCGTGTAATCATGTGATGTTTACCTGTGAGGTCATGTGACGTAGGCTATAGAAATAAAATATTAACGGCATCATACAGCTCACCTGTAGGATGTTGATGATGTGATACGGCAGCCAGAAGACGGTAAACGCAGCGATGATGAGGAGGATGAGGAAGTTTCCTCTTCCTTTGCGCTGGAACATGGCGCTACGCAGCCGATGGATCACTGAGATGTAGCAGAACAGGATGAAGGTGTAAGGCAGCAGGAAACCCAGAATAGTCTCAGACAGGTACTGAAAGGTTTTATGAGCATCGCTGCCCCAGTGGTATGGTATACAATGGTAGATGGGTGCACCCAAATGGTTTGGCCACACAGAACTGTTGGGGCAAAGATTTGAAAAACACAAGACAACAGATTGACAGTCAGATAAAAAAAGAAGGACATAAAGTAGATGGTTTGCAATTATTTATAAAACCAATCGTTTCTATTTTGGTTGTTCATACAGAGTTGCGGTGGTACTAGAATTTTGCTCCGTTCATCATTTACTGTAATTCTAACTCGAGTTTACAAAATGCCATTTCATTATAGCCACAATTTGTTTTATTTGTTTTTCTAAAGCAAATTATTGATCTAACAGAACGTCCATATTTATTGTACTGTGTATTTAATTTTTGTAAAGATGGATTTTTCAAGTTCCTACTTGGTGCAGAAGGATGATATTTGAAGTTAGAACTCCAACTCTGAAACTCTCTGGATAAGGTTGTGTGTTACGCAATACATGTTGATAATTTGTTTTTTTTTAGGTAAAGGTATTAAGTAACCAAACCCCAAAGTCTGCTAAATGTCATTAGATTAACCTCCACACAATTTGTCAAAGTGTCGGTTTATAACACGTTGATATTTTGTTGGTTTCAAATCGTAGAGGTAAGTAGCTAAATAAAATTGAACATCTAAATGCCTCACGCCAACGTCACATTCATGTCAAATACTAATATTTAGTTGTGAGGTACTGTAACTAAAACCCAACATCTGCTAAACATCAATGTTAGCATCCACACAACATGAAATTCATCTGTTCAGAGTTGGAGGTCAATGAAAAGACAACATCAAGCCAATTTTGGAGGTTTGGACGTCAAGCAGATGTTTGGTTTTGATGTCAATCTGATTTTTATTTTAAACCAAAATTTATTTTTGTCCAAAGCTGAACCTTGTCAAACTAACATCTGGTTTTGACGTCAAGCTAACGTTAGATTTTGATGTCAACTCATTTTTTCATCTAACCAAAATGACTGCCCAATAATGAACCTTGAAGTCAAGGTAACATTGGATTTCGACATTAACCCAGTTTCATGTCCAACCAAAATTTTACACCTGTGCAACACTGGACTCCAGCATCTTAATGACATTAAATTGACATCCAGTGCCCGTTGGAGGGAAGACATAATAAGAATAGACAGATTCACAGATTGTAAGAAAACGTATAACCATACAAATTCATACAAATTAGCCACCAGTGCACCAAAAATGTACACTAGTTTGCCTTAAAACTGTTTCCTAAATGCTAACTGTCCTACAAAACATAATTAATGTAAGCACTGTAAATCTTAATTGCTTAACCAATTTCAAGTTTTTTTTTGTTTTTTGAAATGTAAGATGTGTTTGGTGAATACCTCCTCATCTGACTTGAGTAATATAGAGGATATCAAAGTTTGCCTGGCTTTCCCTGATGCGACGTACTGAACTCAGGAATGACGAGGTTTTTCTGAAACAATATTTAGACGAGTTAACAATTCAAATTTAAAATTTTTAAAAATGTACCATTATTTACCCTACATCTACAAGGCAAAGTCTAGTACTTGTTTTGTTCTGTCACCATCATCATCATACAATGGCATGCATTTATGGTTGGTGGGCGGAGTTTACAAGTGGGACGAATGCAGGTCAATAGAAATGCTTCTCTACCGCTGCACATCCTGCGCCTCACGGCACAGGTCGTGACCGCAGACAGCAGTTTTTGTCATTCATTAAAACAAACAAATTGTAGAGATGATGTGATAATAGATTTAGTGTGCAGTGTAGAGATCTTTATTAATTAAAATGGAAGTTTGTTAGATATTGGTGAACTAAGACAGCGACAGCTTTTTAATGATTATAAAGGGAGTTTGCAAATGTGAAATTTAATTTATACAATGCTTTTATACTGTAGGAGCCGATGATCCTCCCGTGAAGTCACATACACAGGAACTCTCGCAATGTCAGTGCGAGATCGTAAAATAATAAACTCTTATCAGACAGGAAGATCCAGGAAGGCCCAGGAGGAAAGACCATTTGCTTTTCAACCACCTGGCCCATCCTTTCCTCTAGCAACAGGGGGCAGGTCACTACAGAGAAGAGGCCAAGGATCTAAACTATCACACTCATACAAAACAATCACATATATATTCCGAATTCACAATCAGAAACCTCTCATGTTTGATATCAATTTTATAGTCTCAGTGCGGTTGGAAATAATATCTCAGTCCCATACCAGTTGAACAGACCAGAAATAAAGATCTGAAACTTAAGGAAAACTCTGTTCTCCTGATATGGGTGGTGTTGCTGAAGAGGTCTGTACCACATGCTGTCTTCACACCCCCAACTTTAGGCTTCAGCAAAAGGTCCTGTGAAGTTTTATTACGCTAAATTTATAATTGTAATGTTCTGATCTGGGTACTTAAAGAGGATTAGCGAAACATTCAGGGAAGCATCTGTAACCAGAACTTCCCGCACGATTGTCGTGTGTCTCTCTATTTGCCAGGTATGCTGACTCTTTGTTAGTATTTTTATTTTCTCAGTTTTGAATTCTATGCTGATCAGTAATGTAACTAAAATGTGATGTTTTCCTATAAAGGTTGTATTTTTTTTTTTATTGAACGTACTTTTGATTGAGCTTCCATTGCTATTTTAAATATGCCTGGCATAAATAAATGTGAACTTTGACTTATTCTGGACTTCTTGGAAATGATTTTCTAGTAGGTTAATGTGTAGGGTGCTTTCCTCAAGACTGCGCCAGGGCAGCCCACGCCGGAAGTACCGACTGATGAGCCATGGGGACATCACTAGGGCTCCGGATGTTGAGCTGTCACTGGCTTAACACGATGTAGCTCTCGCGATTATGGGGGAAATATATACTTTCTGTTGAGAGCACGCAGGCGCGGCCCACTTTAAGATATGATAATCGCTCTGCATCCTCTGAGTAAGTCAGAAACTGGCGAGCTTGTGTCGACGAATTCGCCACGGCCGGGGTGTAAATCGAAAGCGGCACCAGTCCCTAACGAACGAAATATTGAGACTACGGGATTTCCAGAATATTCAAATGTCTAAATTATTATACAGAAAATTGGCCGTGATCAGCAAATTATAGAATACAAACCAGAATTAACAAATTATTCATAATTGGGGTCAGACTAAATTATTAATGGAGTCAGATTTTTGTTTGGAAACTAAATTTTAATATTTCAAAGTAATTTTTACAGAAGTGCCGAAAAAGCTCGACACGCAAAAAACCTTCAGCTGGACCGCTAGGCTTGCCGTAGCGGGAGGAGCCTTACAATACATTTTTGATTTTATGCAAAAGTTAATATTAAGTGACTTTTTAGAAACACTGTTGTCTGATTTTGCTCCATTTCGTCAACAAAAATAGTTCAGAATAGTCACAGCTGAGCCACTGCGCATCTCCAAGCACAGCACTGTTTTGTTTATGAATTAATCTGTTATTGGACAAATCTAGTGAATCAGTGATTCAGTGACCCATTCATAAAGACAGTCAATCGATTGAATGAATGATTTAGTGACAAAGACAGTGACTCATTGCCACCTACTGGTGGTTTCAGTTTCATTTTTCATTCCTATCATAACATTGTTTTTATTAAATGTATTAATGCCACCTATGAGTCTTTTTAAAAAGTCTGTAAATATCCCACATTTGTGCTCTTCTGTGCAAAGATTAATTGTTGATGCTGACTTCATTTTGCTGGTAACACATTCTTCCTGATTATGTCGTATTATTTTAAATTTTTTGATAAACGTTTATATATTTTTTTCTTCACAAATATGACATACATAAAATAAAATATAAAATATAAAATAAAATATAAAATATAAAACAAAATAAATGGCATTACAAAGGTTAAAGTAATATTAATAATACAGTGATTCCTCTACATTCCCAGTGTCCCCACAGGGTTTTGTGAGTACACTGTAAAAAACAATTTGTTGAGTCAACTTAAAATAATTTGTTTCTCGGCTGCCTTAAAATTTTAAGTTCAGTCAACTCAAAAAAAGTTTTCCAACTTGAAATGTTAAGGTATACTAAGGTATACTAAGTGACAACTTAGATATTTGATATTTGAGTGACAACGTGAGTTGATTCAACTTCAAATTTTGTTTGTTAAACAAAGTTGCATCTAAGTTGTTACTTAGTACAACTTAACATTTCAAGTTGGTTAAACTTATTTGAGTTGACTGAACTCAAAATTTTAAGGCTGCAGGGTAACAAATTATTTTAAGCTGACTCAACAAATTGTGTACAGTGTAGCGGGTGCCCACTGGTTCTTCTAGGGCAGTTGTCTGAAACTCAGTTTCTGGAGGGCCACAGCTCTGCACATTTTCACTCCAACCATAAATCAAACACACCTGATCCAGCTAATCAAGGTCTTCGGGATTACTAAAAAGTCCAAGCAGGTGTGAGTTGGAGCTGGTTGGAGCTAAACTCTGCAGAGCTGTGGTCCTCCAGGAATTGGGTTCAAGATCTCTGCTCCAGGGAGTTTAGAGGGTATGCCCGCCATAACAAAATTTAGTTCATTTTAAATTTAAATGCATACATCTGGTGCATTTTAAAAGCAGAATCAAGTGACTAGATCAAATTAAGAAAAACTATGCTCTTGCAAACAATTTCGTGCTCTAGTAGTAATTTATTGGTTGCATAGAGGTGAATGTGATGTGGCAGGGCGCAATTGTAACTACTTACAATCTTATAAAAGCTACAAATGCTATTCTGTCAAGAGCAGAGTGATTTTTTTTCCTCCTTGTCTTTTGTTGTTTGATTATCTTTAACGCCGACACTTAACTCACGAGACGAGATGAGACACGAGACTGGGTTCACGAGAACGAGACGAGGTGAGATTTTTACACATTATTTAACACAGTTCTTTCTTAGTCTTATTAAGTGCAAACAATAAGTGTAGCCATAATCAAATTAGGCTACTCTCTCAATATTCTAAGTGCATAGAGACCAAATTTTCAAGCATGATACAGAGCTGTAGACAACTACACTACCTATTATATCCTACATACTTATAACAGTCTAGATATTGTATGTAGCCTAATTTGCGCGCATGAGGGAGTCGCTCTCAAAACACAGGGTATTAAAATCGCTTTTGAATGCGCGGGGGCGTTTTACTTTCGGTTTCGATTTAACGAACGCGCGAACTCTCAACGGTGCCGAGTGTGCATAATACAAAACATTATTTTTATCAGGCGCTCTGCAACGAATCCTCCTTTGTGGGCTTTTTCCCCGCGCTTAAGCTTAAAATAATACCAAATAAAAATAAAAAAAAGTCTGGCCAATCCGAGGCCCCTGTACACGTGCGGCCCATAGGCTGCAGATAGGTAAGCCTGTGCGTTAATTCGCGCCTGATCCTATGTTGGGGCAATCGGATCCATGGTCGAGGTCGCTATATTATTAATCTGCTGTTCTAAATGTTTTGCTTGACTGATGTAACTGCTTGAAAAAAGTGTGATTTGTATTTTAAATGTCTTCAAATAAATAAATAAATAAATAAATACTCAGACGTACCGATAGAACGGCATGGGCAAAGCCATAAGAAAAGCCATCACCCAGATTCCAAACATGATGGACAGGAGCCTTTTCTTAGTCCTCAACCTCTGCGACACAAACGGCTTTGTGACAGCCAGCCAGCGGTCCATGCTCATCAGGCAGATCAGGTAGATGGAGGCGTACATGTTGACGCAGCACAGGTAATGGACCGTCTTACACATGGCGGATCCAAACTCCCAACCTCTCCCTCCCGCCAGGTACCGGAGGAACAGCGGAGCGCTCAGGAGAACCAGCGCATCCGCCACGGCCAGGTTCAGGATCAGCAGACAAGTGACGGAGCGGCGACGCACTCGACACAGAACCGACCACACCACGAACAGGTTCCCGGGAAAACCAAACACGAAGGCGATGACTAGGATAGCAATCCCGATCTGATGAGACAGGGACATGGATGGTGGGGAAGACTGAGACGGTCCGGATAGGACTGAGGTATTCGTAGAAACAGGAGTGGCCATTTGGTTCAAAGTTAACGATGTTGCTTCTCGTATTTGCTGTGGAGAGAAAGAAAACAAAGAGGAGAAAACAAGATCACCTTTGGGAGGATTTTAAGGTGAAAAATAGTATATGTTGTTACACAAATCCAATACAGAAAGAAAATGCATAAATGTGTATCTAGTATTTTTTTTTTCTGCTGTGTTGGCAAGTAGTGATATTGCACAACACAAAGAGCATTTCCTCTTTTGGTTTAAGTAAATCCACAAAAGCGTCAAATTACACAATATGACTGGGATTTTTATATTTACGTGCCATAAAACTCATCTAGGTGGCAGAGATAACCTTGTTCTTGCTTGTCCTTGAAAATCTAGATGCAACACAACGACACCCTGCAGAAGTCTGGAGACTGTTTTCAAAGCGTAACTTCTCTAATTTAACACGGCATCTTAATACAACACCCGTGGCACGAGATGCTGAGGAAACACCAAGATGTGTTGTTTTTCAAGCACACCACAAACTTTGACACTGCCATCGTTGCACAATTAAAATATGCTCATGGTTGCAGTTGTTGTCTTTTTTTTTTTTTTGAATTCTGACTTTGATTTTGGTTAAAGTTACTGTTATAGATTTGGGTCATGACTTGTGTTTAATGTATGATGCTAGTCATCTATATTTTATGAAGCGCTTCCTGCTGATAAAGGTGTTGACCACGTTTTTACACATTTATGACTAATAAGATGCTTCGCTCCTCTGGCGGTGTTGTAAAGTTCCTAAAGAACATGTAAATCACTAGCTTGTGAAAATTGATTATTATAGATAAGATGTTTACACAGAGAAACAGTCATCAAGTTCAATTATTTACTCTTAATAAAACATTACCAAAAGACTTTATACACACACACACGTTTGTTTTTGTGAATTGTGGGGACTTCCCGTGGACTTCTGTAGTATTTATACTGACCAAAAAATTGTCTATCCCCTAACCCAACCCTAACCCTAAACCTACCCCTTACAGAAAACCTGCTTGCATTGTTACATTTTCAGATAAACATCATTTACTATTTTTAATCTTTTATTTTTTATTTATTTTTTTTGACCTGAAAAAAAATTCAGGTTTTACTATCCTTGTGGGACATTTGGTCCCCACAATGTAGCAAGAAGCACACACACACACACACACACACACACACAAAAAAACCCGATTATGAATGCACTTCAAACAGACTTACCTCAATTAGTTGGAAACCTTTCCACAGCCAAGCACATTAGCGTGGCAGTGTACTGTAGTATCAGTCCTAAACAATGTCTCTGAAGTGTCCTTATCATTGCCATCTTTTAAATAGTTGCACTATCTAACGCCATCGCTTCCTCTTCACATAGTGCACTTGAGAAACAACCAATTGCCCCAGACAGGAAAGAGCAAAGAACACATAATATGCACAAAAAAAAGACATTTGTATGACTTGGTTCATGTATTGTTTAGATATATTTTCTTTTAGTTGTATTTTGTCCTTCTCTGCTCGAACCCACTTTATCTTTTATCTGAGCTGATTTGCACAGCGAAGTGAATTATTAATCATACTAATAGTGTGTATGTATCTCTCTGTGAGTGTGTGTAATACTTAGATTTCCAAATGACCCATGCTGTTTTCATAACAGGGAAGTGACCGTTTCCAGTTCTTAGACTGTCGTAACAATGCACGCAACATCAGCCAGCCATATGCTGGTGATTCTGCGCAGCGCTGGGTCATTTTTGTCTTATCTTTCAGCGCTGAAGAAATTCTTTTAATCAGAATGAAACAAACCTGGCTTTTAAGCAGTTGTGCGCTGCACAAATGACTCCAACTTCACATATCTGTATTCCAGTGGCCTCAGAGACCTACAACGCTGCTTGCGCAAAAATGCTGCTCCACAGTGACATGTTGCGTCATGTGATTAATCACTTCACACTTCTACTTTCTCTAGTTGCCTTTATTTAAGAAAGAAAGAAAGAAAGAAAGAAAGGCCTTAACAATGTGTCCACATGTAAAGTGGACAAAAAGTCAACCCAGTCAACTTTTAAGGTCAGCAAATGACCACAAAATGGCCATTTACATAAGTTTAAATAGAGAAAAGAAGCATATACTCTCTCTCTCTCTCTCTCTCTCTCTCTCTATATATATATATATATATATATATATTTTTTTTTTTTTTACTTATATTAATATCTGAAAATGTATATTGATATCTTATACTGATATCTGAAATCTTGAAATCTGAATAAATAAGCTTCCCAGTATGGGTTGTTAGGATAATATTTGGCCGACATGCAAGTATTTGAAAATCTGGAATCTGAGGGTGCAAAAATAAATAAGTAAATAAATAAATAGAGAAAATAACCTTTAAAGTTGTCAAAATGAAGTTCAATCCATATTACTAATCAAAAAATAGGTTTTGATATATTTGCGGTAGGAAATGAACAAAATGTCTCCATGATCTTTATTTATAATCCTATGATTTTTGGCATAAAAGAAAAATTGATCATTTTGACACATAGAATGTATATTTTTGGCTACTGCTATATATACCAGTGCTACTCAAGTCTAGTTTTGTGGTCCAGGGTCACAACTGATAATACTCAACAGAAATTTGTGATTTTCTACACATAACTGCGACATGAAAGAATTGATTTATTGAGAATCACTGTTTAATTTCCTCATTTTCATACATTTCTTAATATTGTTAATCACCATTACTCTTTATGTTGCAATCTGAACATAATTACACCATTGATCAAGTTCACACGCACACTGAAGGCTACATGAAATACATTAAAGCCCCACGACTCATATTTACACATTTACAGCCGATCATAATTGAAGTGCTTCAGTGTATAATTTTCTCTCTCAAGCTCACTAAAATTCCAAAACGCGAGCAGACATGCATTGGTATAAATCATCACATTGAAATGACTGATGTCGTATTAAAAAAAGTCTTGATTAAACTCTAATTCACCGTCTTTTACTTTCTTCTGATTCACTGGAAAATCAGGAGCTATCAGGAAATGAGAATGTCATGGAAATCTATGCATTTTCTAATAACGCAGTTGTAAAGTATTTACATAGTAAACCGTATTTGAATCTCTAAACATTTATCATGAACTTACAATGAAATGATATATAAAAGTCCTGGAAATTTATTTGGAAAGAAAACAGGAATTGGGCATTGGGTTCCCTATACAATCTCGTTACTCGTCCCAATATTTTCCCGTCCAGTCTTGTATTATTGGACCCATCCATGCAGGTGGTCTTTCTGATGTTCTGAACGGTTCATCTGTCTGTCAGCTGTCTGACGCCCTCTACTGGACAAACACATGAAGCGGTTCTTGAATGAGCTGGAATGAATACCGTTCTTAAAGTTTTCCAGGTCGGTTTTGTGGACTTTCTTTGCCATGTTTTTAACAGTTAGAACCTGTTCCTTGTTTAGCCCATTACTCAATGTGGGTTAGGCACTGGGCTCTTTGTTTTTGGATACACCACTGGCACATAGTTTCTTAATTTTATAATATAAACTTGGATTGACCGCCATCTTTTACAAAAGCAAAATCTGTCCTGATTTACCTACCGTGCAACACCGGAACAACGCTCTCACTGTAGGTTAAGTTTCTCGTCACAAAGCCGCAGCCAGACACTCACTTGCCGTTTTTCTGCGGCACAACTTTAATAGCCGAACTCAAGTTAGCGGTAGTGGTGGAATCGGAGTCTTTGTCTTTGAGACTATCTCCCTCATCCGTCTCCTTCTCTCGATCGCGGCTGTTCTGGTTGCTGCGCCTGATCCTCCGCGTCGTTTCCAGCGCCGTTCCCTCGAAAAGCCGCGCCATAAAGGCCAGACCCTCCCGCCGGATGTACGACTTCCCGGCGAAGGTGTAGAGGACGGGGTTTATGCAGCTGCTGACGAAGGCTACGGTGGAGATGAGCGCTCGTAGATTCGTCCTGATATCTTTTAGCCTGTTGGAGGCAGAATAGTTGGTTGGTGTTAACGCTTACTTGTCTATAAATATTTGAGATGCTAAGAGCATTTAAAAACGTATAAGTTTGCTTTGGATTATTGCACTATTGTCTTGTTAGAGGTGCTTTACAGCAGAATTGTTTACGCATAGCTTTCCTTGTCAGATTTATTAAATAAGTTATGTTCACTCAAACATTACTTAAAGTTGCTCACCTTTCTTGTGTTTTAGAATTTGGATGTAAAGCAGCAGCCACCTGTGTGAGGAACACATGATTAGGGTGCTTTCACGTTTGAGAAATGCAGTGTTTAATATGGACAGTAACGCACCTGCACCGTATTTATGATGTGGTACGGCAACCAGAACAGTCCGAAGGTGATGATGATCACCAGGATGAGTTTCTCGCTGCGGATGCGTCTGCGAAAGCGCGTCTTGCGGATCCTGCGTAGGATGCACATGTAACTGCCTATGATCACGCCGTATGGCAACACGAAGGCCAGCAACGTTTCCATACCATACTGCATCACCTCCTACAAATGAACAACACTGGCATGAAATAACAAAGCCATGAACACTGTTGTAGATATTTGAATTTTGTTCTTGATCTTGTTATAGAAAATATGTCTGCCACAAGGCTTGTTGGACACATTACAAAAAGGTTTTTTTTTTTGTTTGTTTGTTTTTTTGGCAAAAAAACACTATTTGTGGCAGGAACTTCATGAAGTGTCATCATATCGAGAAGCTCTTTAGAGAGAGGAAGTTTCAAACTCCCAAATAAATATGCGAATGATCTGTTAGTTGGAACAACTCAGAAGGGCCCAATTACAGCCCAGACCTCACTGGCACTGCCATTCACCAATAATTTTCTTGCAACCTGACAAGCAGAATTTCCATTTCAGAGTCTAGATGTACAAAACCGATAGAAACATACCCAGGACAGAAGCAGCCGAAGATGCTGCTTCTGTCCTGGGTTGCTTCTGTCCTGCTGATGTTGCTTAAAGCTTAATTAACTTTTATGTTAAACCCAAACCATATTTTCCACATTCAAACTGTTATGCATGTTATGCAAATCAACTCACAACTCACTTTAATATAAGATTGTAACTATTAAGTTACAATCAAATAGTATTAAAAAACTATTTGATGTTTTTTACTTCGAAATTGCTTCTGGCTAAAATATGAATATCTCCTCCAGTGAAAATGTTATCTCATCTGAATCAGCAGAGTAATATGCAAAAATCAAGTGATGTTTACAAGCCAAACAGTCCAAAACAAATATGTGGGTGGATTTTTGAGAAGACAGCTTTTCACTGGAGGATGTATTATTATGGATTATGGACTCCTATTTTGCCCAGAAGCAACAGTTTGAAGTTAAAATGTTTCAGTGATGGATTTGTTTCTTTCAAACACTGTTTGCTTCTCAATATGTTATTTGCCGGACTGGAGTGGTTTGGATTACTTGATGTTTTTATCAGCTGTTTGGACTCTCATCTTGACAGCACCCATCCACTGCAGAGGATCCATTGGTGAGTAAATAATGGAATGCTAAATTTCCCCAATTCCTATGAAAAAACACCTCTACTTCTTGAATGACCTGAGAGTGATGTAATTTTTGGGTAAACTATGTGTTGTGTGTATTTTTCTGTCTCTTGAAGAGCTTTATTCAACTCTGTGTTTTTTTGTTTTTGTTTTTTTTTTTCTTGGATGTGCGTGTAATGTTTTGATATGAAATAAAGACTTACATATTGTGGTTTTGGGTGTTGGCAGTCGCACACAAGACTCTGATTATCTGTGCTGCTTATGATGGTCCTGAAAACCAAAACAGGTGTGGAGAGTCCCAGAGCAAGCAACCAGAGTCCCGCAAGCAACCGCCTGAGCATTCTGCGCTCCGTCAGCGCACCGACACGCTTCGGCCACACTATCGCCACCAGCCTGTGTAGACTCATCAGCATGATCAGAAATACGGAAGCGTACATGTTGGCGCAGCAGAGATAGAACAGGACTTTGCACAGCATCAGGCCGAAAATCCAACTGCGCTGAGCCAAATACACCATGAAGAACGGAGTCAGCAGCATGAGGAAGCCGTCGGCGAAGGCAAGGTTTAGAATCAGCAGAGTGGTGATGGAGCGACGCCGTGCTCGGGCCAAGATGCTCCAAACGATGAAGAAGTTCCCGGGAACACCGAGGAGGAACACGAGGCCGAGGATTGCCGCACCAGCAATCGCTCCATTGCGGTTGGTCATGATGTTCGCAGAGATGTTGGTGGTATGCTGTGTGGACGTGTTCAGAGATGGGCTGGAAAGGGTGTTTGGGATGGAGGACGGAGTGACATGTAGGAGAGGAGAGGAGGACGGGATCTCATTGAGGTTCATCTTGGCAATCTGAGGAGGAAAAGAACAACATTTCTTCAGTTACTTCAGTTAGCTTGTTTTAAAAAAATGTTTTCACAGTCTGCAGTGTCACGCGATCACGTGAAATCATACTATTTTGCTGCTCCAGAAACATTTCTGATGATTATCGATGTTGAAAACAGTTGTACTGCTTCACTTTTTGTGGAAACCATGATATGTATTATTTTCAGGATTTTTTGATGAACGGAAAGCTCGAAAGAACAGCATTTAATTGACATAGAAATTGTGATATTAAAAATGTTTTTCTTTTTACTGTCACTTTTGACCAATATAATTCATCCTTGCTGAATAAAAGTAGTACTGAAATGTAAACAGCAACATTATATGTGTATCTTTATATAGATATGGATTTATTAACTGTGAATATGCAATATTAAAAGTATATAACTGACAAAAATATCACTTAATGAAAGTGACTGTAAAAAAATGGATTTAATAACTGTGAATATGCAATAATAAAACTATATAATCGACAAAAATATCACTTAATGAAGGTGACTGCAAATATATAGATTTAATAACTGTGAATATGCAATATTAAAATTATATAATTGACAAAAAATATCACTTAATGATGGTGACTGCAGTTTCCTGAAATGACTAACAAAATTGAGCAACACAGCTTTTGATTGTGTAACATTTTTGTTTCCAGTTAGTTCTGTTAATATATATCTAGGAAGTTACTGGAATACACTAATTTCAATAGTACATAGAGTTGTTTTTCTCATTACACAGTGATTTGACAGGGCATCATTTTACTGATCAACTGATATTTTCAAATAAACATGCTTAATTTGATAATGGCATCCGTTCAGTTGGGGTTTAATAACTCAGTAGACAAATGCACAGATGAGCAATGACATTTTCAGCAGTACTGGTAATACAGCAGTATTTGTCCATTCCCTTCTTTTATAGGGATCAAATGAAATGACATGAATCACAAAATTACAAACTTTGATATTAATCAAAACATGAACAGGAAAAGGCAAAAGAAACTGTAATTAGTGTGCATGACATAAATGAATAATAATAAAAGTAATCATTGACTTTGAGCGTAAAATGTATATACTAAAACATTAATTTTAAATACCTTCATTTTAAGTAGCTATTTTTTTTTTTTTTTTTAACAAGATGTAATATTGGTCTTCGTTGTCCCCAGAATGTGTCTGTGAAGTTTCAGCTCAGAATACCAAACAGATCATTTATTATAACATCAGGAAAATGTCATTTTAGGGCGTGTCTAAAAGAGAGCTGTTTTGGTGTGTTTCACTTTAAATGCAAATAAGTTGCATATTCCTGGCCTATCTTCAGAAGAGGGCACAGCCTATATATCTCTGCTTTGCATAGCTACAGCAATAAACAGTCAGTAGAAGCAGCATGACTAAGACAGAGAGAACCGTTGTTCAGCCGTACATATGTCAAACCAAACGCACCAAAAGTGGAACAAAACAGCATGATGTTACACTCTTAAAAATAAAGGTTCTTTATTGGCATTGATGATTCCATGAAGAACCTTGAATGTCCACTGAACCTTTCAAATGCAAAAAAAAGGTTATTTTTAGTGGAAAAAGGAAGAAATGTTCACTGAAAGGTTCTTTGGGGAAGCAGAAATGGTTCTTCTATGGCATCGCCGCAAAAACACCCCTTTGGAGCCTTTATTTTTAAGAGAGTACAGAGCTCACAAACTAATCTTTTCAGTGTGGTTCTAAAAAACTAAGATAACATACACGCACAAATAAAACATTAGCTAAGCACTATAATGACTTGACATTCACAAAGCAGTCTGGAGTGAAATGATTTGCACAGACGTAAATGTTTTTAGGTAGATTTTGAGGCACATTAGGTTCAAAAATAAATATACTGCATCTTTAGTGGCTCAAATGTTGAGAGAAAATGAAGACTCTCAGTCTTACATCCAAACACCAGGATTGCTTACAAAACATTGTTGACGTTACAGCTGCACGAGCGTGGAGAAAACGGAGGACGGCGTACAACCAAAGATAACTTGCGGGGGCCGGAAACTATGACAATGCAGAACTGTCAGTCAGGACCGTGGGCGGGGCCTAAACAATGTGATGTCACATTGCTTATAGAATCAAAACAACATGCCTAGTGAGACATGCCTAGGTTTCGTATAAAAATTTTATCATTGTAGGGTAGTTGTGTTCACACTGCCAACACACATTTATGTCTAAACATAATGTAAAAGTGGATTTTGCATAAAAGGTGCACTTTAATTCTGACAAACCAAAATAGCAGCCGAACTTCAGTGAATGTATATCAAGAGAAAACACATTTGTTTGCATTATGTACATATTTTTAGCCTTAGACACTCATAAAGAGAGTGTGAGCCACCGTAAATTATGTTTGTGGTCTTTAGACAGCAGCACAGGTCAGAAAGTCGTAGCCTCAGCACGTCTCAGTGGCGGCCGGCAAAAAGGCCAGCGGAAAAAATCACGTCCGCAGAGCCACTTACTGTACATTAGAGAAGGCATTAGCACATGGCAGATGCTCACAGGCTCCCTGATGCATTGCAAACATGACGTTTTGCTGAAGTGGTTACACGAGTTCGTGAAACGTTATCATTATCTCCTCTTGCCAGATCTCCTCAATTCAATATGACCGCAAACCATCCGTTCAAGAGGCACCAGCTCGGTACACCGAGCGAAAGAACACAGACGCCCAGAACACTGCGTCCATTAGAGGCCCTTGGGGGACAGGAAAGAAAAGAGACGCAGAACACAGACAGTGAAAGTCTAGAAAATGCAGAATGAATCAGAAGAATTTACAATGAAATCTCAGCCAACTCAGACTTTATACATGGCAGGTGGCAGTGTTTGTATTTTGACGGTCCCTTTTGAACATTCTGTTGACAATAAGTAACACTGCACCCACATGTCAACTAACTATCGTTAGACTGTCTGCTTTATATCTGCTAACTTTTTATTGTGATGGTCTCTCAACAGACATTCTACTGACTATAAGTAACTTTGCAAGTACATGTCAACTTTATTCTAACACTAACCCTACCAGTCTACTAATATTCCACTCTAGTGAGAGTTAGTAGATACATAGGCACAATGTTACTTATAGTCAACAGAATGTGTTCAAGGGACCATCAAAATAAAGTGAAACCCAACACCCACTTCTGACCACAAACCTTGCATGTTTATCACTGCAGGAAGTTCATGCAGGAAATGATTTGTGATCATTTATGCTGACTGAGGTTTTACTAGAAGGTAAACCTGCATGTTATCAATCAACATTTAAAAAGGATGTTACACAATAAAAACATACTATATAGCTTTCAAAAACGCACTGTATTATCCATTTGGTTTGGTGAGGTGGTATTATTTCAGCTGTGTGTTACTGTATAGTTTCGGATATAATATGTGGGATTGTTTTGTGAATTGTTCAAAGGCAAGCATATATCCTGTGAGATATAGTTTCAGAGGGCTTACTGATCATTAAATCATGTGTGCACCTAAATAAAGCTCTCAAAAAGACTAAAAAGAAAAGAAAGAAAGAAAGAAAAAGAACAAAAAATGTTCTAAGAAATATTTTCACATTTTTTGCGTAACATTATTAGTAACAGTAAAGTCATCAGAGTTATACAATAACACAAAAAAGGAGTTATGGGAATGATATGATGACCTGTGCAAAAAGCACATCATAATGTTTTTTTAATATGCACTTCAAATCTTTCATTGATTATCATTAATAAACATTCATTTGACTTTATGAGATATATATGGGGTTTATTTCAAAGTTTTATCTACAAAACTGAACTGACGTCTAAAGGTCTAAAGGTCTTAAAGATCATGAGAAACAGATCCATTCTGGTGAAAAAAACAGCATATGCTGGTAGGTATGTTTTGATGCTGGTTTAAGATGGTCCTTTGCTGGTTTATGCTGG
Organism: Labeo catla; assembly: GCA_012976165.1. NCBI lineage: Eukaryota > Metazoa > Chordata > Actinopteri > Cypriniformes > Cyprinidae > Labeo > Labeo catla. The sequence continues at coordinate 320,352 of VONZ01000741.1, forward strand.
TCATGTTGCTGGTCAAGGACCAGCATAAACCAGCAAAGGACCAGCTTAAACCAGCAAAGGACTAGCTTAAACCAGCACCAAAACATACCTAACCAGCATCCCAGCATCAAAACATACCTACCAGCATATGCTGGTTTTTTCACCAGGGCAGGTGTGTTTAAAGCTGTGAAACTTGTCTACGGATGTCATTCACATGGCCAACTGTTTATCTCTTCACCAGACCACATCAGACATTTCCATCAATTACTTTATCAGTACCCACTTCAAACGTAAAAGTAGAGCACAAGCGTATGGGCTGATGGCCTGTTTTTCCAAAGTTTTTTTTGTTTTGTTTTGTTTTTTTTAAGAAATAATGCTTGTATAAGCAGACTTTATTTCCTCCTGATCTTTACCCGAGTAGTTTGTCCCAAGGCTGTTTGCATTTAATCATCATTCAGTGATGAGCTGTCTAGTCTAGCCATTATTGTTGCAATTGTTTTCGTGGTCAGACACGACAATAAGAGGTGAGGGAGGATCATCGAGGATAAGAGTATAAAGAGTTCAATCATCAAAGTGACACGTCACCCAAAAATGAAAGGTCATCAGTTACTCACTCTTATGTTGCTCCAAACCTGCTACATGCTACACAAAAGGGGATTTGTTAAAAGATATTCATCTACAGAAGTTTATCCGCTGTGGCCTTCAAATCTCATGGTTTTGCTTATTCAAACTTGACATATGCAGGATCCAATAATACAGTACCTTGAGTTTCAATAGTTTTAATCTCGAAAATAATATGTTACCCTGGACCACAAAACCAGTCTTAAGTAGCATGTGTATGTTTGTAGCAATAGACAAAAATACACTGAATGGGTCAAAAGTATTGTTTTTTTTTTTTAATGACAAAAATCATTAGGATAGTAAGTAAAGATCATGTTCCATGAAGATATTTTATACATTTCTTACCATAAATATATCAAAACTTAATTGTTGATTAGTAATATCCATTTCTAAGAACTTCATCTGGACAACTTTAATTTTTTTTTGCACCCTCAGATTCCAGATTTTTTAAATAGTTGTATCTCTGCCAAATATTGTTCTATCCTGACAAACCATACAACAATGGAAATCTTTTTTTTATTTTGTATGTAGCTTTTGGTGGTCCAGAGTCACATATATGACTTATGATGCAAGACTCAGAATATAGTGCACAACTCATATGTACTACTGTTTTTGCACTTTTATGATGGTTTATGGTAGTGGGTTTTAATTCTGAGGATCTTATGTTGGTCTTCATTATTTGAAACAGCTGATTCAGATTCAGCTAATTAGCCAAGAGCTCCATTACCTGAACTACGCCTGTCTGACCAGGATTGAAAACCACTTCTTTATGGTAGTTTTTTTGACTTTGCTGGAGCTTGAAAGCTGCTTTTGTTGTGTGGGAACCAGCAGTTTGGATCAAGATACTGGATTTCTATTGTGATCCACATGAAGTCATGTGGATTACGGGTTTGGAACAACATGAGGGTGAATGAGATGTTTTTTAACTTTTGAACGCACTGTTGCTTAAACGTTAGGTAGGCCTGTTGTCTCAATTCAGGAAATCAGAATGCTGTCAGTTTAACAAATCAGAAATGAGCTACTGGAATGAATCATTATCATACGAGATATAACAGAATAAGCTGTACGTTTTATATCTATATAGTGTCATTTTTAACTGTGCTATTTTTGTACTATTTGTGTTAAACTACATTTATTTCTACATTTATTTATGTATGTATGGAGCTAATATTATGACAAAACTATTTGAATGTGAATTGTGTAAATTTGAATTATTTACAAGTGTCATTTAACAAAACTGAATATTATATGGCATTTAACATAGTTCTGAATTCGATTTTTTTAAACTTGAATATTGAACATTTGAAATTGAACAACTGAATTTTCAAATCGCACATTTTCAAATAGACATGTATTTTCAAACAGCAAATTTTTTGTTCTGATTTCTAAGACTTCAGATATTCAGTTTTTAAAAATACAACTTCAAGTTTTCAAGATGAAGAAAAATTCGGAACATCAAATTCAGTGTTCAAAATTCAAAGCGCAGAAATTCAGATCATACAGAAAGTAGGTCAGAGGTTATGCACAGGGAAGAGTAGATGATCCACGAAAAGTCGAACGAAGCATTTACTGTGACCGAGAGGGGACATGTTTGGTTCACTTAGGCTAGTTTGTCATGGCCACAACATATTAACTCGTGGGTACGTGATAATACGCCGTGGCCACAAGTTATTATTTCGTGGGAACGTCATATTAACTCGTGGGAGCATGATAATATGTCGTGGCCACAAGATGGCAGTGTATACATAGTTATACGGCATATATCCACTTCATCACTCTGCTTTGCGTAAAACGAAACTGAAAGCAAAACGCGCACGCGCATTCAAAGGCAATTTTAATACCAGAAGTTTAGAGAGCGACTCACCAACGCGCGAAAATTGGACTACATAACATATCTAGACTGTTATTAGTATGTGGGCTATGATAGGTTGTGTTAGTTGTCTATAGCTTTGTATCATACTTGAGATCTCTTGACTTCAGGTTCTGAATAGTTTTGCCGACGAGGAATTTTTACTGGAAGTGCAGATTAAAGGGTGAATATAACATATTTCATTTCGGCTTATTGATAAACTATTACACTTTATTTTATTTATTATAGTTAAGGAATAAATCATTCACGCAGTTTCATTTGAAACACAATGAACACAACATGCTCATTTATCATCACCAACTGGGGTAAATACATTAATAAAGTAAAAACTTCACTGGCATAATTGTCAGGCGTTTACAGTATTTGCAAAATATTTTAGCATATTAATAATATTAGAATAATTATACAGAAAGTTAATTAAAGCACTACACGAACTGAAAGGGAAATAAGCATATAAAACAATAAATATAGCCCCAAAATATAGCCCTAACCAGTTAATATAATTATTATAAAATTAGACCTATTGTATTAGCCTACTGTTTAATAATAATAATATACAAATATGAAATATAAGGAAGCGATCCGTTAACAGGCAAGCGGTGCTCCTGCAGCCAAAATACTGCCACTTACGTCTCTTTGCGTCAGGCGCCGCCAGAGATACAAATATGTTATGTCCTTTAACCAGATTTTTAACAACAAATAGAACATTTGTCGGTAGGGTTGAAAACGACGATCATGTAATGGAATTCCCCTATGATCAATCAAAAAAACTTTACAGAGATGTGCCTGACATGAAGTCATAATCCCATGAATAGGGACTATGAATTATAAATAGAAAAACACATATAATACATTGCTGTTATGTTTTGTTTATTTTTAATGAAATCAAATGTGACCTTGTTGTTTGCAACTATGTTTGCAACTTTGTCTTTCCCAAAACAGCACAAATCACTTCAGGCTTTTTCACACGGGACGCGGCAGTCGCGAGTGTCCAGTTCATTTTCAATGGGAGCGGCGCGGAGGCGAAGCGCAAGTGGTGCTCCTGCACCCAAAATCCTGCCGCTTCCACGAACATGGCGCTTCGCAGCAGGCGCAGCCAAAGATAATTTTTTTAAAATCTCTTTGTGAGCGGCAGCGTCCGCACCGAGACCGCGTCGCGAACACCACCTCAACTGCACAAAACGCTTCCACTACGAGAGAAGGCAGCAGCCGCGCGGCGATTCCTGCATGTCATTATCTCCACAAAATGATCTTGTGGCCACGACATATCATACTGCCACGAGTTAATATGACGTTCCCACGAGATAATAGGCTCGTTTGAGATGCGCCTAGCCTCGCCTGAACTGTAGGCGAGAGTAGGCGCCTGCAGTGAAGGGAGGAGTGAAAAAAGCGCAGTCAAGACGGACAGTTCTGAACAGAAACCTACGAGATCAAAGGCTGATATCGCGTTTTTTACACTCACGTGCTGTGTTGCTGATAAACATGGTATAATTTCAGTTTCGTTGCTTCTATATGAAAATAAATACGATGCACAAGACACTCAAAGTGCTTGCTATTTAATTCCATACTAAAGACGTATTTATCATCCATTTTTTACTTTAATATAAGCATGTATTTTAGATTTTTATAGGAATATTACAACAATCACATATCACACACAGAGATCGCACTGTCATAGTGTGAATATTCATGCAGAATTTAAACACATAACCACATGATATTAGATTAAAAAATAAAACATTTTAGAAGAGAACGCGACATCACAGTTGCTTGAACCAATGAGCATTAAGTTGTGTCGTCAGCCAGTCGTTTCCCATTGTGCTTTTGGTCAGTGCAGTCGTTGGAGAGCTACTGCACCCGACTGCTCAATCCGACAAGGCCGCCTCGCTGTCGCGAGAGTTTTTTGGCACACGTCAGCATCATGTCACTTTTCTAACCGGCATGAATCTTGCGTTGATCACCGGTGATCGATTGTGCGCAGATTTTGCTCATCTCAAACGAGCCTAATATCTTGTGACCACGGCGTATTTTCACGTACCCACGAGTTAATGTGACCACGGCAAAACTAGTCTAAGTGAACCAAATCCCTCTTGGTCGCAGTAAATGCTTCGTTCGACTTTTCGTGGATCATCTACTCTTCCCTGTGCATAACCTCTGACCTACTTTCTGTATGATCTGAATTTCTGCGCTTTGAATTTTGAACACTGAATTTGATGTTCCGAATTTTTCTTCATCTTGAAAACTTGAAGTTGTATTTTTAAAAACTGAATATTTGAAGTCTTAGAAATCAGAACAAAAATCTGCTGTTTGAAAATACATGTCTATTTGAAAATGTGCGATTTGAAAATTCAGTTGTTCAATTTCAAATGTTCAATATTCAAGTTTAAAAAAATCGAATTCAGAACTATGTTAAATGCCATATAATATTCAGTTTTGTTAAATGACACTTGTAAATAATTCAAATTTACACAATTCACATTCAAATAGTTTTGTCATAATATTATCTCCATATGTATGTCTACATTTATTTGTTTTTACATTTATTTATGCATTTCTACATTTATTTATTTCTGTGTTCATTTATTTATTTATATTTAAGTCATTTAATGTCCTCTATAATTTTTTGATTAGTAATATGCATTGCTAAGATCTTTATTTGAACAACTTTAAAGGTGATTTTCTCAATATTTAGATTTATTTTTGCACCCTCAGATTCCAGATTGTCAAAGAATTGTATTTCAGACAAATATTTTCCTGTCCTAACAAACCCCACATTAGTGCTTATTGAAAGTTTATTTATTAAGCTATCGGCTGACTGACCCTCAAAAAAATTGACCCTTATAACCGTTTTTGTGGTCCAGGGTCACAAATGGGAAAAGACAGTTGTGACACACTATATTTGTCTAAATTTGAATGGAAATGTAGAAAGCAAATGTGACTAACAAATACATTAATATACAAAATGTAAACTATTTTTTTTATTATTAGTGTAAGTGTATATACGATTTTTATTTTTTTTACAGATAAATTGTAACACTGTTTGTTATAACACTCTTCAGAGAAAACATCAATATTGCAAAACCATATTTACATTTATTTACATTCAGTTTTGTGAGAAAATGGGACAAAAGTCGAGATTTCTCGAACAAGTTTTTCCACATAAAACCTGCTTCCTGATAGCGAGACCAGACATGAACGCTGCTGGCATAAATACGCTCCAGAAATCTTTCACAATTCTTTCCTTATTCCACCAAAACCCAATTCGTACAAAACCGGGATCATACGAAAGAAAGGTGGGCTGATAACGAGATTTGCTAAAGTAAAGTTCAGCATGCTTGGATTGAATTTACGACATTCCCATTTGAATGTGGCCAGTCTTTGGACTGTATGCAGTGTTTGTCTAGTGTACGTCTAGGAGATTCGACACAGTCTGAGACGAATCCATTCACACCCACTAACAAAGACAAACACACCTTCTGTGAGAACACAATAGCGTAATGAGCACTCGACTACACCTGCATACAGCTGCACACACCTGATTATGAATCAGTTCCCAGCAGATTATACACAAACAAACATATGCTTTTGTGGCTTTGTGTAAAATCGTGTTCAATTACGGCTTTTACAAGAATAAATCCAGTGTATTCCTTGTTTCCTTCTGACCACATCTAATCTCCCCACAGTTCATTTAGCAGATGTTGTATCATACAGCACTGGCCTGAAACTGAGGCAGCAAGTCTTAACACGCTTGACACAGATGACAATATTGTAACGACGTGCACAGAAAAAAAAAGGAAAATATATGTGAGGTGATGTGCACTGACATGAGTGGATGCCCAGACACACTTTTCCTGGATTGCTGATAGTGATCTTACTAAATAAACAGCAATGACAACTACAGCCCAAATATAGCATGGGTTGCATAATGTGGCATAGTGGTAAACAAATATAACTAACATGCTGCAGTGATAGTCATATCATGATTACCATATTCATGCACTATGGTATTTGTAGGTTATGTCACATGTCCAAAACAGTACCTTTTTTTTTTGGTAATATTATGCATACATGCATATTTTATCATAAAATTCACATTAGACTGCATATCTGGATTGCAAGTATTAAGGTGTCCTTGTTACAGTGTAATTATACATCTAAGTACTGAAGAATACTAATTAGCTATCTAATTAATATATGGTTAGGGTTTGGTTTAGGGTTACTTGCATGCAGTTATGCATAATTAATTGTTATTGGGGCGGTTTCCCGGACAGGGTTTAAATTAAGCCAAGAGTAGGCTAGAATAGTTAATCATGGTTTTAAAAATGGCTTTCTGAAACACAGATTAAGTACAGATTACTAACTCCTGGACTGGATGGCATCGTGAAGCACCTTTAGTTTTCAGAGTGTGTGCTTTTCCTAAACTGGTCCTAAGCAGGAGCTAGTTGACTAGAGCCAGCACATGACCGGCTAAGGAAGAAGAGAAGAAGCACCAACGTGGAGCTCTGAAGGGTCTGGACTGAATCTGTATGAAGGAATGAACTCTGATCTCCTGTCAGGTGTTCTTCAAAGTTATCAGGCATTATAGAAGAGACTCAGAGCTGTTAAACTGGCAAATGGACGTCGCAAAAAGTATTGAATAAAAGGGTGCCATTAATTGCGCCAATGTCTATTTGTCACACCCCTGGACTATTTCTATTGGTTTTTCCCTCATGTGGCCATATATGGTGTTCCTGTTCCTGTCCGTGTTATTGTCATCATGAGTTAATCACCTGCACCTGTCTGTCTATCATTAGTTCACCCTTATAAGTTGTATTCAGTTTGATGTTTGGTGTCCGGTCTCGTCAATGAATAGGAGTGTTCCTGCCTTCCTTTTGTGGATTTACCTGTGTGGATTATATTAAAGACTTCTCATTGCATTTCATCTCCGTGTTGTGACAGAATTAGAGAAAAACATTTCTTTTAAAATGGGATTTCCCGTCTCATGTAGCGCCATGAGATCCCGAGTTCAATTCCTGGCTCGTGGACCTTTCCCGATCCCACCTCCCTCTCTTTCTCCCACTTCGCTTCCTGTCAGTGCTATACTGTCCTATCAGAATAAAAGGCAAAAATGCCAAAAATAAATCTTAAAAAAAGAGATTTCCCTTCCCTTCCATTTTACTTTTATGAAAAGTTAGTTTTTCTTCTTTTTTTTTTTTTTAGATGAATAAAAATATCACAATGTTTAACAGTGCAGATTTATTTTCACAGGCTTCTTTGTTCATATTTACCAGGGTGCCAATAATTTTGATATATAAAGACAGGAAACACAAAGTTAATCTGAAGTTAAACCTGCCTCCTTTTTACCCACTTTACTTGTATTATGCTGTTATTATTATTATTCATTATACTTAATTATTACTGTTTGTTTAAAGTGCCACATTGCTTTTTAATATTGACGTCATTGCACTTAATTATTACTGTTTGTTTAAAATGCAGCATTGCTTTTTAATGACATCATTAAACATGCTTATGGGTTTTTATTGCAGCATATAGAGAGTGTAAATGTATCTACATTGGAAACATAATCAAGCCTTAAACTGCAGTTGAGCTGCTCACTGGTTCAATAGGTCAAGGTTTCTTAACTCTGGTCCTTTGGGTTCACTATCATTCAGAGTTTAGCTCCAAACCTAAACAAGCTCACCTGCCTGTAATTTTCTAGTAATCCTGAAAATCTTAATTGGCTTGTTCATGTGGGTTTGATTAGAGTTGAAGCTAATGTATGTAGGTAGGATCCGAGTTGAGAAAACATGTACACTCTTAAAAATAAAGATTACAAAAGGGGTTTTCACAGTGGTGTCATAGAAAGAAGCATCTGTGGCTTCTTCAAAGAACCTTTCAGTCAACCTTTTCTAAAAGAACCATTATTTCTGAGTGTGAGGAAGATTTTAAAATCTGAATAACCCTTTTCACTTAAAATAAAGTTTTGTGCAACGGAGCAAAACTTCTATAGTTCTATAGGTCATAAATGGAACCATATAGATTCCAATAAAAAAAACCTTTATTTTTAAAAGATGGTCACTGGCTTGTTTTTGCTGGTCCAAGATGCACTAATAGCTTGGGAAGCTGGGAAAAATTGCACATCCTAGTTTTTTATCCCTGTGTTTGTTTCCATATGAAAGTCAACCAGCATTACCGTACTTACATTCTTCTGTAAAACATTTCTTAAACAATACCTTAGGAAGTTGTCACTTTAATAAAGTTCACTACAGCTATGAGTCATCTGCTACTATGAATCATTTCTATGGGTCATATGGTAGATGGTGCAACATCATGCTCATAGCTTCAATTCCCAGAGAGCACAAACTTGTAAACTGTATACATTCAGTGATTTTGATAAATCATCTGTTAAATGCGTAAATGTAAACTTTGTATTGTATACATAAACAACACAGATATGGTAGCTTATTCATGTTACAAGCATGTCTTCATTTCCCTTTCACAGTAATCACACAGTGATAATAATTAACTGTGATCTACTGACTGAAGACTCAGTTCAGATCAGAAAGTAAGAAATGATTCTTACCTTACCCTACAAGTGAAAGCAAAGTTTAAACGTTTCCTTCTCTTTCTTTCTTTCTTAGATCCTTCACGGGTAATTCAGTTCCCTGGTGCTCACTGCTGTCGTCTTTCGTTCCTCTCTATGGTCCACATATTTCTGTGGCTCTTTCTACATTCTGTGCAGCCTCATGTCTCGGCGTGTTGTCAGTCTTGCTCTCTCTCTCTTCCTCTCTCTCTCAGACTCCTTTAGAGGTGGAGTTTCCCTTTTCTGTCTTTAACTTCGTCGTATCTTATCATTTGATCATCTGTCCTAATGGATTTCGAAATATACAGCTATCAGTGACACACCTCCCTTAAAGACACGGTACGCGCACACACCTCTGAGCAGTTTGGTCAAGCCACTGCTCCTGGTAGTAATTTCTGAATCAGCATCCTGCTTTCATACAGATGCTTGTACAAACGTGTGTTAGCACACACAAATTCACACATGTACTTAAGTACACAATGTCATGCCACTGAATTCTGTTGTGTACATTTATATATTTATATCTATAAAACTACTTTCACAGGAAGTTGATTGGCTGAGAGGTGTTTCCACTGCTTGTATTGCTTTGTTTACGCATTCCAAATACCTTTTCTGCTATGTTGTTTTTGTTCACACTTGACAACTGGCCACAAGAATTTTGAAGGAAGTGAATCATTCACTCAACCGAACCAATTCCTTCAAACACTAGGGACTGGACAGTCAGTGAGTTGATGTCAGTCATGGTTGGTTTAAGAACAGATACAATGGTTTGGGACTATTTTTATAACAGTTTCACAGAAAGTATTGCAACAGACTACTGTGTTTAAAAGATAGATTGGTACTAGAAATCTCCCTTTTTTGATACAATGAGATTTCACTAGAAAGTTGGTCTTCCTTTTCCGGCAAGTATTTTATGACATTTTTAATTACTTCCAGTCAGCTGTAACATCATGACCAGGTTACTGTCTGTCAGGTTTTGTTTACATCGGTGCACTTCTGCTTTATGAGGGTCTTGGCAGGGTTATGTTGTGAGTTGTGGTGGAATATGAGTTAGTCTGAGTGCAGTTTTAATGGATCCGGTATTTAAAAAAATCTTTTACATTAAACAGGATCAATGTGAAACGTTTCTGACTCAGTGTGGGTTGCGTGTAGCTGCTTAGGGAAATGGTATTTCATTATTCACTTTCCAAGGAAATTTATCCAGTGTATCCTTGTACTTACTGGAATTCTGCCATTCTGTCATTTGGAAAAGTGTTGTTGAAAATTACTTACAGATTACTGAAAAAAACTAATAATACGTACAAGTACTTAATGCATTATGATAACTCCATCCTGCAATTAAATAAAGGATGATTCCTAAAGCAATTTAACGTAAGATTCTCATAATTTTGATAAATCTCCTGCACTCTATGTATTTCCTCAGTGTGCAAGTAAGCCTATGGGTGAGACTTCCAATTTATTATCTGCTATAGGGAAATAACAAGAATAAATATAGTTGCAAGCAGCAATTAAGGGGCCAAGCACTATTCAAGCAAGGCAGAAAGCTTCAGAGCAACTGCAGCAATGAGTAATTAACGCCATTTTAAGATGGTTTTAGTCAAAAATGGGTGAAAAAACATAAATATAACCACTAGTAATATGATTTAATGTCTTATCGTTTTGACCAACAGGTTAAATCAAATCAATGTGGTGTGTTCTGTCTGAGGTGACAATGACACACACAAAGTTTGGTGTCAATATGTCAAAGCCTCAGACGTAGTCTGCATCATGTCTCAAACTTGTTGCAGTGCTATTCAAAAATGGTTTTGTGTAACACGAAATCCATAATTATTTGTCAGCACAGTCTGAAGATGATCTGACAAAATTTTGATAAAAATCAGACCACAGGTCAAGGAGGTGTTCAAAAAAGTAGGTTTTCAACATAAATCAAAATATTGGATAGGAAGTGCAGCCGACTATGGCATAATTTGTATCTATGTTGTCTGCATGACCCAAGGAATATTTTCATTACAAAAAGCTAATGCAATCAAAAGTTATTTGCATTATTGGTCAATGGATGGTTTATTGCTTTTAACCAATAGGTGGCACCATCACCAAATTGATGTGGCGTGGTTAGTGTGAGGTGACAATAGCACATACAAAGGTTGGTGTAAATATGTCAAAGCTTTGCAGAGATATGGCCTCAGATGCAGTTTGCCATCTTTCCAGTAAATCTGTTGATTTAACAACAACCATGTTGTATATCGACACAAAATCCATAACTTTTTGCTAGCATGGTCTAAAGATGAGTCAAATTTGGTGAAAATTAGGCCAACGGTCTAGGAGGAGTTCAAAAAAGTATGTTTTCAACATTAATCAAAATGAAGGACAGGAAGTTTGGCCAATTTTGGTCCTGAACACACACACCAAGTTTTGTAATGATATGCCAATGTGTTCATATAATATAGCATTTTATGATAAAATTCGAAAGGTCGACACACAAAATGGCTGACATGGGAAAAAATGTCTAATGAGTATGGTTCAACTCGGCATGCTCCTCCAAATCTAAAGAGACCAGTTTTGTGTTTTGTTTTTTTTTGTTTGTTTGTTTGTTTGTTTGTTTGTTTTTTTTTCAAATAGAAGCTAGAAGCAAAAATAGCCATTTTCAAATGCTCTGAAACTGCGCAGGTAGCCTCACCAAAACGTTGCAGAGATGTAGCCTCACATCCATTTTTGTGCGATCTTCATTTGAGAACGGTTTCACAAATCAACTTGAATTCCATAACTTTTTGCCAGCATGGTCTGAAGATGATCTGAGCTAATTTTGGTGAAAATCAAACAAACCATCTAGAACAAGTTTGAAAAAGTAGGTATTACAAACACAAAATAGCAAAAAAAAAAAAAAAAAAGATTTGGTGTTCATTTGACTCGACATGAGATTCAGAGGGGAAAAAACCCATCTAGACCTTACTGTTCAAAAGTTATTGGCATTAAAAAGTTGGACAAGTTTGAGTTAGAGACTCCAAACTTGCTGTGGTTAATGTTGAGACTGTCCTCTATCTGTGTGCCAAATTTCATAACTTTCCAGCAAGTGGTTCTATGGGTTGCCATAGACTCATTAGTGGAAGAAATGGAAGAGGAAGAAGAAAATAAATATTTCTGTTAGAAATCTAACAGATACAAGCAGTGCCTTCACACTTTCGGTGATTGGCCCCTAATTACAACATGCGGTAAATGGTAAAACTGTTTGCACTTCAAACCATTGTGCTCATAATTAAGATAATACATTAATATGCTGCTTTTAATAATAAAAATTAATAATACATTAATATGCTGCTTTTTTGGATAGAGAAAGTTTAATGGTACTTGCTACAGGTTTAGTTCAGTGCCATTTTGATTATGCATGTTGTTCGTGGATGATTTATCCAGTACATGGATTACAAAAATCCATGTTTTTCCAATTAGTTTTAGGTTTACATTGTTTTAGTCATGTAGATAGTACACACTTTCGGCAGCTTGTTTGGTTACCTATTGAAAGAAGACTAGTATTTCGGAAACTGAGAATGGTACATAAAATTATTTATGATAGGGCTCCGGTATATTTTAAATCTTATTTTTCTCAGGTTAATGAAAGGCATGGTCATTTTACCAGACAGAGTATTAAAGATATTAATTTATGTAAATTTAGGACACTATATGGGCAAAGGTCATTTAAATATTCAGGCGTAAAAGAATGGAATATGCTGCCTCTGGACATTAAGGTATTAAAAGATTGTGAGGGTTTCAGATTAAGGGTTAAGAGACTGTTTTTGGATAAGATGTCTTAAATTGTAGAATTGTATAAAATGTATGGTTTGTAATTTTATGGGTGTGTATGGATTATTGATTAGGATTTTTTTTTTTAAATCAAGGACCACAATGGAAATAAGTTAATTAAACTTTTTTTGTGTTATCCTTGACAAGAAAGATGGAACAGTTTATTGTTACTTTTTTTTTATGTGTCAAATAAACTCAAACTCAAACTCAATATAAGATGGTAAGACACACCAATTTGCAGTATCAAACAGCTGGACATGTATGAGACTGGAAGCAACACCCATAAAATGTACAAATGCCCGTTATTACGGGAAGAAAAAGCTGCATATAACACACACACACACACACACACACACACACACTATTTATATTGTACTTTTTTTTTTTAAGGAAATCCTATTTACTATGGCTTGATTTCTACTTTTGTTCACTTACTCAGTGACTGACTAATAACTTCTCATAAATTATCAGTGACAGAATGACTAATAACTATACCAGTAATAAAGTGTAGTAAACTGTCACACACGTTAAGACGCATCAAACGTCTGAAAAAACAACCAAAGAAAACTTTCACCTTCATTAGCCTCATCCATCAACATATATTTTCTCAAGGTATTACACACAGTTTTGCAAAAGTGCCATCTGCTGGACAGACGTCATTCAGCATGTCAGAACAGGGAACCAACACCTTAAAGGTTCATGAAACCCCAGACTACTTTTTCTGAGATTTTAGCAGAGGTGTTTGTGTTGCACATCATAGATGACAATGTTTGCATCCGTCGATTTTAATTGTCTTTTTTGCGCTATTTTCATCTTCCGGGTTTAAAATCTACATTGTGTTGTCTCATAATCATTCATGAGGCTGCGTGTTCTTATCCTATGAGAAGATGCTTCGCCTAATTATTCACGACAGCGTGTGTTGATTTGCTATGACAGATGTTTCAGACTGTGAGATTGCGTATATTAACTGAGAGAAACGTTCATGGATCTAAGGAGAGTGTTTGTTTTCGTCTTCTTTGTAAGAGTTCAGCACAAACGCGATTCATTCATAAAGTGAGTGTAACAGCGGTTTTAACAACTCCATGACGCAACCCATCAAAAGGATTATAAAGGCAGCAAAATAAGCCTTAAAAAGTTAACAGAGGTGCAACAGCGCGTTCATATGTTTTCGATACAGAGTGCAAATGGAACTGCCTGAACCCGAAGTTGACTCTCTCCCCTCTTCCCCTTCCGCACCGCAGCGCACCACGCCCACTTTTGAAGCATTTTTTTAAAACTGTGGTGAAACACGGGGGTTTCATGACCTTTTAATAAACTCAGAGGGACTGTAATATTCCAAGAGCTTCAGAAGCCATGATCTGACATGCTGAATGATGTCTGTCGTGAAGGGTTTTTGGATGATCAATCTAGTACACCAATCATGTTAACTTATGGTGATTCCAGATACATTTAGACACTTTTTCCATTAAGATGACTGGGAAAAAAACATATCCATCTGTCTAAATGCCTAACATTTTAATTTCATGAAACCTGCATAATAGAGTAAACATAATGTTTTGCTTCCGTGTACTAGTTCACATTGTATTGGTGCCATCTGCTGGACAGAGAGTTCACAAAACACGACCGATCATCTCCCTACTAAATACACAATGGCTACAACTCAACTTTGTCATGCCAAACAGTCTACAGTCAGATTATACCAAGATGTTATAAAAAGCATTAAACCAGACCTACACAAAATTACAGAAGAAAAATATTTTATTAAAGTCCTGTCTTAAATGATTAGAGAAATTACTCTGTTTGATATTATATTTCATATATTTGATAAAAGATATATAGGAGAAATGGCTTTAAAGTTAAAAGCTCAGAAGATTTTATATAAATATGTATATTATTTTGTCTTGCAAACATATAATGAACTTAAATTGGGTCTCTGACAACAAACCCTGGATTATTTGGATTGTTTGGAACACAGAAGTTGAAAACATGAGTAGATTTTAATTTCATTGTCACCAGCGTCAGTATGAACAAACTTTCACTAACATGAATTGATTTGTTTTGTTTTGCTTCCAGTTTACAACACACAAAAAAAGTATTTAACCTTTACCAACTATTCATTCCATGATTCCAGATATACAGGTTTCTCATAATTCAATTCACATACCTTAAGTCTTTGCATGTATGAAACAGGTCCTGTGTAAATAACAAGTAAATATAAAGTTAATGTAGTTTTGCTCATTTACTGTGAATCTCACATCTAGTACCTTTCAATGACTAAAAAATAAACTTACATGAGTGGTAACAACTATGTTTTGTCTGTTTTAATACAGTGTGTTTGTTGCAGAATACTGTACAAACAGCATGATCAGGAATAGTTTGTTTCTGTGTTATAAAGCAATTGTTTTTCAGAAAATAGTACAGTAATTTCGTTTGGCTTTGTTATATACTATGGCATAGTTTAAATGATATATAAAAATTTAATTGGGACAACTTTATTGACATGAGAACTGGCATATAGTATTGCCAGAAACTGTATGTCTACCAATCTGCGTGAAAAGTAAATTACCTGTGGTGATGTACCAGTTCTGTTGGCTGTTGATTATTTTCAGATAAAAAAAAAAAAAAATGTCAGTTGTGAGAAGGATATCATAAAAAATAAATTAGCCTACATAGTATAAATATGAAGAAGAATTATGACCAAATATAAACGTTTAGTGATAGATGAAAGAACATTGACACACTACTCACATTAACTTGTGGATGACTTTTGGCTTAGTTGAAGTAAAGCAAGAGACAGAATTAAGAATGTGACAATAGCAGGGTGAGTTTTTCCATATATCAGCAACAGGAGCCTGTACTGTATATGCAGAGCTCTTAAACACTTTCAATTTCATGGGTTCTATGTTGTCAAACCTGCATTACTGGCCCCAATCACATCAGACAAAAACCCAAACCATAAATCATTCACAAACATACTTCATCATAATTACCAAATATACATTGTGATCTTCTTTTCAATGAAAGAAAAGTCATCTTCACTTAAGTTTCTTGTGGCAAACCCCAAATCATAGCTGTTGTATGGCTATTGCACATTCTGTAGTGCTGTTAATCTCCAGTCCTAATCACAAACACCTGAACAAGATAAAGTGTTCTAGATGACCTGAAAATTACAATTTAGTTTGTATCACCAGTTATGAGGATCACAAAGAAGGACAAATTTGAAGCTGCCATAAGTAGAGGAGAACTATGAGAAAGATTTAGCACATTCCAGCAATCAAAGTACCTTGCTTATTAAAGTGCAGAGGTCATTGATGGGCAGCCACACTAACTTTCACTTTCTTTTTATACACATGGGCCTACTGGGACAAAACTTTTACAATCATTCTTCAGGGAGGAGTTCGGAATTTTCTAACAAATAAGCACAATAATGCAAGTTGTAAAACAATAAAAGCAATTGGTTCAAGGGTGGAATAAGTTGTCAGCTTTCATCTGATCTGCTGAAAACATCACAACTTTCAACCTCTTCCACAAGTGTTACCCTTTCGCTCAAGCTCTTGTACATTTCTAAAAAAAAAAATAACTGTAGACTCTAGCTACGTGAAAAGTGCAAAATGATGCTGTTTCTTGTGATTGAACAAGCCTGTGTACTTTTTCTCTCTCTCTCTCTCTCTCTCAGTTTATTTGCAATAGAATCAGTTTCTATTTCATAACTGTGGACTTGTTTTTTTGTTTGGTGAAGGGCAAACAAACCATTCATTTTGATACGAATCCGTGTGATTAGGAGTTGCGTAGGGAAGGCAAAATTATGCAAAATATTTATCATTCATCATCAGTAGGTCAAAACTATTACTTGGCAAGTTGGCATAAATGTGGGCTATTTGGTGATTGCTTTTAAAACATGATGTTCTCACATTTAATCATTTAAATTGCAGCTGTTTAAAGTTTAAAATTGTTGAAATTGGCATTCCAGGTCCTAAAAAAATAAACAAGTGTGTGAGTTTGTTTATAAAATGCTGTTGTCATTGGTGCAAACTTCCATAATATACAAATAATTGTTTTAAAGGCATTTTATTCTTATTTATCATATACATTGTTTAGAATCTGCACTACTTTATTTCTAGCTCATATCTACTTGCTAAATGTAGAAATCCTTTTCAAGAAACTGTATTCAACTGTGTATATTAACACATATTCAAGTGTGCATTACAAAAAGGTATTTAGAAATTCTTTAAACAAATGAGAATACAGCTCATATAATGTCAAGCGAAACTGTATGTAAAACTTTCTACTTGTGATTACAAAAAAATAGAAAGCTTAGAATAAAGAATCAAACTAATAGAATAAACACGTTTAAATTATTCAGAATAGTACTTTTTTTCCCAAAAAACAACTGTTAATGTGTCTAATCATTAACACAGCTGATTGTTCTAAACATGTCACTGAATATATTTACAATTACCTTTTATTTTCATCTGTTTGTGTTGTGTTATTATTCAAAACATTAGCAACAAATTGTTGTATGTTCCCAGCCACAGCTCTTACACTGATCATCGCATCACACATTTCTTCTGCAAATCCAAGAACACCTGCACCTGCTTCTCCTGCCACTGCTGCTCCTGCTGCTTTAACTGCTGCTGCTCTTGCTTTTTTTCCCGTTTCAACTGCCGCTGATTCTCCTGCCTCTGCTTCTCTTGCTCTACCTGCAACCCCTATAACATTTAGCAATGCTCTTATAGGGAAGATTGTTTGCAAGTAAGCCATAATTAAACTTACACCTGCGCCCAGAAGAGCACCAGTCAGCATTTCTGCTGTCGCTCCTGCAGCCTGCTCCAGCATTTTGTTCTGAACATTTTTTCTTAGCTTTTTCTCGTTTCTCATCTTGAGGCAAATTTTCCCCATCCATTTTTCCAATCTGCTCTTGAATTTGTTCTTCTATCTTTCGAAGCAGGTCATTGGTGAAGCAGCCATTCTTATTTCTCATCTTGTCAATGGTCTCCATCAGATTTTTCACCTGATTTTTCACTCTGTTGCTCTTGTTCCCCCATTTACGTTTTTTCCAGTATTCGTTGTCGATGACGTGACAGCGACCTCCACATTTATCAGCCAGCTCCTGTAGCTGTGAATTGACCTTAAGAAATTCTTTAATGGTCTTGCCTTTAGTTGCTTACCAAAAGTGAATAAGATCACTGTATGGTCAAACACATCCTTGTTTATTTTGTTCAGATGTCACTGTAGCACCTTCATTTCTTGGCTTGTGTACTTATCGACCTTCAGAACGATCACAAAGGCATCAACATCTGGAGCGCATTCAACCAGAGCTTTGATTATCTCCGATTTCATCTCCTTATCATCATTATCTGTGTCAAAGAATCCAGGTGTTTCAATAACTGTGATCTTGCGTCCATATCGCCTCTTCTCTCTTCTTGCACATTGAGCTTTTACTGAATTATCCGAAGCTCTAGGGGTGAATACTTTTTCTCCAAGAATTGTGTTCCCAGCGCTGCTTTTGCCATCTTCTTTCCTTCCCAAAAGTACAATTCTTCTCTTTGGCATAGATGCACAGGCTATGGGAAACAAAGACACAAACAAAATGTGGGCTGTGCAATATAAGCCTTTTTTGAATAGTTATTGAAAGAAAAAAGAAATTGTTGTCAGAAATTGTTGTGACATTAGGACAATTGTACAACCCATGATCCTTGTCTGCTGATGACGTCAGTGTCTGTAAGGTAAATATAAGGTTATTCTTAAATCTCCTCTTTATTTCTAGAAACATTCATGGATAAAATGTATGACATTTTACTAAACACCAATTTATTATAATGTCTGAGTATATTTAAATGTATGTATGCACACACATGCAGCACACAAAATAAAGCAGAGCTACATTTGGCAGCTATTCAGATGTCGTAAAATGTCATCAATCTTTTTACAGATCAACCTTGCTCTTTTCAGTAGTCTGAGAGGGTTTTCTAAATCCAATGTATAAACAAAGCTGGGTAGATTACTTACAAATAGTAAACTGTTACAGATTCCAAATTACGTGACAAAAAATTGTAGTTAGTAATGTAATCCATTAGGTAATTAATCCATTTTAGGTAATATAATCAGACTACTTTTAGATTACTTTTGACCTAACTTGTTTCTCATTGCTTTAAAAAGAATAATCTTGTCCCATAATGATGTAAAAATACAAAGAGTGAGAAAATATATTCCTTTCATTGTAATTAACAACGTAAAGTGCATTAAACATTATATTACATCAAGGTTTCACAAACTGGGGCTCGTAAAGGAACTGCAGGGGGTTTGTGAGTTAGGGCTAACAAGTAATTAAATCATAAAAATGTAAATTTAAATCATTTTAAAATAACAGTTAAAAATAAAAAAATAATACACTTTAATCAAAATAATACACTTACTAAAAAAGATTAAATACTTTGTTTACCTGCACGCCATATGACCATTAACCAATGTCAGAGAAGTGTGAACATGCAAATGTGATACTTAATTATTAAAATATTTATTTTAAAATCTCAGTGGTACTTAAAGGGGTCATTGATTATGATTTATCTTTTTTAACCTTAGTGTGTAATGTTTCTGTTTGAGCATAAACAACGTCTGCACAGTTACAACGCTCAAGGTTAAATGCAAAGGGAGATATTGTCTTTTACAGACCTGCTAATTAGCCACCCCTTTAAAGTAATAATAGTGGGTGACAGAAATTCAGATGACAAAAGTTTGAGAATGTCTGCAAATAATAAATAATGAGCATTTGTGCATATAAATGAGTTTAAAACACAAAAGCCTTTCAATAATACATAACAACACATGGTTAAATAAACTACTGAGTGGTATTTCAAATAAAAATGAATGTGTTCATCAATAGTTGATGCAATGTTTAAACACTTCTTAAACCTGAAATGATTTTTGTAAATCCATTGGTCAAAAGCCACTTGACCAATGACTAGTTTATGTATGAATGTTCACAAATCTGGACTTTCTGAGTGTATATAAGCAGTAGACTATTTTCTTCACTTCGGAAATTATGTACAGAAGATGTGTAATAGCACCCCCTACTGTATAACAATGAAAACATGAATTCTCAAAGGACAAGCATAGCTTAAATATCTTTAGACTTTTTCTAAGTATAAGTCAAGTATACTTAAATGTGATTTTAAGTATATTTTTGATAAGTACATAAAGCACATTTCTGAGAAGTACTTCAAAAGTAGACTGAAAGTATACTTTCCTGTTTTTTAGTTTAAAAGAAGTATTATAATAGCACACTTGAATAAACTTTTTTCATAAGGGTATGAGTATTTTAAAAATGTAATTTACTCTTATTACAAGTACTTGTAAAGATGATTACTAGTCTGATGGAATCTG
This sequence comes from Labeo catla, assembly GCA_012976165.1. Taxonomy (NCBI): domain Eukaryota; kingdom Metazoa; phylum Chordata; class Actinopteri; order Cypriniformes; family Cyprinidae; genus Labeo; species Labeo catla. Next base: position 340,562 of record VONZ01000741.1, read on the forward strand.
ATTATGTAATCCAGATTACATGTAATCAGTTACTAGATCTGTGTATTCATATGTAAATGTCTAAATGTCCGGACAATGTAATCTGCCCTGATAAAACTGTAAGTGCCCTAAAATCTGTAAATGCAAAGTGAAAGTTTTACCTTCTTTTCTTTATTCCACCAAAAGAATCAAAAACAGAAAGTGGAGATGCTGATGGACGGCCAAACCAAGATCTACAGTAGCTTTCATTTTCTTCTTATATAGGCCTGTTGGACAGGAATTTTTAGTATCAAGTTAATAATTTTCTAAACTGTAAACACACCCAACACACAGTCACCAACATGAACCGAAAATGTGTAAATAATTAAATAAAGTCAGTGAAGGAGATGTGTTAGTATGCATATTTTCATAATCATCATCATCATCATCATCATCATATAATAAACTGACTGCCTTTCCACTAATCTGCATGTTGGCCATTAAATACTCATTTTGTATGCTTTTCTGTTTCTGTTATCTGCAAATCTGAAAGTAATAAAGCTGTGAAAGCAGTATAGTGACATCAGGGCTCTTATATGATTGACCAATAAGTATTTAAAATTCTCATAACATGTCACATTGCAATATGTCTTGTTTGACCTCTCTCTCAGAAAATTGATTTTGACTCTTAATTCTTATGTACAAACAGCGAAAATCTAGTCAGGGCAAGAGCACGAAGCAGAAGACGAAGTGAAGTAAGCAAATATAGCAGTTTATTACAATATTCTTATTCCAGAAGAGTTATATTTAAGCAAAGATAATTGAAAATTGAAAAAAAAAAATAAAATCAGCCAAATAATATAATATATAACAAACACATTTTAAACACATTTTCATGAAAATGATGCATGGCATTGTTACAAATATGAAAAAAAAAAAAGAACATTTTAAGGCATATTATTTTACAACGTTTTTAAAATCCTCTGTTACACTGCGATAATTAAATACACTGTCACACATATATAACACATATATTAATACTTTTTTTTGTATTGTGACCGTGTGTCTCTGTTAACTTGAGGAAGAAAAGACAAAGATCCAGATAACATTTGCACTAATGGTTTTAAAAGAAACCCAGGCCGTCTATGTACTACTAGAGGAAACTGAACATTGAAATGAACCGAAATTATTAATGTGACTGCAACACAATTTAACTGTCAAGCTATATCATATGTCATATGAGTCATATGAGTCTAACTAAACTTTGAACTATTGTCAAAATGTATTTATATTTTTGTATTCAAAGCAAGTGCAACAAGTTCTTGTGTTTTCTTAACTGAAGTTTTTGCATTCTCATAGTTCGCGGTTGCTGATTTCTTCATGGCATCACTAACTGAATCAGTGTCTTCTGCTGCTTTCTATCCAGTGATTTCTCCTCCAACAGTTGCTGCAAGCGCTGCAGCTCCACAACGCCTGCAGAGATCGTTTTCAACTATTTGTTTTTATACGAGTTGGGGTTATACATATTTATTGTATGGAAAATGACTGCCACGACATGTATGTTGCATTGCGTGGAATAAAATCATTTACAGCACAGTAAAGACTTTATAGATAAATTAAATGTATATAACATATAGACCTAACACACAGATACAACGATACTTGCACGAGGTTAAAATAATAATAATAATGTGGTGGGAGGAGCAAAACGACAAACACAGTGGGCGTGACGTCAGGCCTCGGAGATGCTTTTATTAAACAAAAAACAAAAGTGTCCAAAAAGGGGGAAATAAAAGTGTCCGAAATAAATAGGGTATCTGGTACCCTCGACGTGCATGGGGTTCCGTGAAGGAGGGGCAGTTTTCGAAGGGGAAGGGCCCAGGTAAGGGGTGGAGTCCGGCGGCCGCACTCGCTCCCCGCTGAGGTCCGCGGCGCCATGGCACTTCTGGAGATTAAACAGCCCGGCATCTCGGCGGCGCTCGGTCCCTCAACGCGCCCTTCCTGAACCCACGAGGACACCAACGTGCATGCACGGGGAAGAGACCTGGGCGCGCTCGGCATTCAACCGCGGCGGTGATGAGGCTTCATTCACGTCAGGTGTGCCTCATCGCACGCTGCCAGACCTGGCTGTTTCGGCGTCCCTCCTCTCTCTCACGCCCACTCCCATCGGGAGCCTGGTGAAGCGCGGCGATTACCGGACAGGATGATGATGATGACGACGATGATAATTAGGGGGGAGGCAGCCGACTCGTCACAGCAGGCAAGAATAAAATGCTCAGTGGTTTCAGGCTCTGTCAAACAAAATCCTAAAACGGATATTTTACATAACATTTCAGCAGACAGTTGATAAAACATGCATTATTCCTCCAGACTTTATGGCTGTTATAAACTTTACCAGCCAGCAGATGTTCCCAGTAAAATTGTTACCACTAACTCCTCACTAACCAGACAGACTCCAGACAATGCCTTTGAATATGCCTTAATCACGGCTGGGAATACCTCCCACCAATCATGGAGATTCCCACTAACATAAAGAATACAGCAGTTTACATAGCAAAAGTGCATATCAAAAATAACATCATGTCACGTTTCATCATTCTCCTTTAATATGATTGGTTCATTTATATGGCAAGTTACCCCCCTCTATTACTGAATACTTCAGCTTGTTCTTCAGATCATGAGATTGTACCGTTATCATTAGTATAGTCTAGTCGTCTTGTCTTGTCCATGTTTCAGCACTACTAAAGACATTTCTGTTCCTGCAGGGAAAAAAAGTAAGTGTTAGTGATCATTTATAATCAATTGCTTTTACAATTGACTTGAAAATGATTAAATGTAAAATTTCTTTCACAAGCACTTCACAGAGACAGTAGGACATTTATTTTTAGCACAGGCAACTTTGGTTTTGCAAAATAATAACACCATGCATGCATTCTGAATCACTGATACTGACAGATTCACTAATGGACAGATTAAAAGAAACATTCACAAAAATAAATGACAAGGTTTGACCTAAACGGACAAAAGGCAGCTGTAAAATGGATAGATGATAAAAGTGAAGCTTATGAAGATGTTTGTATTCGTCTTGGATAATAATGCTTTTGTAAAATGTCCTATAGTGATAGAGTGGAATTTACTTCATAACACGCTACTTTGTGCTTCAAGAAATCCTTCCTACGGTCTGCAGATCTCACCATCTCGGGGTGGTCGTCTGTTAGTTTGTGCCTCATAGCGAATAGGCACACAGTGGTTTTCAATGACCTCACAAGCCACAATCGCATGAGAGTACTCAGTCTTAAGACGGACTCTACATTTCTCATTTCTAAACCAGCTGAGAACAGTGTACACCTTAAATCTTCTCTCGCTGATGCACTTGTTTCCTTTGTATCTGACGCCTCGTCCATTGCAGATTCTTACAATGTTATTCGTGTCGTTTTTATGGAGGAAGGACTGCCAATTTCTGGCACAAAGATGATTACTTGTTAGGTAAGCTGCCCAAGCATGTCGACTGCTTGTGTTGAAATCATATGTGAGGACATGGTCGTGTTTAAAATTATTGTAAGCGTCGTTATTCTGTGATCTCTGGCAGGGAAAGGCACGGCTGAATCTGCCAAAATCCCATCCATCAGTGAACACCAGGGGAACGAGGAGTAAGAGGAGAACCGCCAGTCTCATCCTGAGAACAGAAGAGTGACAAACAGCTTGACAATAAGTTGAAATAGGCTAGCTGACAAGATAATGAACATAAGCTAATGAACAACATCTACAGTAGTGCTGCATGAAAGCTTCAGGTTTGCTGTGCTTCGTAGGGTTGCACGATTTTGTAATTATATGACAATACGACTGCAATAATAGTAAATGGTAGAGAATTTGGTTAAAACAGTACTTAGTTTAATAACAGTTGCATAATAGTTACACATTGTCAGTGCTTTCTATAATTACAGAACATACCTCATGTTATTGTCTGAGACGATTAAACACAGCAGATGCATTATTAGGAAGATCCTTCAGTATCTGAACTGTATGATTTATATTTGTACAGTATGCAGATTTACCTGTGTGCCGTTCTTGAGCTTGTGCAAATGAAAGATCCTTGTTGAGTCTGCTTCAGAGATGCTGATTTGACAGATATTTATTGGGTGGAAAAGAGGAATTGCACTCATTTCTTGGAACTTATTTGCAATTAAGCAAAATTTAGCGGAAATCCACACTGTAGCAGAGTAAAAATAAATGTGAAATCTAAGGAAGTTATAAAACTTCCTAAAACTCTATAAAACGTCAAGTGCAAAGCGTGATATTGCATCTCATAATAATGTAGATGGTTTAAAGTTGGCTGTGCATATTATTCTAAATAAGGTTAGCACTTAGTTAAGGTAATGGCTGTCAAACTGTATGAATACAAAAGTAAACACATGTTATGACCTGAACAAATTATGATTTGTTCACCAAGACTGTTAACCATAGGTCAAACATGAAGCTTATGAAGATGTTTGTATTCGTCTTGGATAATGATGCTTTTATGAAATGTTCTATAGTAATAAAGTTAAAATTATGTCATGCTAACACTCCACATTGTGCTTCAGGAAATCCTGCCTACGGTCTGCAGATCACACCATCTCGGGGTGATCGACTGTTAGTTTGTGTCTCATAGTGAACAGGCACACAGTGACCTCACAAGCCACAATTGCATGAGAGCACTCAGTCTGAAGATGGACTTCACATTCCCCATTTCTATTCTATTCTAATGCTATTCTTGTTGTTTTTATATAGGAAGGAATGGCGAGAAGTTCTTCCACAAACATGCTGTCTCGTTAGATAAGCTGCCCAAGTACGTCGACTGCTTGTGTTGAAATCATATGCGAGAAAATGCCAGTGTTTGAAATTATTGTAAGCATTGTTATTCTGTGATCTCTGGCAGGGAAACATGTCAGATTGATCAGTGATGAATCTGCCAAAATCCATCCATCAGTGAACACCAGGGGAACAAAGAGTAAGAGGAGAACCGCCAGTCTCATCCTGAGAACAGAAGAGTGACAAACAGCTTGACAATAAGTTGAAATAGGCTAGCTGACAAGATAATGAACTTAAGCTAATGAACAACATTTACAGTAGTGCTGCATGAAAGCTTCAGGTTTGCTGTGCTTCGTAGGGTTGCATGATTTTGTAATTATATGTCAATATGACTGTAATAATAGTAGATGGTAGAGAATTTGGTTAAAACAGTTAGTAGCCTAATAATAGTTACATAATAGTTACACATTGTCAGTGCTTTCTATAATTACAAAGAACAAACCTCATGTTATTGTCTGAGATGATTAAACACAGCAGATGCATTATAAAGAAGATCCTTCAGTATCTGAACTATATGATTTATATTTGTACAGTATGCAGATTTACCTGTGTGCCGTTCTTGAGCTTGTGCAAATGAAAGATCCTTGTTGAGTCTGCTTCAGAAAAGTGTCAGAGATGCTCATTTGACAGATATTTATTGGGTGGAAAAGAGGGAGGAGTGAAAATGCACAAATTTCTTGGAACACATTTCAGACAGACGTCTAGTCATCTCGTCTTGTCTGTGTTTCAGCACTACTAAAGACATTTCTGTTCCCTAAAACATACTTAAAGGTTAGGCCTGCAGGAAAAAAAGTATGTGTTAGTGATCATTTATGATCAACTGATTTTACGATTGACTTGAAAATGATTAAATGTAAAATTTATTCCACAAGCACTTCACAGAGACAGTAGGACATTTATTTTTAGCGCAGGCAACTCTGGTTTTGCAAAATAATAACACCATGCATGCATTCTGAATCACTGATACTGACAGATTCACTAATGGACAGATTAAAAGAAACATTCACAAAAATGCTCTGACCTAAAAGGACAAAAGACAGCTGTAAAATTGAAGTGAAGCTTATGAAGATGTTTGCATTTATCTTTGATAATGATGCTTCTGTGAATTGCCATATAGTGAAAAAGTGAAAATTATGTCATGCTAACACTCCACTTTGTGCTTCAGGAAGTCCTGCCTACGGTCTGCAGATCACACCATCTCGGGGTGGTTGTCTGTTAGTTTGTGTCTCATAGTGAACAGGCACACAGCGGTTTTCAATGACCTCACAAGCCACAATCACATGAGAGCGTTGAGTCCGAAGATGGACTTCACACTCCCCATTTCTCTCACGACTGCTGTGAACAGTGTACACATCAAACCTTCTCTCACTGATGCACTTGTTTCCTGTGTCTCTGACGCCTCGGCCATTGCAGATTCTTACAATGCTATTCTTGTCGTTTTTATGGAGGAAGGACTGGCGATAAGCTCTGCCACAAAGACCCTGCCTCGTTAGATAAGCTGCCCAAGCACGTCGACTGTTTGTGTTAAAATCATATGCAAGGATATGCCGGTATTTGAAATTATTGTAAGCGTTGTTATTCTGTGATCTCTGGCAGGGAAAATCCCATCCATCAGTGAACACCAGGGGAACGAGGAGTAAGAGGAGAACCACCAGTCTCATCCTGAGAACAGAAAAGTGACAAACAGCTTGACAATAAGTTGAAATAGGCTAGCTGACAAGATAATGAACATGAGCTAATGAACAACATCTACAGTAGTGCTGCATGAAAGCTTCAGGTTTGCTGTGCTTCGTAGGGTTGCAAAATGTTGTAATTATATGACAATATGACTGTAATAATAGTAGATGGTAGAGAATTTGGTTAAAACAGTTATTAGCTTAATAATAGTTACATAATAGTTACACATTGTCAGTGCTTTATAATTACAAAGAACAAACCTCATGTTATTGTCTGAGATGATTAAACACAGCAGATGCATCATTAGGAAGATCCTTCAGTATCTGAACTATATGATTTATATTTGTACAGTATGCAGATTTACCTGTGTGCCGTTCTTGAGCTTGTGCAAATGAAAGATCCTTGTTGAGTCTGCTTCAGAAAAGTGTCAGAGATGCTCATTTGACAGATATTTATTGGGTGGAAAAGAGGGAGGAGTGAAAATGCACAAATTTCTTGGAACACATTTGCAGTTAAGCAAAATTTAGCGGAAATCCACATTGTAGCACAGTAAAAATAAAAATGAAAGCTAAGTTAACAAAACTTCCTAAAACTCTATAAAACGTCAAGTGCAAAGTGTGATAGTGCATCTCATAATAATGTAGGTGGTTTAAAGTTGGCTGTGCATATTATTCTAAATAAGGTTAGCACTTAGTTAAGGTAATGGCTGTCAAACTTGAATACAAAAGTAAAAACACATGTTATGACCTGAACAAATCATGATTTGTTCACCAAGACTGTTAAACATAGGTCAACCATGGGCCATTGAACCTTGCTCAAGGGTCTCACCTCAGTCATGGTATTGAAGGTGGAAGAGAGAGCTGTACATTCACTCCTCCACCTACAATCCCTGCCAGTACTGAGACTCAAATCAGCAACCTTTGGGTTACAAGTTTGACTCTATAACCATTAGGTCACGACTGCCTAAGACTGCCAGAAGATCGTGAAAAACTTCACTGTGGTCCATGAGGATGCTACAGGACAAGAAGACAGCATGCTGGTTTATTTTGCCAGGTATGAGAGTGTATGTATGTGTTTGTATGTGTGATTGCTTTCTGCACCAAGGGTGATCACATCATGAACTGTAACAGGAAAAAAGGTTTGGTTTTACATAAAATTTCAGCAGACAGTTGATAAAACATGCATTATTCCTTCAGACTTTATGGCTGTTATAAACTTTACCAGCCAGCAGATGGCACTGTTCCTAGTATAATTGTTATTACTCACTCCTCACTAACCTGCTGTGCAGCACTAACCAGACAGACTCTAGACAATGCCTTTGAATATGCTTTAATCACGGCTGGGAATACCTCATAACAATCACAGAGATTCCCACTAACATAAAGAATACAGCAGTTTACATAGCAAAGGTACATATCACAAGTGACATCATGTCACATTACATCATTCTCCTTTAATATGTTTGGTTCATTTATATGGCAAATTACCCCCCTCTGTTACTGAATACTTCAGCTTGCTCTTCAAATCATGAGACTGTACCGTTATCATTAGTATTTTCAGACAGACGTCTAGTCATCTCGTCTTGTCTGTGTTTCAGCACTACTAAAGACATTTCTGTTCCCTAAAACATACTTAAAGGTTAGGCCTGCAGGAAAAAAAGTATGTGTTAGTGATCATTTATGATCAACTGATTTTACGATTGACTTGAAAATGATTAAATGTAAAATTTATTCCACAAGCACTTCACAGAGACAGTAGGACATTTATTTTTAGCGCAGGCAACTCTGGTTTTGCAAAATAATAACACCATGCATGCATTCTGAATCACTGATACTGACAGATTCACTAATGGACAGATTAAAAGAAACATTCACAAAAATGCTCTGACCTAAAAGGACAAAAGACAGCTGTAAAATTGAAGTGAAGCTTATGAAGATGTTTGCATTTATCTTTGATAATGATGCTTCTGTGAATTGCCATATAGTGAAAAAGTGAAAATTATGTCATGCTAACACTCCACTTTGTGCTTCAGGAAGTCCTGCCTACGGTCTGCAGATCACACCATCTCGGGGTGGTTGTCTGTTAGTTTGTGTCTCATAGTGAACAGGCACACAGCGGTTTTCAATGACCTCACAAGCCACAATCACATGAGAGTACTCAGTCTGAAGATGGACTTCACATTCCCCATTTCTCTGAAGACTGCTGCGAACAGAGTACACATTAAACCTTCCCTCACTGATACACTTGTTTCCTGTGTCTCTGACGCCTCGTCCATTTCAGATTCTTACAATGCTATTCTTGTCGTTTTTATGGAGGAAGGACTGGAGAGGAGCTCTGCCACAAAGACGTTGTCTCGTTAGATAAGCTGCCCAAGCACGTCGACTGCTTGTGTTGAAATCATATGCAAGGATATGCCGGTGTTTGAAATTATTGTAAGCGTTGTTATTCTGTGATCTCTGGCAGGGAAACATGTCAGATTGATCATTGCTGAATCTGCCAAAATCCCATCCATCAGTGAACACCAGGGGAACAAAGAGTAAGAGGAGAACCACCAGTCTCATCCTGAGAACAGAAGAGTGACAAACAGCTTGACAATAAGTTGCAATAGACTAGTTGATAAGATAATGAACTCAAGCTAATGAACAACATCTACAGTAGTGCTGCATGAAAGCTTCAGGTTTGCTGTGCTTTTCATAGGGTGGCGAAATGTTGTAATTATATGTCAATATGACTGTAATAACAGTAGATGGTAGAGAATTTGGTTAAAACTGTTATTAGCTTAATAATAGTTACATAATAGTTACACATTGTCATTGCTTTCTATAATTACTATAATTACAAAGAACAAACCTCATGTTATTATAAAGAAGATCCTTCAGTATCTGAACTTTATGATTTATATTTGTACAGTATGCAGATTTACCTGTGTGCCGTTCTTGAGCTTGTGCAAATTAAAGATCCTTGTTGAGTCTGCTTCAGAAAAGTGTCAGAGATGCTCATTTGGCCGATTTTTATCGGGTGGAAAAGAGGGAGGAGTGAAAATGCACTAATTTCTTGGAACACATTTGTACAGTAAAAATAAAAATGAAAGCTAAGAAAGTTAATAAAACTTCCTAAAACTCTATAAAACGTCAAGTGCAAAGAGTGATATTTCATCTCATAATAATGTAGATGGTTTAAAGTTGGCTGTGCATATTATTCTAAATAAGGTTAGCACTTAGTTAAGGCAATGGCAGTCAAACTGTATGAATACAAATGTAAACACACATGTTATGACCTGAACAAATCATGATTTGTTCACCAAGACTGTTAACCATAGGTCAACCATAGGCCAGTGTCTTGCTTAAGGGTCTCATCTCAGTCATGGTATTGAAGGTGGAAGAGAGAGCTGTACATTCACTCCCCCACCTACAATCCCTGCCGGTACTGAGACTCAAATCAGCAACCTTTGGGTTACAAGTTCGACTATTAGGGCACAATGGCCTAAAACTGCCAGAAAATCGTGAAAAACTTCACTGTGGTCCATGTGGATGCCCCAGGAAAATACTGCATTCACGCCATATCGTAATTACCGTAATTTCGAGATGACAACATGTGACGTTCTACTCAGAGCTGTTCACGTCCTCAGACTCGGAATTATGCTTTTCTATGGCAACACTATCAACGCCTAAACAGAACCTACGTTGGTCATGTGGTACAAGTCGTAGCCCTCAAAAGCCTCCCAGTTCACAAGTTGTAATTATGAGTTCTACGAGGACGTGAACTCTTTTTACAAGTTGTTATCTCGTAATTACGGGAATTCCGATATGGCGTGAACGCACCTCAAGACCACCACATCCTGATTTACTTTTATTAGGTATGAGAGTGTATGTGTTTGTACATGTGATTGCTTTCTGCACTGGGGTGATCACATCATTAGCAAATGATCATCAATTGTAGAATGTGAACAGGTGTGGGAAATTAAGTACCGGCTCAAGACAATGAACTTCTGCACTTCATAGTTCAACATTCAACATACAGACCACAGCTGTTACAACAGGAGCAGCTTCATTTACATTAACGGTATTGAACTGTAACAGGATAAAATGTTTGAGTTTAGGGTTCATTCCAGCTCCACTGAACCCATGTACTTTGTCATCGCTATGCTGCAATGAACACATTCAACTTCCACATGCTTTTTTTTTCTTAAACTACAGATACATTAGATGGTTCTTATTTGATTCTGTGCATTGCAGTTTTTTTTAAATTTATGCACAATTATCAGTGTTGTAGTTGGAGTCAGCATTTTCATCTTCATCCTCTCCAGATTCACACTTGTCTGTTTACATAAGTTTGCCTGCATGCATTATTAGTGATGTTTGTTTATTATTATTATTATTATTATTATTATTATTATTATTATTATTATTATTTTAATCCAAGAAATAACCAACAGATTACAGATTATCAAAATAAAATAAGAATACTCTCTTGGAGTATCAGATAAATACCATGACAATGTTGGAGCATCAGCATCATAAAAATAAACGGTAACAGGTGATACAAGGTTAACTAATGATGATGAAACGAGGACAGGAAACAGGAACAACCAAATATGGGCATAATAGGGAGAAACCAACATAAACAGTTCACGGGGTGTGACACATGCACAGTATTTAGTCCTTTGGTCTTAAGTCAAATCAAATGTATATAGCACTTAAAGAATACATGTTATTTCAAAGCAGTTTTGCAGATATCACAATCCAGGGATTCCCAAGCTTTTTTGTCTGCTTGAAGTACACCCTGAGGCTTTTTAGTTATTTCAATAATAACTCCACAACAGAGATATACCAGCTAGTCATCAGTCTGACTTCCTTCACATTGTGTACTCAAGTATTAGTTCCTGAATGTGCATCTAACTGGATGTTGGACATTATCAGGAAAAGGGAAGTGCAGAAGGTTTTGCCACTGAAGGGAAGGGAAAGTGCTGATGGTGCCCTGATGCTGCATAAGGATAGAATCTCTTGTGAAATGTCAGTGTAAAATACAAGATGAACACTGAATTACATTTAGCCTCTTTAAAAAACTGTAACGTATTAGCAAAGTCCCACCCTCAGCCAGTTGTATGCTGTCAGCTCAGTTGTAAGCTTGGTTGTAAACTTGAACACAATTACTTACATGTTACTTTACACCACAATGATCTGATTTTGATGTCTGTAAATAAACTGATTGTGAACTGCAAAGTACTCACTTTTATTTCTTATTCTTTCTTGTTTCAAAATAATCAAGAGAGAAAGTGGAGAGGTCACTGGATGGTCACACACCAAAATCTGTTTTTTTTTTTGTTTTTTTGTTTTACTTCTGACATGTCCTATATAAGTAAGAATTGAGGGTTTAACATGTTTAACTCTCACTGCAAGCAAAACAGAAAAAGTGATGGCATAATAATTATTAAAAATGATTGCTGTTTCACTTGTTCACAGTCATGTCCGCTGTCAGTGCAAAAAATGTTGATAGTGCGAAGCAAAACCTCCAAACGAGATTCGTGTTCTAGAACATTAGAGACCAGTTACATGTAGTGACACCGAGGTTCCAATGCACAAATCAAATACGCAGCGCAATTTCCAGCAAAAAGCTCTGTGAGGGATAGTTCACCCAAACTATTTCTTAAGTGAAAATAGAAGAAGATATTTTGAAGAATGCTGATAATCAAACAATTGATGGTCATTGACTTCCACAGTATTTCTTTCCCTACTATGAAAGCCAATGGGGACCAACAACTGTTTTATAATTTTTCAAGTCATCATTTTTTTTTTTTGTTTGTTTGTTTGTTTGTTTGTTTTTGGTTTGTTTTTTTTTGTTTGTTTGTTTGTTTGGCTGTTGTGGTACAGCAGTTAAACCCCTTTCCTTAATGTGGTTTAAAACTGTTCCTCTAGGATTCAGAGATATTGTCAGTAAAGCTAGCCTACAGTACATTTCTTGTTAAAAGTACATTAATATATCAAATAATTCTGTATTGCATGTCTCTTTAAAACAAACAAACAAACAAATAAATATCATAAGCCAGCTAAATAAATGTTTGTTAGAGGGATTGATGCTTTTCAACATGTTTGTAGTGGTTTCATGTAAGAGTAATGTTGTAGTTATTTTGTAATACTTTGACCACATAATTTGAGAAAACCTAAAAACAGCCATTTACTTTTGAAAGAGAGTTAACTCTTAAAATAATGTATAATATGACATTGAAATATTTAAAAATACAATAAATTAGATCTCTGGAATTAGATTTCCAAACAGATTTTTTATAAAACATATCTCTATCATTTCTAAACCTTATTTTATAAACAGAACTGAATTGTGTTCTTGGTATTAAAAGTATGTGCTTGAGGTTTTTACTGGTGTTTCTTTTGTGTGTGTGTGTGTTGTTCACACTTTGTCTATGTTGTTCGCCATTGCTTTGCAGCTGCAACAGCTCTAGTCCCCACACTGCTGCAGCTTTAAAAAAAAAATACATGCTAATCCATTTTTTCAGTCTCTCTCTCTTTCTCTCTGCCTCTAAATGCAACCACAATATCATTCCAACGTGATACAATGAAAGCAAAACTAAACATAACAGTTACAACATTTTTGCACCTGAAAGTTCAGCAGTAGTAGCAGGTGTGTGTGCACGCATATGTTTATTCACTTACATATATATCTTCAGTTTTATTTGCTTTTCACTCTTTCTAAAGATGTATTTCAACTAGCCCTGCTTGTTTGATCTTTGCATCTATTCAAAGTATCATTTCTAATTATTACTTTGCATAAATGTTATATATTGATTAAAGTGATGAATATATTAAAATAATATAAGAATGAGTTTATAGTTGTCACAAATGTTAACACTGTTCAGTTTAATAAAACACATTCTAACTGAACACAATTGGATTGTTATAAAGATATGCATTCATTGGAACACAAAGTATGCATCTAATTCACACACATATAGACACACTATTTTCATATATGACAAGGTTTATGAAGACAAGGTTTATGACAAACAGGTATAAGCATGAGTTTAATGTTGTTGTTTTTTTTTTTTTTTTTATTTAATTATGTTGTTTTTTGTTTTTTTTTCAGTTTGCTATTTTGCTATTGTAGCGTATTTCGTCTCGCACCACAAAGAACTCCACGACACCACTGGCTTCGGTGGACCACGTCTGCAGTTTATTAAAGACAGGACAGTAATTAGAGCCACGCAAACACACACTCTCAGCTCTGTGGTCTTCCTCGCTCAAGTCCAAAACCGTTCTGACACGTTTAACAATAAAACATTCCAAATAAAATGTGTCTTGTTTCACTTATTTTCTTTCAACACAAGTATCAGACATTACATACAACCTTAGACACAAATTCAATAACGTAAATATATCCTCTGTATAATAGTTCAATACATGTATACACAATTCCATACTTTGAAATTACAGAAAATTGTTTCAGTCTAACATTACAATGAATTTTGATCGTATAGTGGTAATTATTTTGTTGCAATGACATACCTGCAGTTTATTAAAGACAGGACAGTAATTAGAGCCACGCAAACACACACTCTCAGCTCTGTGGTCTGCGGGGAATGTGAGAAGAGAGAAAAGTGAACCCCTGTCCCCATTAACACTGTAACTGCAGCTGATTAACAACTCAAAGATAATACACGGTCACGAATATACAATTTAAGACATAAAAGACAACATACTTTCGACAAAACTTAACTGCTTGATGTTTTAGGAACATAATCCACCTCTTTCATTTCATTTAAGAACCAAAGTAACCGGGAAAAGAAGGAAAAACCCCACCTCTAAAATTGGTGCGGGCGGCTACTTGAACAAACTCATAAATGGCTAATTAACACATAACTCGGATACACACGAAGAATAACGAAATACAAACATCCTATTTGACCCAATCCAGCATTAAAACATGTCATTCACTGATATCAATCAAAATTGTAACTCAATCTGATATATTTTAACACTATGTTACAGAGCGCATTTGCCACATACCTTCCTCGCTCAAGTCCAAAACCGTTCTAACGAGAGCGGGACGCGATTGGTTAATTCAAATGGGAAATGACATCACACACAAAAAAAAAAAAAAAACAAATATATTATTTTGAAACAAAAGATACACGGCGTACATATATTTTCATGTATGATGAAACATGAAAATAAATAAAATAAAGAATATAATTCTTAGAAAAATTAAAGTTTGCTGGAATGGTCGAAACTTCAAACACTACACTATTAAGGCCAGCCAGTTATTCTGCCTTCTCAATCACAAATGTTCCATTCTCCCAGGTGTCCATTGCTGCCTTTGTTATGGCGTCACACACAGATTCAGCTTCTTCTGCTGCTTTCCATCCTTAAATTCCTCCTGCAACACCTCCTGCAGCGCCTGCAACTGCAAGCACACCTGCAGCGAATGTACTCGCACCTGCTACACCTGCAGCTCCTTCTGCTACCGCTACACCTGCTGTTGCAAATGCTGTTTTTAGAGTTGAATATGATTTTAAAATAGGCAGAACTGCAGATACTGCAACACTAATGCCTAAAATACCACCAAGCACGAGCCCTGTCATTAATCCTGCAAACTGCTCCAGATATTTTTGGTAAATATTTTTCTTTGCTCTCTCTCGTAGCTCTTCTGGAGGCAGATTGTCTTCTGTTATATTCTTCACCTCCTCTTGAATGTGTTTCTCCATTTCTTGAAGCAGTTTCTTGTTATAGCGGCCATTTTATTTCACTATCTCATCAATGGTCCCCAGCAGATTTTTCACCTGAACTCTGTTGCTCTTGTTCTCCCGTTTACGTTTATTCCAGTATTTGTTGTTGATGATGTGACAGCGGCCTCCACATTTATCAACCAGCTCCTCTAGTTGCGAACAGTCCTTCATAAATTCTTCGATGGTCTTGCCTTCTAGTTGTTCACCAAAAGTGAATAAGATCATTGTGTGTTTCAAGAGGTTTTTATCTTTGAATGTATTCAGGATTTTCTGTACCACCTCATTTTCATTCCTTTTGTATCTTCCAACCTATAGGACAATGACAAAGGCATCGATCTCAGGAGTGCAGTCAATCAGAGCTTTAATGATCTCAGATTTTGTGTCCTCATCATCATGATCTGTGTCAAAGTTTCCTGGTGTGTCAATAACTGTGGTCTTTCTTCCATAAACATTTCTTTCACTTTTTTGATATTCAACTTTTCCCATTGAAGCCGAAGCTTTAGTGGTGAACACATTTTCTCCAAGAATCGTGTTCCCGGCGCTGCTTTTACCATCTCCTGTTTTCCCAAGAAGGACGAACTTTCTCTCAGGCAGTGAAACGCTGGCTGTTGGAAACAAAACATTTTTTAATGGAAGTTGTACTTATAAGATCATAAAGTTTTTTTAAACTACTGAACAAAAGTTATCTGGAAAACACTGCAGCATTCAGTAGCTCTACCCACTGCAAATGTAAACACATCAATTTTACACTACAAATGTGACATTGTGCAACAATCATAACTCACAGGTACATCCCATGATTCTTATCTGCTGATGATGTACGTCTCTGTAAGTTAAATGATAATCAGATTAGTCTTGACATTAACCGATCAACGAATCAATCAATCAGTCTACACACACACACACACACACAGAGAGAGAGACTATACTGATTCGTTATCAAACATAATAAGATGCAAAAGAGAATTTTATCATATTATGTCAAAATGTCTGTTTAGGCTAATGACCTTGTAAACACTGTCCTAAATGAGTTAAAAAGCCCTAAAAGACCATAAAGAGTAGGGAGAAAAACAGATGTGTGTCAGATCACGAGCGTAATTTTTGTGACAGCGCTGCTTTTAAAGTGAAACCTGCTGCAGTCTATGTCATTGATGTAAATCGAAGAACAAAAGAGAAATCACTCAATGCTCTGCTTGCTAATTAACCTTCGTAGTGTAAATAAAGATTGAAAATATATTCAATTTATTTGCATGTACAATTCATAGTTTATGTGTTATATTTTTCAAAGCCTATTAAATGTTAAAAATAATGGATTTCAGTTATGCTTTAATGTTGAATTGCGATAACTAATTGCTAAAACTGATTGGACAATGTGCTTAATATATACATCAGTAGCAGTTTTGGTATCAATGATACTGGCCATCATGATAGGCTATTTAGAAGAAAAAAAATTACAGAACTAATATATATATATACATATATGTGGCAAGTGTAATGTTGTTACACTAGATTATCAAAATTACTATTAACTAATTGTACTAAATGTACAGGACTTTTATTTTGAAATTTATATTAGGAGCGATTGCGTGAGTGAAGCGCTGTCACGCAGGTTATGTAGTGTGTAATCGCGAGGGTAGAGCTGATGTAATTTCCGGGCGCCCTCTCTCTTTCGCAGAATGTCATAGCGATAAGAGGTATGTTTTATCAGCTCCTCGGAAAAAGTGGTTAAATATTGTTAATTACTGATTGTTTACAGAGTTTCTGTGTGAAACATGTTTGTTTGTTTGTTAACTTTTCTTTATTCAGAGATTAGTAATCCAAGTTATGAATGTTGTAAAGAGTAAGTTTATTCTGAGTATGATTGCGGGTAATGGCCGCCATTACACGTGCGGTATGCTGCTGAGTTTTAGTATTTCACGATGCATTCTTTGGTAAAACAGAGTTTAAAAGTTTCTTCTGTGTTAGAAGTTATAAATTTGATTGATTTAAGTTATATATGTTTACTTGTAATGATCCATAAGAGATTTGAATGCATTTCCTGTTAAACGAATGTACATTGAAAAAGTATGTAATGATTGACAGGCACGACTAGAACAGATTCTTCCTTTCCCTGTCTGATGGTGTCTGTTGTGTTTCAATACAGGTATGTAAATGGATCATTATAGTATTGTTTTATTTTTCTGTATTTTCTTTTCTCTTCATTACATTTTCACTATTATTGTAATTCCAAAAAAAATGTCAATGCTTGTTATGGTGCGCTCTCTTTCGCAGAATGTCATAGCGATAAGAGGCACGACTAGAACAGATTCTTCCTTTCCCTGTCTGATGGTGTCTGTTGTGTTTCAATACAGAAACCAACTAAAAGCACATGACAACTACATCTCGTGTGATGTCTCTTTTTATCATCAACGCACACACAACGCAGAACCAAACCCACTACATATATATATATATGATCATTGATGTATGTATCAGGGCTTAAAAACGAAAAAAAAAATCCATTCGGTTCACTCCGAGCAGAATCGATATTATAACGTTTCTGTTCTTGCGTTCCTCATTAAACAATACGTTCCGAAAACGGTTTTCTAGAAAAAATACCGGTTAATAAACGTTATTTTATTACACGGCGCGATAGATAGATAGATAGATAGATAGATAGATAGATAGATAGATAGATAGATAGATAGATAGTGTGTGCGCCTTTTAATAACATGTTTGGCATTATGTTTACAAATGATTAAACCAAATTCCGTGTTCGTGTCATTTGAACTTCTTGTCTTTAAAACCGAAAGTAAACGAGTTCACCTGGAAACTCGTTACAAATGCGCTAATAATTAAAAAAAAAAAAAATTCTTGTTTGATAATACTATAGCGAAATAAGCCCCTTCAAGACCATCCGCTTAACATCCTGACCACACGGCTTAATCTGCGATAAAGACCTGTTGACTTATTCCTTACCTAATATGCATAATAGCCTATTATAGGCTATTTTCACTCAAACAAAACAGAACTCCAGATAGTTATGATTTTACATTTAATGCATATTTTATTTTATTTTTTTTTTAACATTTAACACAACAGATCAACAACTTAAATTATAATATACCAAATAGGCTAGTGGAAAAACTGGATGGGCTTCAGCGAAATATTTTATTAAAAAAAAAGTCAGTCTATAGCCTACTTAAAGTCCATATACTTTGGGTTTAAACGTACAAAGAGAATGTCCTCTAGGACTGGATAGGCTTCAGCAAAATTAATATTTTCTTAAAAAAAAAAAAATGCAGTCATTCTATGGCCTACTTAAAGTCCATACTTTTTGTTTAATCATACAAAGAGAATCTCCTCTAGGACCTGTGCATTCATTGACGACCTCAGAAGGGAAAGAATGTACTTGAGGCATGAAAATGCACGCTCAACACTTACTTGCATTACAGGTAGCGCAATTACATTCATAGCACGTTTGTGCAAATCTGGCTTAGTGGTAGCAACGCTTGCCCAGTACTTAAAAAGACACTCACTTCTCTTAAGACGGGGTTCTCTCGAATACATATCCAAAGCAGATGAGATTGACACTCGTATGTTTTCTTTTTCTTTTGCCATCAGCAGCTGTTCGATCTCGTCGTCATCTTCGGATGCCTGGGATGGACTACGTTGTACAGTGTTGTTGTTTGCCGACAAATTTTGAATGGCATCCCAGGCATGACTTAAGTGAATTTTTGCCCTTTCGGATTGAAGATCGCTGAGGAAAAACCTGTATCTCGGATCGAGAAATAAAGCAGCCACAAAGGCATCGTTGTCAAAAAGCGCTGTTTGTCGTGACTTAAGACATTGAACCAGTCCTTTTGCAAAAAGATTGTCAATTCTGTCGGTGCACAAGACGCAGTGAAGCCAAACACCGTAGAAGTCGCCGGCGGTGAGCTGTTCCGACTGAAGGCTTTTCGTAGCAACTTTCGCTGGTTTTAAAGCGCTTACCAAGTTGGCTATTGCTTCCCATTCGTTTCCACTTAAATTTGTTTCATTTGCGCACACAATTTGAATTCATGTTTTTGGTCTGCCAAATTGATATAATAAAGAGAACGATAAAAATACCGTTATTAACCGGTTAATTTGGAATTTCTGTTTCCGTTTCTGTTCAGAACGATTAAAATTGATTTTGTTTTCGTTTTTGTTTTTGTTCCTGTTCAGTGTCATTTGTTTTCGTTTTTCGTTTTCGTTCCTTGAACCGGTTCAGAGCCCTGGTATGTATTGTTAGGATAGGACAAAAAAAAAATTGACTACTGAGAAAGACTTCTTAGCAGTGCATGTTACTAATCAATACTAATATTTATTTATTTATATATATATATATAGGAAATATAGGAAATGGACAAAATATCATGAAATAACATGAACTTTATTGAATATCTTAAAGATTTTTGGCATAAAAAAAAAAAAAATCAATAATTTTATCCCATACCAATCTGGGTAGATTACTTACAAATTGTAATCGTTCCGGAAATCCATAACCCAATCCATTACATTACACGTTTTAGGTAAAATCAGATTACTTTAAGATAACTTTTGACCTAACTCATTTATCGCATTGATTTAATTAAGATAATATTGTACCACATTGACATAAAAATACAAAAAGTAAGAAAATATATTACATTTGTTGTTATTAACAACATGATGTGCATTAAACCTTACATTACATTTACAAAATATAAAAGATGAACAATGAATTAGGGAGAATCTGTAAAAGATGAATAATTTATTGCTATTGTGTAAATAATATGTAATCATGATATCCATAAAAAGTAACTGTAGTCTGATTAGAAGTATACAAAAAAATGTAACTTACTCTAATTACAAGTACTTAATTTTTGAAATAATTACATGTAATCAGTTACTCTCTCTCTCTCTCTCTCTCTCTCTCTCTCTCTCTCTCTCTCTCTCTCTCTATATATATATATATATATATATATATATACATACATATATATATTTACAGCAAAAACTTGCCTATATATATGACATGTAAACCTACTCATGCAATACTTTGGAGCTGAGACTACAGTTACATAAATCCTGCATTACATAAATTATATCTGTTGCATCCACAGATGACTGGATGCTACAATCACTTTTGGTACACTACAGCGGCTATGTTACTGTCTATTAATGGTGTAAAATGTAAATTAAAGTCCTGCTCACTTTTTTACTGTTTTACCATCCTTTTTGTGTTTCTCCAAAAGATCAAGACAGAAAGTGGAGAAGTTGTTGGTGGATGGTCACACCAAGTTTTTGTTCTCACTTCTTACTGGTCAGAGACTTTCAGAATTGTTCTTCAAGCGTCACTACTTTTCTAACAGATAAACAAAACCTGTAATCTCAGTCTTGGAAGTTGTAAAAGCATGAAAGTAGTTGGCGCCGTGATGGAGATCAACCTCCAATCTGTTCAGATCATCAAAGCTTTCAAAAAACAATTGAAGACACACCTCTTCCAAATGCGCTGAACTCCCACAACAATAAACAAAGAAACTTACTGTAACTCCTTTTAATGAAAAGAAAAATATACTGACATTTCACTTCTTATCCAGTTTGTGTCCAAATCATTTAATCACCTAAACTGTTAATTTCTATAATAGTATATCTATTAGTCAAGATTTAGAAAAGAACACTACAATTCCTTTGTAGAGGTTTTGTTTATTTGAATGTTGTATCAATGCAGACACATTAAAAAAATAATAATAATAAATAAATAAATACTGATGTGCATCTTGAGACAGAACAATGGCACCATAGGTGGAAATCGTGGGGTTGGTGGAAAAAAAAATGGATTGTAAGTGTAGGAACTTTTTGAATCCCCCTCCCTTGCCTCACAGTGCTTTGGTCCACTGCCTGTCCCGTGCAGGTCTCTAAACGAAACCTCTGTTGATTTGACTCTTATCATCATACCACCAACATACCATCGTCTATCTCAGACATCCTTAACTGCTTGCGTTTGATTGTACAGACAAGTCTATATCAGAATCAGAGTCAGAATGAGCTTTAATGCCATGTATGTTTACACATACTAGGAATTTGTTGTCATGACAGAAGCTCCACAGTGCAATAGAATGATAGTGACAGGACCAGACACAATAAAAGACATAATAAAAAGAATAATATACAATTATACAAGACAGACAATGTACAAAATAGCAGTAACTTTACAATATACAAAATAAACAATTTACTATGTACGTAAGGTGCAAATTTGAAGTGTAAATAAGTATGTGTGTTAAATAAATAAATGGATAAGTGAATGTATAATAGTGTTGTGTGTTCCACGTTTATTGTGAAGTGTTCATGAGATGGAGATCATGTTGTAGATGTTTAAACAAATTGTAAACTGAGCCCTGGCTTAAATCCAACCGAAAATTTGTTGATGGATTTGAAGAGAGCAGCCCATTACTACTCACATCAATCAAGGTGTGCAAAGCTATTCTAGTTTTTTTTGTTGTTGTTTGTTATTCATTTGCAGAACTGTTGTGGTTTTTTTTTTCTTTCATTGGTTTGATTATGTAAGACCAAAATTGTAAATAAAGCTGGAAAATATTTCAGGCTGTATGACAAATACAGGTGCATCTCAATGAATTAGAATGCTGTGGAAAAGTTCATTTATTTCAGTAATTCAACTTAAATTGTGAAATTTGTGTATTAAATAAATTCAATGCACACAGACTGAAGTAGTTTAAGTCTTTGGTTCTATTAATTGTGATGATTTTGGCTCACATTTAACAAAAACCCACCAATTCACTATCTCAACAAATTAGAATATGGTGACATGCCAATCAGCTAATCAACTCAAAACACCTGCAAAGGTTTCCTGAGCCTTCAAAATGGTCTCTCAGTTTGGTTCACTAGGCTACACAATCATGGGGAAGACTGCTGATCTCACAGTTGTCTAGAAGACAATCATTGACACCCTTCACAAGGAGGGTAAGCCACAAACAGTCATTGCCAAAGAAGCTGGCTGTTCACAGAGTGCTGTATCCAAGCATGTTAACAGAAAGTTGAGTGGAAGGAAAAAGTGTGGAAGAAAAAGATACACAACCAACTGAGAGAACCGCAGCCTTCAGAGGCTTGTCAAGCAAAATCGATTCAAGAATTTGGGTGAACTTCACAAGGAATGGACTGAGGCTGGGGTCAAGACGTGTACACACACAGATGTGTCAAGGAATTTTGCTACAGTTGTTATGTTCCTTTTGTTAAGCCACTCCTGAACCACAGACAATGTCAGAGACTTCTTACCTGGGCTAAGGAGAAGAAATGAACTGTTGCCCAGTGGTCCAAAGTCCTCTTTTCAGATGAGAGCAAGTTTTATATTTCATTTGGAAACCAAGGTCCTAGAGTCTGGAGGAAGGGTGGAGAAGCTCATAGCCCAAGTTGCTTGAAGTCCAGTGTTGAGTTTCCACAGTCTGTGATGATTTATGCTGCAATGTCATCTGCTGGTGTTAGTCCACTGTGTTTTTTTTAAAACCAAAGTCACTGCACCCGTTTACCAAGAAATTTTAGAGCACTTCATGCTGATTTAATTTTCCAGCATGATTTGGCACCTGCCCACACTAAGCACCAAAAGTTGGTTAAATGACCATGGTGTTGGTGTGCTTGACTGGCCAGCAAACTCACCAGACCTGAACCCCATAGAGAATCTATAGGGTATTGTCAAGAGGAAAATTAGAAACAAGAGACGAAAAAAATGCAGATAAGCTGACGGCCACTGTCAAAGAAACCTGGGCTTCCACCTCAGCAGTGCCACGCCGAATTAAGGCAGTAATTAAAGCAAAAGGTGCCCCTACCAAGTATTGAGTATATATACAGTAAATGAACGTACTTTCCAGAAGGTCAACAATTCACTAAAAATGTTTTTTTATTGGTCTTATAAAGTATTCTAATTTGTTGAGATAGTAAATTGGTGGGTTTTTGTTAAATGTGAGCCAATTCTAATTTATTGAGATGTGCCTGTAAAGTAATTATTTCAAAGGGGTGTGATGATTTTCATTTTGTTTGGAAACATCACTAAGTCTCCAATGCTGAAAATTATAACAGAATTTTCATTTTATAAGTAATTAAACAAACAATAATAAAATTCTTTTATAATGAAAGTACATTAAAGCTTTGAAAATAACTATGAATAATCTATACATATCAATCGCTGCCTTTTTTTTTTTTCCAGAAAAATGCAGTGGTAAGATTTAACATTTGTAGATGGTCTAAAGCAGGAATGGGCAAAGTTGATCCTGGAGTGCCAATGTCCTGCAGAGATTAGCTCCAACCTTGAAAAAAAAAAAAAAAAAAAAAAAAAACTCACTCACCTGCTTGTATTCTAGTAATTCTGAAGACCTTGTTTGCTTGTTCGGGTGTGTTTGATTAGGGTTCGAGCTCAACTCTGCAGGATATGGCTCCAGGACCCGGCGTTGTATATCACTGGTCTAAAGAGAAACATGACATCGAACAATGCAGCAGAAAAACAAAAAAAACAATTAATCTTATATTAATCACACTTTTTTTTTTCTTTTACTTCACTTTTAAAAGCTTTAAAAGCTCAGTTTTAAAAGCTGATATATGAGGATGTTTCATCACCACCAGATGGCGCTCAAGAGCACATGAGGCAAACACTGAGCCCCGCCAATATTACATAGGAAGGCCAATGCACACTGATGGTTGTGCATGGTTCCCCAAGTCTGAATTGGTGCAAATAGAGTTTAGTTAGTAGTGTTGGGTTCGAGTCCACCTAAGTCGAGTCCGAGTTGAGTCCGAGTCTTTAACCAATCGAGTCCGAGACGAGTCCGAGTCCAAAATGGGCCGAGTCCGAGTCAAAGGAAACACTAATGTTTGTCGGAATCCTAACATTGTTTTAACCCAGGGGTGCCCAAACTCAGTCCTGGAGGGCCGGTGCCCTACAGAGTTCAGCTCCAGCCCCAATTAGACACACCTGAACCAGCTAATCAAGCTCTTACTAGGGATACTTACTAGAAATCCCCTGGCAGGTGTGTTGAGGCAAGTTGGAGCTAAACCAAGAACCAGGACTGCGTTTGGGTGCCCCTGTTTTTAAACTTTGCAACTAAAAAAACGCAACGTCAATTGAAATGTAAGAAAAGCAAGTGGATCTAGTGGATCTTGTCATTTTGATTTTTAATTTCACAACATCTCATAAGTGTCCTGCTCTGCTTAGCAAACTTA